>JAKWIY010003052.1:62177587-62273189 GCA_027704805.1 Solanum corneliomulleri
GGTAGATTGTTTTCTACTTAGGCTTGTTGAGCAATAGAGGACTATTGTTCAACGGTAAGATTGATAACTCATTATTACGTTTTGGTGTAATCGTGTTTTACTTTTGCTTTTGAAGATTAGTGAAAACGATTGAAAATCCTGTGGAACAGGTCGTGGTTTTACTCCCTAAGCAAGGAGGTTTCCACGTAAAATCATTGTGTTGATTTTACTGCATTTAATTTTCTGGAAATTTTCTGAAGTATAGTAAGGGACCTGGTCCATTACTTGTTAAGTGAAGGCAAACATTCTATCAGATCTCATATAACTAGCCAATCGCGATAAAAATCGGGACACACACTTGATTCCACAAATATCACACCTTTGACTTTTTGAAATGACAACAATCTTCTCGAAAACCACTGCATTCTTCAACAAAATGTTTGAAAGCTTTAAAATCTCCCTGATATATTCCCAGTTAGATACTCCTTCATGCACATCCTAGAGGAGAAGACAATATAAACATTTTTTAGGAAGGGAAACATAGAGCTTACGTTATAACTCTGCAAATCAATACTATAACCTTCGACAAAATATTTTCTCTTTGAATAGCACCTGGAATCATCAAACTGGCGAAAAAGAATATAGTCAGGACTAAATACAAGTCAGCCTAAAAATATGGTTTTCACATTTTGACTGGTGCAGGAATATTTCAAAACTAAGATACATCAATTGTGCTTGGAAAATGATTGTGTATCATAACTGTTTGTGGGATAGGTTTCTGTAATCAAAGAATGATAGTGCAACAATTCCTTCGATTTAAGAGTGCCTTTGCCTCAAAGAAAGCAAAAAATCCACCATATTAAAGTGTAGCTTTACAATGACAACAGCAAAGATTCTAAGTGATAATTAAAGGATATATTTGAGTTATCCTTCAAAAACAATTTGTGGGGAGGGGGAAGAGAGGTTATTAAAACTTTATAAAATGATCAGATCTACACAGGAGGCGAAGCTCGCAAAAGGCCAGTTGCCCCGTACAAACTAATCTTTTTCGAATGCAGCTCCAGCACTAGGATTTTGCATTCTAATTCTGGAATTGGCACTCCTTTCAACTGCAATATGGCGTAGGACCCGGTGTAATAATCCCAATGAAACTAGTAAACAATGGGGAAAGGAATAAAGAAAGCACTGCACAACAAAGAATTAAGTGTAGGCCAGTAATTGACACACTAATCTTAAATAAACACTAACCAAATAAACTACTAGTGTATCAGTCTTCATAGCACCACAAGATGGGAAAAAGTGAACACTAATAAATAGAAAGATTTAGCTAATTAAAGATTAATTTCATAATGCTATTCTTCAATTAAAGATCGATCTAAAGGCTAAGGAACATGATTTTTCTTTATTTATCTCTTAGGGCTTATTTGGTAGGAGTAAATGAGCAATTTCAGTTTCTTGCTTATTTATGCTATTTGGTAGGTATGATATATTTTTTAATCTCAAGACTATTTATTCATCATAATTTAGAAAAATATTATAAAATTATAGTCGAGGATTAATCTCAAAATATTAATTATATGTGCTTTATAGTCGAATTAAATTTGATAATAATAAGCCTTGAATTTTAAGCAAAATCATAATTACAAACAGAATTCATGTTTTGTATCTTGACATATTTGAAGTTTAGGATGTAGAACAAAAGTACTCCTACCGTGTAACTTTTTTTAAAAAAAAAAAGTTTATTTTATATTTATTAAAAGAGTAGGTGAGATTTGGAAAATTGAAACTTGGTTCATGGAATTGATAAACATCCATCCATACCGAACACATCGTTAAAGAAAACACATAAACCAAGATTATTGCTATTTATAAATATCATTGGAAGAAACTTTCCATAGTTTTCATTCCTTCGATACGGAGACAGAAGTTCATCATAAAATCCAAAAGAAAAGAAAATAGTCTTTAGGACTACAATTATTCATCTTTTACCCGTTGAACTGT
This sequence comes from Solanum corneliomulleri, assembly GCA_027704805.1. NCBI lineage: Eukaryota > Viridiplantae > Streptophyta > Magnoliopsida > Solanales > Solanaceae > Solanum > Solanum corneliomulleri. The sequence goes on from JAKWIY010003052.1 coordinate 62,179,568, forward strand.
AAAAGTAAATAAACGACGACACACAAAGAAGTACAAAATTAAATAAAATAGCCTTTACGGCTAAGCCGTTCATCCTCCACCAGATGAAATATGATGGTCTATAAACAGTTGTGCATCCTTTATAACCGGACGAACTCTAATTGAAACAAAACTGATCCATTAGGGGTTGCCAGTGACATTATCTCAATTACAGCCCCTATCAACCATTCTTCCACTTTGAATGCTTATAAGAATTGATGTATGTCACTTCCACCTTTCGCCTCAATACGCAATTGTCAAACATGTTTTTAGAACCAAATAACAATAATATATTCGATAAAATCTCAAGATAGTATATATATGTACACATGTTATCCATATCATCTTGTAAAAGTAGAAAGATTGTATATTTATGTTAAAACCCCCAAATATTTCCAAGTTAATATTAAATATTTCTACTTTTACAAGATATTATGGATATCACGTATACATATATATATTACTCTCTTTAGATTTTACTGAGCATAGTATTATTGTTTAATCTAAAAACATATTTGATCAATGTATATTCAGGCAAAAGGTCGAAGTGACATGCTCAATTCTCAATGAAAGAAAGGTTGAAGTAAGCTGCAATTGAGATCATATCAGTGGCAACCCCCAAATGATCAGTTTATTTTTGAATTAAAGTTCATCTGGTTATAGAGGATGGACGGCTGTTGTCATAAAGGTCATCATAGTTCATCCAACGAAGAATTAATTGTTGTGGCTATGAAGGCTGTTTTATTTACTTTTATATTTATTTGTGTTTCACCGTTTAGTCATTATCAATTTATTTTTGTACTTCATTTGGTAAATGACGAATAGTTGTGGTAGTAAAGGCAATTTTATTATCTTTTGCATTTTAAGATGAACGTTTCTCTCGGTATCGGAGGAATGAAGGAATGTTTCTTCTAATGATGTTTATTAATAGAAAAAATGTTGGTTTATGTGTTTGCTTTAAGGGTGTATCTGGTATGGATGGATGTTTATGTAACGACCTGTTTAGTCGTTTTGAACAGTAGAGTATTTCTGGTAATAACTGTCTGAGTCGACGGATCCCACGACGGACCGTCATGGGCACGACGGACCGTCATGGGCACGACGGACCGTCATGGGCACGACAGACCGTCGAGGGGTCTCATTCCAAAACACTTAGAATTCTGAAATTTGGGTACTGAGATCGACTCTCTGAACTTCGTGACGGAATGGCAGGATGGACCGTCGTTGGCACGACGGACCGTCACAGATCTTTCCACAGAATTAACTTTCTGAACTTTGTGATGGACCTGCAGGACGGACCGTCACAGTCATGACGGACCGTCACAGGCTCTGTAAGTCCACTCGGGTCGGAATTCTGCTAAAGTTTTTAAAAGAGTGTTTTGGACTATTCATGCTTATAATTATAAAGTTAGTGGGTTAATGTTAATAACTCAATTACTTGGGGTTAAAGGAGATAACCTTGAAATAAATAGTGGGTTATTTTTATCATCTTTTATACTTAATTATATGACAATTAGGGTAAAAGAAAAGGGGTTTGAATAAGAAAAACAGAAAGAACATAGAGAAAAGAGAGAAACGATCGAGAGGAAGAGGAGAACGCAAGGAAAGCAAAGGTTTGGGAAGATAGCTTGTTGATCGCGATTCTTCGGTGGAGGTAGGTTATGGTTTATACTATCTCATAGTAAACTCTTAATAGCGAATGGTATGAGTTGGGTAGTATTATAAAGTCCTCTATATGCTTAATTGTGTGCTTGCATGATGTGATTATGTAGTTGTAATGGATTGGGAAGATGAGGCTGTGAATCTTAAATCTTAATTTTACTTGTTAATGGTGATGCCCTGGTATAAAAGAAGGCTTGATGAACTAAAGTAATGAGATTAGAGGATCGGGTGTCACGTTCCGACACCAGGATAGTATTAGAGGATCGAGTGTCACGTTCCGACACCAGGATAGTATTAGAGGATCGGGTGTCACGTTCCGACACCAGGATAGTATTAGAGGATCGGGTGTCACGTTCCGACACCAGGATATTATTGATGGATCGGAGTGTCACGTTCCGACACCAGGATAGTATTGATGAATCGGAGTGTCACGTTCCGGCACCAGGATAGTATTGATGGATCGGAGTGTCACGTTCCGACACCAGGATAGTAGAGGATCGAAGTGTCATGTTCCGACACCAGGATAGTAAAGAGAATGAATTTTGAAATATGTTAATATACTCAATTTAAAGAACTAATTCCCAAATGAGCATAATGGGGAGGCTTGAGTCCTCATAGATGTGCTCAGTGTTGTGCCCAATGGTTATGGTATTTGTTGTTATCACCTGTTGAGTATGTAGTCGATTTTATGTTATTATCTGATATATATATTGCTTTCTATTTTGAGTTAGCCGATGATATCTACTCAGTACTTGTGCCTTGTACTGACCCCTACTTGTATTTGTTTTTCTTATTATTTGTGGAGTGCAGCAAACGTGCCAACAACTTCAACTCGTCCTCAACTCTAGCCAGTCTTCATCACGCCAGATTTCAGGGTGAGATAATGCTTCTAGCTTGGACTTGATCTTCTTCTTCATGTCTTGATGCTTTGAAATTCCGGCATGGACTAGCTGTTTATTTATTTTAGCTTCTTAGACATTCTTAGATATAGTAATTTGAGGATAGATGTTCTTGTGGTGATGACATCCAGATTTTGGGGATAATGATTGATAAATTTTAGAAATTATTTAATTGATTTCGTTAATGAGTTTTAAGTCTTCCGCATTGTATTTTGTTCAATATGTTTGAAATGTTGAGGTTTAGATTGGTTGGTTCGCTCACATAGTAGGATAAGTGTGGGTGCCATTCGTGGCTCGTTTTGGGTCGTGACAAACTTGGTATCAGAGCATTAGGTTCGTTGGTCTCATCACACAAGAACGAGTCTAGTAGAGTCTTAAGAAACGGTAGGGGGACGCCTTTATTTTTCTTTGAGAGGCTATAAGACTTTATGGAAATTCCATTCTTTCTTTCTTTCTTTCGTGCTATTACTTGGATCCAATTGGTATCTAGGTGATACAAATTGGTATCTGACCATCTTCACTCTATTTCGCAGATGGTTAGAACTAGAGCAACAACTGCGCCAACACCAACACTGGCAAGACAAGATGCGTCTGAGCCATCCACTGGGGCTGTAGCTCGAAGAGGAGTAGTGGCAAGAGGCCATGGTAGAGGTCGCGGGAGAACGTCCTCTATAGGAAGAGGACAAGCACCTGGCCCATCTAGTACTAGGGTGGTGACTCCTCCACCGACTGAGGAAGTAGTAAGAGAGGGTGAGGAAGGGGAAAATGAGCAAGTGCAGAATGAGGAATTACCACCCCAACCTACCCCAGAGATGATTAATCAGGTTCTTGCTTATCCTAGCGGGTTATTTGATCAAGGCCAAACACCTCCAGTTTTTTCTGCACCAGCACCTCAGGTTCCGGAAGTACAACAGGCAGCTGTTGTGGCTCCCCGCATGGATGCCTCATTGGAAATAGGCACGCTTCCTCGTTTGACTACGGGGCCTATAATGACAAGTGATCAGCATGAACTTTTCAGTAAGTTCTTGAAATTGAAACCTCCAGTCTTCAAGGGTGCTGAATCTGAGGATGCCTACGATTTTTTGGTTGATTGTCATGAGTTACTACATAAAATGGGCATAGTAGAACTATTTGGCGTTGAGTTTGTAACCTATCAGTTTCAGGGAAATGCCAAAATGTGGTGGCGGTCATATGTTGAGTGTCAACCCGCACAGGCACCACCTATGACTTGGGCGTCATTCTCTAGCTTATTTATGGAGAAGTATATCCCCCGGACCTTGAGGGATAGGAGGAGAGATGAGTTCTTGAGCCTAGAGCAAGGCAGGATGTCGGTTACTGCGTATGAGACTAAGTTTCGTGCATTATCCAGGTATGCCACCCATCTTTGTTTCAGTCCACAAGAGCGGATTCGCCGTTTTGTGAAGGGGTTAAGGTTAGATTTGCGGATTTCAGCCTTACAGGTAGCGGCAACAGCAAAATCCTTTCAGGAAGTGGTAGACTTCGTGATAGAGGTGGAGGGAGTGAAGCCAGATGACTTCACCATGGCATCGACATCTAAAAGGTTTCGTAAGGGAGGTGAGTTTAATGGTTCTTACTCCAGAGGGCAGGGTTCAGGAGGTTATCCAGCCCGACCTATTCAGTCTTCACTGCAGGCTGTAGTTGGGGGTCCACCGCAGACCGGTCAACATTTCTCTGAGTTTGGAGGTTATCCCCAGACTCTGTCGTTCTCACAGAGACCTATGCTTGAATCCAGAGAGTGTTATGGATGTGGGGAGACTGGACATATTAAGAGGTATTGTCCAAAACAGAGTTACAGACCTCCAATAGTCAGAGGTAGAGGTGGTCATGGAAGAGGCCGTCATTCTGGAGGACGTGGTGGCCGAGGTAATGGTGGTCACCCAAACGGCCGGGATGACGGGCAAACTGGAGCCACTACAGCACAACATGGTAGGGGCAACGGGCAGACAGGTGATAGGGCCCATTGTTACGCTTTCCCCGAGCGGTCTGAAGCGTAGACATCTAATGTTGTTATCACAGGTAATCTTTTGGTTTGTGATTGTATGGCTTCTGTATTATTTGATCCTGGATCCACATTTTCATATGTATCTTCCTCATTTGCTACTGGTCTTAATTTTCATTGTGAATTGCTTGACATGCCTATTCATGTTTCTACTCCGGTGGGTGAGTCTGTGATAGCTGAAAAGGTATATAGGTCTTGTTTGGTGACTTTTGTGGGGAGCAATACTCATGTAGACTTGGTTATTTTAGAAATGGTTCATTTCGATGTAATTCTGGGTATGACTTGGCTTTCTCAAAATTTTGCAATCTTAGACTGTAATGCGAAAACTGTAACGTTGGCCAAGCCTGGGACAGATCCGTTAGTGTGGGAGGGTGACTACATTTCCACTCCAGTTCGTATCATATCCTTCCTTCATGCTAAGAGAATGGTTAGTAAAGGGTGTTTAGCTTTCTTGGCACACCTCAGGGATGATAATACCCAAGTACCTTCAATTGAGTCGGTTTCGATAGTCCGTGAGTTTCTGGATGTGTTTCCTGCAGACCTTCCTGGTATGCCACCGGATAGAGATATTGACTTTTGCATTGATCTTGAACCGGGTACTCGCTCCATTTCCATACCCCCTTATAGAATGGCTCCCGCGGAGTTAAGGGAGTTAAAGGCTCAACTTCAAGAATTTTTAGGAAAAGGCTTCATTAGACCAAGTGCATCCCCTTGGGGTGCTCCTGTTTTGTTTGTGAAGAAAAAGGATGTGAGTTTTCGGATGTGCATAGACTACAGGCAACTCAATAAGGTAACTGTTAAGAATAAGTATCCTCTTCCTCGCATCGATGATTTGTTCGACCAGTTACAAGGTGCTTGTACCTTCTCAAAAATCGATTTGAGATCTGGTTACCATCAATTGAAAATACGGGCAACGGATGTGCCCAAGACTGCTTTTCGGACCAGGTATGGGCATTATGAGTTCTTAGTAATGTCTTTTGGGCTTACGAATGCCCCTGCTGCTTTCATGAGCTTGACGAATGGGATTTTTAAACCATATCTGGATCTCTTTGTCATTGTATTCATTGAAGATATACTGGTATACTCAAAGAGCAAGAAAGAACATGAGGAGCACTTGAGAATTGTATTGGAAATGTTGAGGGAGAAAAAGCTTTATGCCAAATTCTCCAAGTGTGAGTTTTGGCTAAATTCAGTGTCCTTCTTGGGGCACGTGGTTTCTAAGGATGGAGTAATGGTGGATCCATCTAAGATTGAAGCAGTGAAGAGTTGGGAAAGACCTACTAATGTTACGGAGGTAAGGAGCTTTGTTGGTTTAGCTTGCTACTACCGCCGATTTGTCAAGGGATTTTCCTATGTTGCTTCCCAATTGACAAATTTGACTAAGCAGAGTGTCCCATTTGTATGGTCGGATGAGTGTGAAGAAAGCTTTCAGAAACTGAAGACCTTGTTGACTACTGCCCCAATTCTTACCTTGCCAGTGGAAGGCAAGAATTTCATTGTTTATTGTGATGCATCCTATTCTGGTTTGGGTGCAGTGCTAATGCAAGAGAAGAATGTAATTGCTTATGCTTCAAGGCAATTAAAGGTGCACGAACGTAATTACCCGACCCATGATTTGGAGTTGGTCGCGGTAGTGTTTGCACTAAAGCAATGGAGGCACTATCTATATGGGGTTAAGTGTGAAGTCTATACAGATCATCGTAGCCTACAGTATGTTTTTACTCAGAAAGATTTGAATTTGAGACAGAGGAGGTGGATGGAAATACTGAAGGACTATGATGTCACTATCTTGTATCATCCGAGAAAAGCTAACGTGGTGGCAGATGCGTTAAGTAGAAAAACAGGGAGCATGGGAAGCCTAGCTCACTTACAGGTTTCCAGACGCCCATTGGCTAGAGAAGTTCAGACTCTGGCTAATGACTTTATGAGGCTAGAAGTAAATGAGAAGGGAGGATTTTTGGCCGGTGTAGAGGCAAGATCTTCCTTTCTTGACAAGATTAAGGGAAAGCAGTTTACTGATGAGAAACTGATCCGGATCCGAGATAAGGTGTTGCGAGGAGAAGCTAAAGAAGCAAAACTCGATGAGCAAGGTGTTTTGAGAATTAAGGGAAGGGTATGTGTACCCCGCGTCGATGATTTGATTTACACTATTCTTACAGAGGCTCATAGTTCAAGGTATTCTATACATCCTGGTGCAACCAAGATGTATCGTGACCTAAAACAACATTTTTGGTGGAGTAGAATGAAGCGTGACATTGTTGAGTTTGTTGCTCAATGCCCGAACTGTCAGCAAGTAAAGTATGAACACCAGAGGCCTGGAGGAACACTTCAGAGAATGCCCATTCCTGAATGGAAGTGGGAGAGAATTGCAATGGACTTTGTGGTTGGTCTTCCCAAGACAATGGGTAAGTACGACTCCATTTGGGTAATTGTTGATAGGTTAACTAAGTGTGCTCACTTCATTCCGGTCAAGGTGACTTACAATGCAGAGAAGTTAGCCAAACTTTGCATCTCGGAAGTTGTTCGATTGCATGGGGTTCCACTCTCCATCATATCAAATAGAGGTACGCAGTTTACTTCTAAGTTTTGGAAAATAATGCATGCTGAATTAGGTACTAGGTTGGATCTTAGTACCGCATTTCACCCTCAGACCGATGGTCAGTCTGAGCGAACGATTCAAGTGTTGGAGGATATGCTTCGTGCATGTGTAATAGAATTTGGTAGCCATTGGGATAACTTCCTACCCTTAGCTGAATTCTCATACAATAATAGCTATCACTCAAGTATTGGTATGGCCCCATTTGAGGCACTATATGGGAGGAGATGTAGGTCTCCCATTGGTTGGTTTGATGCATTTGAAGTTAGACCTTGGGGTACTGACCTTCTGAGGGAATCGTTAGATAAAGTGAAATGCATTTAGGAAAAGCTTTTAGTGTCTCAAAGTAGGCAGAAAGAATATGCAGATCGAAAGGTTAGAGACTTCGAGTTTATGGAGGGTGAGCAAGTCTTGCTGAAGGTTTCACCCATGAAAGGGGTGATGCGGTTTGGTAAGCAAGGTAAGCTTAGTCCGAGGTATATTGGTCCATTTGAAGATCTGAAACGCGTGGGGGAGGTAGCTTATGAATTAGCCTTTCCCCCGGGACTGTCAGGAGTGCATCCGGTATTTCATGTGTCTATGTTGAAAAGATACCACGGGGATGGAAACTACATCATTCGTTGGGATTCAGTTCTTCTTGATGAGAATTTGTCTTATGAGGAGGAGCCTGTTGCTATTTTAGATAGAGAAGTCCGCAAGTTGAGGTCAAGGGAGATTGCATCCATCAAGGTTCAATGGAAGAATCGGCCGGTTGAAGAGTCCACTTGGGAGAAGGAGACTGATATGCAAGAAAGATACCCACACCTGTTTACAGATTCAGGTACTCCTTTTCGCCCTTGTTTTTCTTCTTGTGATCGTTCGAGGACGAACAATGGGTAAATTGGTATCTATTGTAACGACTTGTTTAGTCGTTTTGAGCAGTAGAGTATTTCTGGTAATAACTGTCTGAGTCGATGGATCCCAGGACGGACCGTCATGGGCACGACAGACCGTCGAGGGGGTCTCATTCCAAAACACTTAGAATTCTGAAATTTGGGTACTGAGATCGACTCTCTGAACTTCGTGACGGAATGGCAGGACGGACCGTCGTTGGCACGACGGACCGTCACAGATCTTTCCACAGGATTAACTCTCTGAACTTTGTGACGGACCTGCAGGACGGACCGTCACAGTCATGATGGACCGTTACAGGCTCCGTAAGTCCACTCGGGTCGGAATTTTGCTAAAGTTTTTAAAGGGGCGTTTTGGGCTATTCATGCTTATAATTATAAAGATAGTGGGTTAATGTTAATAACTCAATTACTTGGGGGTTAAAGGAGATAACCTTGAAATAAATAGTGGGTTATTTTTATCATCTTTTATACTTAATTATATGACAATTAGGGTAAAAGAAAAGGGGTTTGAATAAGAAAACAGAAAGAACAGAGAGAAAAGAGAGAAACGATCGAGAGGAAGAGGAGAACGCAAGGAAAGCAAAGGTTTGGAAAGATAGCTTGTTGATCGCGATTCTTCGATGGAGGTAGGTTATGGTTTATACTATCTCATAGTAAACTCTTAATAGCGAATGATATGTGTTGGGTAGTATTATAAAGTCCTCTATATGCTTAATTGTGTGCTTGCATGATGTAATTATGTAGTTGTAATGGATTGGGAAGATGAGGCTGTGAATCTTAAATCTTAATTTTACTTGTTAATGGTGATGCCCTGGTATAAAAGAAGACTTGATGAACTAAAGTAATGATATTAGAGGATCGGATGTCACGTTCCGACACCAGGATAGTATTAGAGGATCGGGTGTCACGTTCCGACACCAGGATAGTATTAGAGGATCGGGTGTCACGTTACGACACCAGGATAGTATTAGAGGATCGGGTGTCACGTTACGACACCAGGATAGTATTAGAGGATCGGGTGTCACGTTCCGACACCAGGATATTATTGATGGATCGGAGTGTCACGTTCCGACACCAGGATAGTATTGATGGATCGGAGTGTCACGTTCCAACAACAGGATAGTATTGATGGATCGGAGTATCACGTTCCGACACCAGGATAGTAGAGGATCGGAGTGTCACGTTCCGACACCAGGATAGTAAAGAGAATGAATTTTGAAATATGTTAATATACTCAATTTAAAGAACTAATTCCCAAATGAGCATAATGGGGAGGCTTGAGTCCGCATAGATGTGCTGAGTGTTGTGGCCAATGGTTATGGTATTTGTTGTTATCACCTGTTGAGTATGTAGTCGATTTTATGTTATTATCTGATATATATTGCTTTCTATTTTGAGTTGGCCGATGATATCTACTCAGTACTTGTGCCTTGTACTGACCCCTACTTGTATTTGTTTTTCTTGTTATTTGTGGAGTGCAGCAAACGTGCCAACAACTTCAACTCGTCCTCAACTCTGGCCAGTCTTCATCACGCCAGATTTCAGGGTGAGATAATGCTTCTAGCTTGGACTGGATCTTCTTCTTCATGTCTTGACGCCTTGAAATTCCGGCAAGGACTAGCTGTTTATTTATTTTAGCTTCTTAGACATTCTTAGATATAGTAATTTGAGGATAGATGTTCTTGTGGTGATGACTTCCAGATTTTGGGGATAATGATTGATAAATTTTAGAAGTTATTTAATTGATTTCGTTAATGAGTTTTAAGTCTTCCGCATTGTATTTTGTTCATTATGTTTGAAATGTTGGGGTTTAGATTGGTTGGTTCGCTCACATAGTAGGATAAGTGTGGGTGCCACTCGCGGCTCGTTTTGGGTCGTGACAGTTTATCAATTACACAATCCAAGTTTTCATTTCCATACTCTCACCTACTCCTTTTATTAATATAAGAACTTTTTTAAAAAAAATGCATTGTAAGAGTTCTTGTGTTCTACTTCTTAAAATTCAAATATGTCGAGATACAATGCAAATGCAAAACATCTAAAATGTAACAAACTAAAACTTCGTGAGAAACCAAGCTACTATATAATATGATATACCATAAGGGCTTGTTTGGTTTGAATACAACTTATGTTAGGATAAGTTATGCCAGGATAAGTTATGCTGAGATTAGTTATGCTAGGATTATTATGCTAATATTAGTTATTTTGACCTTATTTCTTATTGATTGTTTGGTTTGCTCTACTAAAAATAATAACGGATGCTATGCTGAATTGCAAAGGTAAAATCTATTGCCAAAAAGCTCCCATGCACAGTCCCTGATGGCCCTTCTTCTAGGTGAGAGAAACCCACCATTTTCCGGCTACCCCCCACCCCCACCGGAATCAACCTTTTCTTCTAATTAAACAATAATCACCCACTGTGATTATTGATTAATCTGATCACCGGAATTCACTTTCCATACCTTTTTCTACTCTTCTTTACCCTCTTGTTTAATTACCCTCTTTCAATGGCCGATAAACTTTTTTTTAGTTGTCATTATCACATAACTCAAGAACATCCAAAGGATGAATTATTCATGAAATAATAAATATTTGATTCTTAAATCAACGTTAAAAGGAAATACAGAAGAAAATAAGCATATATATATATATATACAAAGACATTTCATAAGAAAAGAACAATTAAAGTTGCATAGATTATACAATTATGATGCATTTCTCAAGGAAAATTCAATACTTGTTAACAGATTCAAAAAAGAAATTACGCCGAACATGAAATCATTTATTACTTTTGAACTATCATAATGAATTTATTCAATTGATAAGTGAAAGAACTTCATATCTATGTTAAAATAGATAATATGTTAGCTTATATGTTGTACTTTTAAGTCATAGAATTTTATATAGTTTATCAAAACATAAATTTTTGAAACTAAATATAATAATTATTTTTTGTACAAAGAATATACCTACTATATGTGTATATGTTTAATATAACTGGAGACAATAACTTTACGGAGACATAATCAACAGAGTTTCAAACATATACTCAAAAGCAACAATTAACATCATAAGCATAAATTAATGATCGTAAAAAAATACCAGGATATGTTGAATGAATTAGAATGAAATAGAAAAGAAAAATCATGTCCACTAAGTGCACAGTGTCCCCATAAGCAAGTATTCCCCTCTAATACGTGAGGTGTAAAATAATAAATATTCTTACGATAAAACGATTTTATTCACCAATGTATTGATACAAAAACAATGGTGTTAGTAAGTCAACCAATAAGAACAAAGTACATGAATATTTAATTGTGCAGAAGAAGAAAAAAAATTTAAAATTTTCATTGTTTTAAAATGAGAGGAAATCCCTCTATTCATAGACAACAAAGGGTAGTGTGAACAAATGCTTATTGTGTTTTGGCGTTGTTGGAATCTTAGACTTTGGCATAGCGAGAAACATGGGTTTCGGCACAACTAGAATCTCAGGGTTTCGCAAATTCGGTAATTCAGACTTTGGCATAGCTGGCATATTAGGCTTTGGCAAAGTTAATAACTCAGGCTTAGGGAAAGTTGGTAGCTTGGGCTTTGGAACAACGGGGATCTCAGGCTTTGGTATGGTTTGAATCCCAGGCTTCGGCAGAGTTGTGATTTCAAGATTTAGCAAGGCAAGACCCTTTGGTAGTTCTGGTTTAGGCATCTCAGGGACGGGCGTCTCTAAGAGGTGGTGTGCAACCGCAGCAGTTATGTTGCCATAAATGGAGAATAAATTAAGAAATGAAAGTAGTAAGAGGGAGCTACGTGGTAATGCTGATCCATTTTTATGCAGATAGTTGAAGCGAAAAGAAGAATAATTTGTAGGACTGAATATGATTACGACGTGGTGTTAGCTTTAAGTCTGTTTCTTTATATAGTTTTAAAGAATGCAATTACAAGGACTTTCAAGATTCTGTTTCTTAGCCACGGACTTGAAAAGTCAATTTAGATGACCTAAATTACTTAATAGTCTAATTCAATCTCTCTAGAGGACTAAGTTACTTAATAGTCTAATTCAATCTCTTCCATATAGGTTATGCTGGCAACCTGATTAGAATTTTTAGCTTAACTAATTTCATTGTAGGAAATATAGAAGGATAATACTATCTTCAGAGAATGCTCAAGTTTTATATAGGTTATTCAAGGCTACTTGAGATGATCACAATTATCAATTACATCACTATTTATACTACTCAAAATAGAAAACAAAAAGTCTTGAACAATTAACTAGATACATGTATTACAAAATCCTAAAAGACTTCTTGAGAAACTTAGAGACAATATTGAAAAATTAACATCAAGGTGTGAAGTGAATGCATTAATTCCAACAATCACCCTTAATGCATTTGCTTGAAAACTCCAATGCCTTCTCGATGATGGCAAAACTTTTCACTTGAAAGTGTTGTGGTGAAGATGTCAGCAAGTTGTCCTCCTATCTGGCAATAATTGCAACTGAATTTCGCCTCTCTTGTGTTTTTGAATATCTCCTTTTTTATTGAGTTTGGTTTCACAAATCCACTTTAGACTTATAACTTCTCTTTATTTGGGTATACTCACACACTCCCAAGTATTATTTTTCTCAATCTTTCAAATTTTTTCAGCCAAGGCTTTCTTCCAATTATCATGCTTTATTGTCTCCTAATAATTTTCTTTCTTAACACCGACAAAGTTGCATCTTTGAGTTACTCAACATTTTTATTCCTCTTGGAAGTGGTTCTTCATCATCTGAATATGAGATTTCTCTTCCTTGAGGGACATCTTTCTCTTCCTCGCCCTCTTCTTGATTTGACACATCTAAAGATATGATATAAACATTATCTACCTAATTCTTAGTATGTATCTTAGAAAGGTCTTACACCCTGTCTTTTTTCTTGAGAAACTTCAAACCATGAAAATTCAAGTGACAAAAAATTTCGTCCCAAAGACATAAATTATCTACAACTTCATTTTTGAATGCATTGTAATGAAATTGTAAAGGAAATTTACTTTTTATCATCTCTACTTCAAGAATAACTTGATCTGGCTCAATTTTATCATAAATCTTGCAACAAGTATCTCTAAACACAAGAGAATAACTATTTTCCATGAATTCACAAACATTAAAAAAAATTTCTTCCAATTTAGGAACATAAACCACATCATGAATTTGCTTACCTCTCCCTTTTATGTTGATTGAAATGGTACATTTACCTTTTGCATCAATTAAGGCTTCATGCCCCATTTTCACTTATGTCGTGATGCTACTATTAACTGAGAGGACAACTTTTTAATCTCCAATCATGTGATTGCTACAATTACTATCAATACATCATTCATTACTTGTTGCTAAAAGATCACATTGAGAAGCAAAGAAAAGATTTTCTTCCATTTCTTCTTCCTGTTCTTTATAGAAATTTGCTTGCTCATGTTGCTTGTACCAACAATCATTCTCAATGTGGCCAAATTTTTTATAAATGTTACATTGGGGCTTGTCTTTGTGCCAACATTTTTCTGCACTGTGATTAGTCATTTTGTAAATTTTACAAAAGGACTAGTATTTTTCTCACTTTTTCTTCAATCTTCTTAGAATAATCATCACGATCCTGCTTCTTTTTTGGATTGTAATTCTTCTTTTGTTGATTTTTTGAGAAATTTTGAGAATTTTCATTTGTTATATAATGGAAGTCGTCTCTTTGGGTTGATCTTCACGAAAAAACTTTCACTTCTCATGTGCACGAAATGACTCGACTAGCTCTTTGATAAAAAGCTTAGAAAGATCTTTCGTCTCCTCAGTGATAGCAACAATGTACTCATACTTTTTCGTGACACTAATTAAAATCTTTTTCAGAACTTGTTGGTCAGAAATTGTATCACCATAATTTCTCATTTCATTAACAATATTCATGACTCTTGTGCAATATTCATCTATTTTTTCAGATTCTATATCTTCAAATTTTGAAACTGTCTTCTAAGAGTTTGAAGATTTATAGTGCGTACCTTTTCGTCACCATACACTTCGATTTCCAAAGACTCCTAAGCTTTCTTTCCAGTCTCACAAGTAGCAATTTTTGCAACAAATTCTCTTGAGACTCTCATTTTGATTTTGCTCAAGGCTTTTCCATCTTGACAGTTCTTAGCCTCGTGATTTTTCATCTCACCTACTTAAATTTCACCATCGTTCTCTGGCTCTTCATAGCCATTTACAACAATAGTCCACAAACCTTCAGATTTTATAGGTGTTCTCAGTCTTATCTTCCAGTATTCAAAATCATTTCCATAAAAAAAATGGAGTAAGAACAACTAAAGAATCAACACATTCATTTGTTTTGAATGTCATACTTTTTTCTTCACTTAACCCAGATTTAGAACAAAAACCTGCTTTGATACAAATTTGTAGGAAATATAGAAAGAGAACACTATGTTCAGAGAATACTCAAGTTTTATATAGACTACTAAAGGTCACTTGAGATGATTACAATCATCAACTACATCACTGTTTATACTACTTAAAATTGAAAACAAAAAGTTTTGCGCAATAAACTAGATACATGTATCAAAAATTATTAGATACATGTATTACAAATCCTAAAAAGTTCTTGTGAAAGTAAGAGTCAATATTGAAATACGAAACATCAAGTTGTGAAGTGAATGCATTAATTCCAACATTTAGTTGCAAAGAGGAAAAGTATTCACTTTTTTTACCACAAATCTTCATTCAAGTGTGTACATAATTAGTGCAATCTTTGAGAGTTACTCAGTATCTCTCATTTTAATTTTATTTTTACTTTTACTGCTTGAACACATCAACTTTTGTGTATGAAAAGAACAATAAATAACTATAAACACTATTGGGATTCAGTTATTTCAGCACATATAATATCCTAATTTTGAAAACTACTCGCTCCAAATTCCAATTACTTGAGACTTGGTGTATTGCTTTTTCGGTGATGAAGTTGATTAAGATTGATTTGTGAAATCAAATTAATAATGGATATTAAGTGGTTATTTGGTGTTTTTACCTTATACAACTATTTCTAATGAGACTCTTATGATTAAAACATATGCATACTGTTATGAATACATTTTAAAAAATGAGAACTCACCGATGAAAATTATAGTAATAAATTAACATGTTTAATATAATGTCGCCACAATATTTGTTCCTTTAAACATCGACACACTTACAAAATGGTTTGCTTACGCCACATATATATGTAGCCGGCCTTGGAACGCTAAATTTTTAGGTTTGGTATAGTTAATACTTAAGGTTTTGGTATATCAGGCTTTGATAAGGCTGGAATATTTGGGGATTCTAGTGTAGGGTTCTCAAGGAATGACATCGCTAGAAAGCGGCTCGTGTAGCTGCACCAGCTAACTGATCATGCATGAAGCATAAGTGGTCCTTATCATTATTTTGGATAATGTGAAGCAGAGGAAATTGAATCCATTAAATGTTCATTAGGATGAATGAAACGAAAAGCACATTAGTTAAATCACCAGTTTGGTTCTACACTCAAAATTTTAGGTCCATTCTGTTTTATGGCACTTAATTAATACACTAATTTATCCTTTATTCCATACTCTTGAAATGTAATAGAAGAAATTGGTTGCTACAAATTAGGAAGGAAAAACTGTGAGGGAAAGAATGGACAAACAGAGATGGCCAATGGTAGGAACTAAACCAAAGTAACATATATCAAAGATTTATCATACTGAATATATAGAAATACATAAAACACTCATATATTATAATAACACGACAAACTCGGTACATCCAATTCAAAAACTACAGTAAAAGAATTAAATTTTCTACTCGTAGCAGAAGGTATCTCCATGACACAACTCAGGTGGCAAATTTTATAGACTGAGATGGAAATCTCAAAACATTAGTTGTGTTTTGAGATATAGATATATAGATTTTTTTAAGTTGACTTATCAAATTCTAACACTTTTAAATTAGTAACCAATCTTTGTTAATATAACAATCAGTAGAATTTGAATAGTTAATTGAGTATTTAAGTGTAGGTTAATTAGTATTATATTAAAAGGAATTTAAAAGAACATACAAAACACTATATAAAGGTAACAAATGATTTTCATTTCCTTCAAGTTTTGTTTCTTTAATTGAGCATTTGGCCTTCCTTCTAATTTTCTTTCTTTTCCCTAAACTTTTTCATATATTTTTCATGAACGTAAATTTTCATTTGATCCTAAAAATGGTGGAGGGATTGAGCAAAATTTTTTTGTCATTAACTAGTTCTTCTAATTCTGCTGGCTTAACTCTCCTCTTGCTTGATTCAAATTTCTTAATTAAATTGATGTTTTGTGTTTCCTTTTGCATTGTCGCAGAGCTCTATTTCTATGGTGAATAGTTAAGTAGAAGTTGTTTTTGAGAATGAGAAAATTATACATGCTTGGTGGCCACATTCATCTACATCAACGACGGAGCCTAAATCTTTGCTAATCCCCATAAACATATGCATTCTACATAAACCAATTTATTTATTTTTGCACACCTCTTGAGTCTAATTTTCTCTCGCTAATAGAAGTGAAGGAAAATACTTTTTATATACTAATTCTTTGTAAATCTACTTATCAATTACATGTTTAAATAGTTTGAGTAACTTCAAATCCTTTTTTGTTGTTAGAATAAGTTCATTTACTTGTACTTTACAGAAAGTAGTGTTGTACACTCTCCTGATACACATTAGTGATTATAGGCAATATGTTCATGAGTATCCAATGAAGCAGAGTACACAGTAAAAAGGTTTTTTTTTTTTGTATTCTTTGATTGTGTTGTTTAAATATAAAAAGAATAATGAGGTAAAGAATCTCAGAATATCAATAATACCAATGAATCCTAACAAATTAGTAAAGATGCACAATTAGAGAATATGGTATAATGAAATCAAGAATATACGGTGTAGATATGAAAAATATTCTACCATGATTAACTTCATTAGGCTCCGCAAGTTGGGGGTGGGAGGTGGAACGACCCCAAACTTGTAGACAACACATTGGGTTTGTGGTTTGGATAAGGATTTCGTAAGTAGGCAAGTATAATAAGAAAGTTAATTGGGGTTATGAGAAGTGTGCTCTTGAAAGTAGAATATGTACATAGCGTATTAAAGTGCTTAGGAGGGTCAAGTCACTATTTTCCTTAATATATCTTATTTGTTCCTTAATAAGTCTACATTACAATATACTAAAGACATATTTAATCTTATATTTGACATGCATAGATTAGTTTAGTCTTATACTACTATCAACTCTATGATACGATCTTGGGAGGCATGTGATTTTTGTTCATGAGATAAAGCGAATTCTTTGTATATGTGTGTCCTTCATATATATTCGAGTTTTTTTGAGTGTGTAGACTGATTCCTTTTCTGGTTTGATGGATGAAGTCACATGATTCACAAAATATTTTGAGGTATATAGTTCTTACATTGATGTTTTAATGACCCTCTCGGTCATTTTATTTGTTTTCCGATCTTTTCAACGTTAAGAGATTTCTTATAGCGTGCTCAAGCTATTTATGACTTGCTGAGACTGACATTTTTTTCGTTTTTTTAGATTTTTTTTTCAAGTTGTCATATTTTGGAGTAGTTGAAACTTCGACGGTTAACTTCAGTCTAAAGTTTGGGAAGATAGACTCAATTTTGACGATTTCATCATCTTTGGAAGACCCATTTTAGGCTAGGGGCATGGTTGGTTCAGGCCGTGAGATTTGTAGTGTGATTTTGTGACATTTGGTATTTTAACTGTGAAGATTAAGACAAGGGTCGAATTTGGTCAATATTCTTGGTAAATGTGCTCAGATGAGAATGCTG
This sequence comes from Solanum corneliomulleri, assembly GCA_027704805.1. Classification (NCBI taxonomy): domain Eukaryota; kingdom Viridiplantae; phylum Streptophyta; class Magnoliopsida; order Solanales; family Solanaceae; genus Solanum; species Solanum corneliomulleri. The sequence continues at coordinate 62,197,507 of JAKWIY010003052.1, forward strand.
ACGGCGAGGTTAGCTCCAAAATTTTGAGTTTTGTCTAGAACGACCTTTCATGTAGTTCCCTAAGCTTTCAGCCTCATTATGAGCCTTCTTGTAGTTTTAGCTTAAAATGGAACTTGGGTGTGGGAGACCCACTTTTCACTGAAATAACCTCGGATGAAAGTTTTGATTATTTCATAGAGTCTAGAATGCCAAATTAGATGGAATACCATGTATCATTTTCGTGCACGAGGTTTCGAATGAACTCCGGGAAACCAGTCAGAGAATTTAGAGTTTTGAAAATCAGCTGAAGTGTTGATATCTGGGACATGCTTTTAGCTACCAAATAATAGACTTCTAGCAATCGATTTTGGGCCTTTATATCCAGGAATTTCAGCTTTCAGCTCTCATTTTCAAAAAGCAATATCTCCCTTATCCGATCTCCCATTCGCGTGATTCGAATTCCTATTTGATCGTTCTGAGCGTGGATACTTAAGTTTGTGATTGAAGTTGTGAGGAACCTTCATTTGAGGTGAATTTGAGCTCGAAGTTTCTGCCTTTGCTTGGTTTTCTTGTTAGTATTGCACATTGTGCTTGTGGTTGTTTCAAGGCCTCAGACCTTATTCAATTTGGGAACACAAGTTTGAGATGTAGTAGTACATTTTGACGGAATTAATTTTGGATTTTTGGTGCGGGTTCCACCTTCCCATTTTTACTCAAATTTTGTTCCATTTACAATTGTTACGATTTTAGTGTCAAAACATATGCAATGACATTATATTATCGATAATTTGAAAGTTTGCAGTGTTGTGAGGCATTTCAGATGCGGTTAACTCATGTGTGGTGGATTCAAAGTGCTCGTGTTCATCTTTTAGGGTAGGTTTTACTCAACTTTTTTGATTGAGCTTCTTAGATAATGCCTAGTATAGATGTTTTGTCAGATGATTTTTGCCTGCATTTGGCTTTCCTATTTTTTCTTGATTCTTTAGGAGCCTTGGACTTATTGTGGGTGTTGGGATCCTTATTATAGATTGTGGCTTCACTCGTGAAGTAGTTGATCTTTCTTTTACTTGTTTGGAATTATTTGTGGTTGCCTTAGACTAGGTAGGAAATTAGATGCTTTGGATTATGTTTTATCACCTCGTAGTGTTTTGGGTTGTTCGCCTTGCATTGATTCTTGTGACTTTGGTGGCTCGTCATAGCTATGGGTTGGTCATAGATGTGCTCAGTGTGGGACTAGAGCATGTCATTGGGGTAGGGCGTTTTCCATTGAGTTTTCTCCCTCTTCTATTGATTGGAAATCTCTTTTAGGTTCCCTTTTCTTGTTGATTAGCGGTGGGCATGTTTAATACTTATAGAGCTTATTATTATATTGTAGGGCCTGAGGTCATGTGTGAGGACTCGTTACATCATAGGTTAGTAGTCTCTGCTTTAGTCGTGTGATTTCATTTGTTGTAAAATTATTTGATTTTGAGTGCGTTGTTTGAATGCTGGTGATGGCATGCATGCATTACTTTGTTTGCTCATTCTCACAAATTTTATGATATGATCCTAGCCCATGCATTTGCATATTTATCGTTCATGACTAGATACTGCTTTCTCAATTTTTTGTTCTGAACTGGTTTTAATGAGAGTGGGACCACCTGGTTCACTTGACTTACTTATTTTTGAGATTATGTGGTGTCATCAGCGATGTGCTTCTTTCCTACTTGAGATATTAGAGGCATTTGCGATGTTTTCAGTTTGCACTTGACTACTTGGCGCATCGATGCCCTTTACTCTGAGCCATTTTTCTGCAGATGCAAAAAGCTTAAAGTACCATGTGTTAAGAACAGATGAAGTTTTGATATTCGAATAGTTTTTTAGTTATCTATATATAGATTTTTACAAGCATATAAAAAGGAGGATTTCAATATTTGGTAGGTTAGTTGACCTATTTTTCTGTCAATATTATAGTATCTAGAATTTGTCTTGTAATAGCAATATCATAGTATCTTGAATATCCCTAAAATAAAGGAATATTAAGATTTACTAGCTTCTATGAGATTATTAAGGAATCAAAATTTTGTTAAATATTTACTAATCACCTTTAAATTGTTGATTACAGTGTATTTTATGTCCTTTCTTTATTGGTTGTTTTTCTCTTTAAATCAAATATAAATAAAAAGTGGATATAAGAGAGACTTCTGCAAATATTATAGTATCTAGAATTTGTCTTGTAATAACAATATCATACTATTTTGAATATCTATAAAATAAAGGAATACTCAGATTTACTAGCTTATATGAGATTATTAATGAATCAAAATTTCGTTAAATATTTATTAATCACCAGTAAATTATTAATTACAATGAATTCTATATCCTTTGTTTATTTGCTGTTTGTCTATTTAAATCAAATCAAAATAAAAAGTGGATATAAGAGAGACACAATATATCTTAATCAAGTATAGTTTAACTTGACACATATACCACTATATCACGATAATGATTACAATGTTAGTTCTTCCTCGTACAAAAAAATCATTACTGTTAAACGTTTTTAACATCAAAATATAAACTCCATTAGTCTAATTTTATAAGGCATTGGTTTGACTGAATATTGCATCTTAATGTTCACTTGATACAAGTATTTATATTACTAGATTCATGCAAAATTCGATAAAGATGAGGTCTAGAGAAATTCAGGGAAGAATTGGATAAAATGTATAAGCTATGGTTAGTCGTTTTATTAGCTATGACATTAATGAATTTGTAGGAATTTTCATAAATAAATTGGGGTGAGTAGAACTCGATGCTTCAGACCTGGCATGAACGGGTTGGTTTGGGACGTCAATTTTTTAAGGTGTGTTGAAAAATGGAGACTTTTGGGATTATTTTTGCGTTTTTTTGTCCCATGCAAGCTTCCATAGTGGGTGACACACTACTTTTGCGGTGCAATCAACTCCTGCTACAACAAAAGGTCTCGCTATAGCACTTCCACAATAGTGGGATTGAGACGCTTTAGCGGTATTGATCGCAATTAGTGGAGAAAATTCCCCAAAGTCGCTAATTATTTGGAAAGTAAGTTTTGGGGAAGAAAAGGGAGACTTAATTAGGGCAAATTTCAGTCATTTTTCATTAAGAGCCTTCGTAATCCAATCTTCAACTTCATACTTTGTTGCCTAGGCCATTGAGGTGTTGGGAAATATCCCTCCCACATGGAGGATGAGTCCAATTTTTTTTGTTGGACAACACTTTATATTTTTTATCTCTCATTCTTGGGCTCTTTTTTATGTTCAATGCTTTTGGCCCAATTGTTGTGTCTTTCTTTTGGATAGTCCATTTATACCTATGTGGCTAATTAAAAGAAAAGAAGAAGAGAAGAGAATATATAGAGTGAGATTGGGCAGTGAACAACTGCCGAGAAAAAGAAGAAGAAAATTGAGAGCTCATTTTCGAGCCTTTGCCCAGCAGGCTGATTTTGTGCCCGGATCGAAGGTCAAACGGAGTTCGATCGTCCTGAAATTTTAGTATGTTGTTCGTGACATTCTCCTCTTCATATTCAACGGTTAGTTTCTAGTTTTTGATGCCCGGAAGGTAGTTTTCTGGCAGCATCTTCATACCTGCGTTTTTGGTGTGTTTTCCACCTTTGGTGAAGTTTGTAGCTTGTTGTTGTGCCAAGGTTGCTCCTTGATGATTGTATTTGCCTCTAGAGTTTACTAGAGATGAGAAATTGTTGTACCCACTTGGTTCTTGGTGATTAGTGAAAGTTTTGGTACCGTTGTTGAGCGGTCCCGTGGTTTTCTCCTCGATTTGGGGTTTCCACGTATATCGTGTGTCTTTTACTTATTACGTTGCTATTTATTTGTGCTTGTTGCTGCTGCTGATTTTCTATTGTGTGTTGAGCCTTGTCGGCTATCTTGACAATTTGGGGAAAAGATTTATTCCGCTTCGTGTTGCTTTGTCTGTGCTTCACCAACAAAGTGGTATCAGAGCCTAGTTATTTTTTGGTTGGTTGTTATTGTATTGCTAACCATGGATGACAAGGTAGTTGTGCAGGGAATGGTCAGTTTGGACTCTACGAATTATTCTATATGGAAAATTCGTATAGAGGATTATTTGTGTTCTAAAGACTTGCTTGATCCGATTTTGTATAAAGATCGTCCAACAGGTGTTGTTGAGAAAGATTGGACTAGCTTGAACCGGAAAGCTGTTGCCTCCATCAGACAATATGTTTCGTTGAGTGTGTTGCAACATGTTGCTAATGAAACTAATGCTTTTGAAATGTGGAAGAAACTTGAAACCATGTACGAGAGGAATAATGCCATGGGAAAAGCCTCTTTGATCATAAGACTTGTTAAACTACAATACAAGGATGGAAATAGTATTGTAGTGCACATGAATGAGTTTCAAGGTGTGGTGAACCAACTAGCCGGAATGAAGATGAAATTGGAGGATGAACTTCAAGCTTTGTTGTTACTTTCCTCATTGCCCGACAGTTGGGATACCTTGGTAGTTTCACTTAGCAATTCTGCTCCGGATGGCAAGATGACCATGGATATGGTCACAGCTAGTCTTCTTAACGAGGAATCTAGAAGAAAAGAATCAGATTTCTCTAGCCAAGTTGAAGAAAAGGTATTTCAGAATCCAGCAAGCAGGGGGAGAAGCAAGAGCAGAAATCCTCAAAATAGAGACAAGTCGAAGGGGAGATCCAATTCAAGAAGAAGAGAGTTCACTTGCCATTACTGTCAAAAGCCAGGCCACATCGAGAGATTTTGCAGAAAGAAAAAGAGGGAAATGTCCAGGGAGAGAAAAGAGAAAAATGAGAACTCCGAGCAAAAGTCAGAAGAAAAGAACACTACAGCTTTAGCATTTAGTGATAATGATTTGTTTATTATCGGTGATCATGGATTATTGAACATAGCTTGTGATGATTGCACCTGGGTGATTGATTCTGGTGCCTCTTATCATATTACTTCACACAGGGAGTACTTTTCATCCTACACTAGTGGTGATTTTGGTTATGTGAGGATGGGAAATGATGGTTCATCTAAGATCATCGGTACGGGTTCTGTTTGTTTAGAGACTTCCACGGGTTGCAGGCTGGTGCTCAGGGATGTGAGGCACGTCCCAGATATCAGATTGAGTTTGATTTCAGCTGGTTTGCTTGATGATCAGGGTTATGCCAATAAATTTTGTGATGGAAAATGGAAGCTCTCCAAGGGCAGTTTGATTGTAGCTCGAGGCAAGAAACAGAGATCACTTTATGTAATGCAAGCAAGAGTATGCAACGGAGATGTAAATGTTGCAGGTGATGCCTCCAGTGACTTGTGGCATAATAGACTTGGGCACATGGGTGAAAAAGGTTTGCAGATTCTTGCCAAGAAAAATTATCTTCCCAATTTTTCAGGTATGCCTTTATACTCTTGTGTTGATTGTTTAGCTGGAAAGCAACATAGAGTTGCATTTCGCTCACGCCCCCCATTTAGAAGAAAGCATGCCTTAGATCTTGTTCACACTGATGTATGTTCTATGGATGCTAAATCTCACCGTGGTGCACAATATTTTGTAACATTTATTGATGATTATTCTAGAAAATTGTGGGCTTTTGTTTTGAAAAGTAAAGACCAGGTACTTGATGCATTCAAGGAGTTTCATGTCAGAGTTGAAAGAGAAAGCGGCAGGAAACTCAAGTGTGTCAGATCAGATAATGGTGGAGAGTACAGGGGTCCTTTTGAGAATTATTGCAAGAGTCAGGGTATCAAGCTTGAGAAAACAGTTCCGAAGACACCTCAGCTTAATGGAGTTGCAGAGAGAATGAACAGAACCATCGAAGAGAGAATCCGATGTATGCTATCTCATGCTAAGCTGCCAAAGTCCTTTTGGGCAGAGGCAATGTTCACAGCAGTGTACTTGATAAATCGTTCTCCTTCAGTTCCTCTTGAAGGTGATGTTCCTCAGAAAGTTTGGACCGGGAAAGATGTCTCCTATAAGCATTTGAGAGTCTTTGGTTGCAGAGCATTTGTTCATGTTCCAAGAGATGAGAGATCCAAGCTTGATAAGAAGACCAAGGAGTGCATTTTCCTTGGATATTCAGAGGATGAGTTTGGGTACAGATTATGGGATCCACGTGATAGGAAAGTGGTCAGAAGCAGAGATGTTGTGTTCTTTGAAGATCAAACCATTGAAGATTGTGAGAAGAAGAAAGCAAATCCTTCTCCGTGCATCACAGTTGACCCGACACCATCTTTTCCGCGTGTTGTTGTCCCTCAGGATCATGGGGGAGATATGCACGATCATGCCGATGATACCCTTGATGATGATGGTCATAATGGTGATGATAATGATGATGTGCCAGTACAGACAGAGGAGGCACAACCACATTCAGATCCTTCACCGCCACCTCAGTTGAGAAAGTCCACCAGAGCGAGAAAACCTTCCACTAGATTTCCAGATGATGAATATTTGTTAGTGACTGATGGGGGAGAGCCAGAGACTTATGATGAGGCTATGTCACATGTGCACCGGGAGAAGTGGTACGATGCCATGCAAGATGAGATGAAATCCTTGCATGAGAACCACACATTTGAGCTTATGGAGTTGCCCAAGGGCAAGAGAGCACTCAAGAACAAGTGGGTATACAGATTGAAGTGTGATGACACTAGCTCACAACCAAGGTACAAGGCAGGTTGGTTGTGAAGGGTTTCAGTCAGAAGAAGGCATAGATTTTGATGAGATATTTTCTCCAGTTGTGAAGATGTCCTCTATTCGAGTTGTACTTGGTTTAGCTACTAGCATGGACTTGGAGATTGAGCAGCTTGATGTGAAAACAGCATTTCTTCATGGTGACCTTGATGAGGAGATCTACATGGAGCAACCTGAAGGCTTTCAGGTTAAGGGAAAGGAGAACTTAGTATGTTGTTTGAAGAAGAGTTTGTATGGTTTGAAACAAGCACCTCGGCAGTGGTACAAGAAATTTGAGTCTTTTATGATTGATCACGATTTCCACAAAACACATTCTGATCATTGTGTCTTTGTGAAGAACTACTCCGAAGGTGATTTTCTCATTCTCCTTTTATATGTAGATGATATGCTGATTGTTGGTCAGGATACCAAGAAGATTGCTAGCTTGAAGAAGTCATTGAGTAAGTCCTTTGAAATGAAGGATTTAGGCCCCGCTAGAGAGATTCTAGCTATGAGGATCACTCGTGATAAAAAGATTAAAAAGCTTTGGCTATCACAGGAGAAGTACATTGAGAAGGTGCTTGACAGATTCAACATGAGGAAGGCTAAACCAGTGAGTTCTCCACTTGCAGGCCACATGAAGTTGAGTATGTACCAGTGTCCCACAAGTGAGAAAGATAAGCAAGAGATGAAGAAGGTGCCTTATGCTTCAGCCGTGGGTAGTTTGATGTATGTCATGGTATGTACGAGGCCGGATATTGCTTATTCTGTTGGGTTTGTTAGCCGTTACATGTCGAATCCGGGTAAAGAGCACTGGGCAGCAGTAAAATGGATCCTCAGATATCTTACAGGCACCTCCAGAGTTTGTTTATGTTTTGGTAATGGGCAGCCTATGTTAGATGGGTTTACAGATTCAGATATGTCCGGTGACGTTGATACTGCAAAGTCCACCTCGGGGTACTTGATGACGTTTGGAGGAGCTGCAGTTTCATGGCAATCAAGATTGCAAAAGTGTGTTGCTTTGTCCACTACTGAGGCAGAGTATATAGCAGCTGTTGAGGCAGGCAAGGAGTTGTTATGGATGAGGAATTTCCTTGAGGAGCTTGGTTTGGATCAAGGAAATTATCTTCTTCATTGTGATTCTCAGAGCGCCATTCACCTTGCTAAGAATGCCGCTTTCCACTCTCGAACCAAACACATTAAGAGGAGATATCATTGGATTCGAGAAGCTATAGAAGAAAAGTCATTTGAGCTCATCAAGATTCACACAAGTGAGAATTGTTCGGATATGATGACTAAAACTTTGCCGAAAGAGAAGCTTGTGCTATGTCGAGAGAAGACAGGTTTGTTTGAGCACTCCATGTAGGAGTGAGGGGGAGATTTGTTGGGAAATATCCCTCCCACATGGAGGATGAGTCCAATTTTTTTTGTTGGACAACACTTTATATTTTTTATCTCTCTTTCTTGGGCTCTTTTTTATGTTCAATGCTTTTGGCCCAATTGTTGTGTCTTTCTTTTGGATAGTCCATTTATGCCTATGTGGCTAATTAAAAGAAAAGAAGAAGAGAAGAGAATATATAGAGTGAGATTGGGCAGTGAACAACTGCTGAGAAAAAGAAGAAGAAAATTGAGAGCTCATTTTCGAGCCTTTGCCCAGCAGGCTGATTTTGTGCCCGGATCGAAGGTCAAACGGAGTCCGATCGTCCTGAAATTTTAGTATGTTGTTCGTGACATTCTCCTCTTCATATTTAACGGTTAGTTTCTAGTTTTTGATGCCCGGAAGGTAGTTTTCTGGCAGCATCTTCATACCTGCGTTTTTGGTGTGTTTTCCACCTTTGGTGAAGTTTGTAGCTTGTTGTTGTGCCAAGGTTGCTCCTTGATGATTGTATTTGCCTCTAGAGTTTACTAGAGAGGAGAAATTGTTGTACCCACTTGGTTCTTGGTGATTAGTGAAAGTTTTGGTACCGTTGTTGAGCGGTCCCGTGGTTTTCTCCCCGATTTGGGGTTTCCACGTATATCGTGTGTCTTTTACTTATTACGTTGCTATTTATTTGTGCTTGTTGCTGCTGCTGATTTTCTATTGTGTGTTGAGCCTTGTCGGCTATCTTGACAATTTGGGGAAAAGATTTATTCCGCTTTCGTGTTGCTTTGTCTGTGCTTCACCAACAAAAGGGACTCTAGGGAACGCTTTGGTATTCCAATCTTCAACATCATACTTTGATTGCCTAGGCCATTGAGGTGCTATTAGCGACTCTAGGGAACAGTTTGGTTTTGTTCCTAAGGTTGGAAGATCTGAGTTACTGAGGATTTTGGGTTTTTAATCCTTGGTTTAAGTTTTAAATGTTTTTCTTGATTTATATATTGTTTTTTACTCTAGTAGCTATGGAATTGATAGTTTTTGGAGAATTAATGATGGAAAAGTCTTGGATTGGGTAGATAATAAATTTGGCTTAGGGTTGAGATTAAGTTGTAATATGAGTATTATTAGGCCATTGGAGATTGAATCTTATACATATATTGTTAATTGTAGATCAATAACAAGCTATCTAGGATTTGTAACAAGGGAAAAACTCTGGTCCAATAGAGCTTCCAAGGCCTAATTCGATAAAGGGGATAGTTTATTGCTTTCAAGATATATAATGTATGCATCATAACTGTTTTTATTGTATTGTTTCTGAAATGCATGGTAAGTAAGATCAAACAAATGTAACCAAAATGATACCTTGTGCACCATCACATGCAATGAAGGTGTTTCACTTTTCCCGTCTTCTATCATAATTCTTTAAAAATAGAACAATCGTGTTGATAACGTGTTAGGAAATTATAGAAAAAGAAGAAAGCAGAGAGAAGAGAAGACTTATTATTTCTCTTAAGGGATATTCAGGATTCATGGATCTTCTTTACTATGAAGGAAAACCCCTTTATTTATAGGGTAAACCTAATTTTGTTACCAAGTAGCATTCCTAACCATATCCTAAAATAACTTAAAATAATTAGACATTCACTATAATAAAAATATGCTTATAAGACATATGTTTATTTTGTTTGATTTTTAATACATTTATTCATATGTGTATTCATTCTGTCTAAATATTAATAAATTTTGTATTTTTTGTTTTACATTGTATTTCAATCTCAATTAGTATACCAACATGTTTGTATTTCCTTCTTAATTTGTATTCATCCTAACTGTATGCTAACAATTTCGTATTTTATTGGCTATTCATTCTGTATTTTAATCTCAAATTATATGTGAACAAGTTTGTATTTCTCTTTTATTTTGTATTTAACCTAATTGTATACCAACAAGTTTTGTATTTTACGTGTCTACTTTACCTTTCAAAGTCACTTTGTATTTCAAATTATGATAATATTTCTTTTATATTCACAATTTTATATTCAATCTCACTTTGTATTTATAACTTTGTATTTGCATCTCACTTTTGTATTCATATATAGTTTTATTCAACATATATAGCTCATGATGGATTATTTTGTATTTTACCTTTCCAAGTCACTTTGTATTTCAAATGAAGAGAGTATTTCTTTTGTATTCACAACTTTATATTTAATCTCACTTTGTAATAATAACTTTGTATTTTCATCTCACTTTTGTATTCATTTATTGTTGCATTCAAGATATAGTTCATGATCAATTAGTTAGAATAATTTAATGAGATACATATTTTGTAGGCATTCAAATAGAAAAAACAGCTACTAAACTAAAAAAAAAATCATTCGTTACACGTCATAATTTGGATATAAAATATTCGAAAAAGTTATAAATTTCAGTACATACAAAGATTTCACTGATTCAATCATAAAAAAACACTCTTGTCCTCGACATATACGAATATCTCATCCAAACAAATAAAAAAATCGAAAAAGTACTTCACCGGATGCAACAAATTTATAGTCGTATTCAACTTGAAGAAACTTTGAAAGTTATCAGATGAATGATTCGGAAGACAAACTAAATTATTTTAAATTTCTTTTTATGTTCTTAAGAATACAGCAAAAAAACGCTCGACAGAAAGATGACTATTTATGCTCTTTTCAAAACTTAACTGATTTGTATGTAAAATCTTTTTTACCTTTTTTAAAAAAAAATTCCATGATTTTCTCAATTTTTGTTATTAATTATTTGTTTTCTTTCAAACTAGTTAAAAGAAAATAAATACATAACTAATACATTAACAAATAAAAATAATGACATTTTTAATAAATAATGAAATTGTTGTTAAGGAGTCCCAAGCTAAAATATTGTTGTTTTGAAAATTCAAAATTTCCCTCTATTTATTTCTAACAGTTCATGTATTATAACTATCAAAATATTTAATTTCAGCCTAACTTGTTCGCGAGTTAACAGTCTTAAATAAAAGAGTAATTATTTATAAACATAGCGGGGATAGCTCAGTTGGGAGAGCGTCAGACTGAAGATCCGAAGGTCACGTGTTCGATCCACGTTCACCGCATTATTAATCTTTTTTTTTTTACTTTCTGTTCTTTTGTTGCAAAATATTTACATTTGAGTTTTACTTTCTGTTCTTTTGTTGCAATATTTACATTTGAGTTTTACTTTCTGTTCTTTTGTTTTAATATTTACATTTGAGTTACCGAAGAAAGTTTAATTACATACAAGTAGGGAGTAGGTTATACCCTTGTTGTATTGATTACCACTAACTTTAACTTGGATTCATATATAACTTTGCTCCAACTAACACAATATATTTCTGCCTGGGACTAGGAGACACAATAAGCAAGAACTCAATTATTTTTTGCTTCTAAATTTCTCTCTATTAGCTATGCTATTACTTTAGAGTTTCTTCAACACACATTTGGAAATTTGTTTAAAATATATATGATTTTTCAACAAGCAATCCTTAACATTCAATTCATTTCACTACATTTGACTAGCCTTAATGGCTTAGCCCTCTTTTGGAGAATTATATTACTCTCTCTGTCCGTATTATTTGCTATGATTTCTATTTTTGGAATCAAATCATAAAAATTTTGACTAACCTTTTAAGATTTATTTTTTCATTATATTAATATGCAAAAATTGCAATTACGGTACTTTTTATATAGTTTTAGAATATCTAATTTTTTTTATTTAAAATATCGTATTAATATAATCTAATTTAACTTTGAAAATTAGTTAAATTAACTTTTAAAAAGCACAACACATTACAAACAATTACAGACGGAGGGCATATTTAATAACCTATTCATATGTTAATTTTTTCTTCATTAGACATTATCAACAAATTCTGATGTTGAATTTTAGGAAACATCTATATCAGGTGAACTGTTCTTGAGAACTGTGTCAAATGCACGCCTCGAGCTTTGAAGAATCTCCAACAATGTTTGTGATCAAGTATTTAATTTTCTATAAGAGTTTTCAATAGTTTTTTAGGTATTAGTTCTTAATGTAATTTTTCTAATAGTCACCTATATTTTGGAAATTATCTAGGAATATCACTTAAATTTATTTTAGGACTATAATATCACTTAATTTTGCTTATGTTTTTCAAAATATATACTTGACACCAAAAAAATTATTATTTCTCACCTACTAGGGTACCATGTCATATTTTTTAACTTATTATTAATATTTTACTAATTCTTTTAAAGAATCGGAGGAACCCACACATCTTCTTGAAGAATCGGAGGAGCTCACATATCACAGTTCTTAATATAACTTTTTTATTGGGTATAATATGTGGGTTTGTCTATTTTTTTAAAAAAAGATCTATCTATATATAATAGGAGAAGTAAAAAGTATTACATGTCAGCACCACAAATATTCAAAAATCTTAATTTTTCAAAAAACATTTTAAATATGCTCTAAAAATACAATTAAAACAGGAATTTTAATATACCTATTTTAAATAGAAAATAAAAATTCTTTTTAAAAAAATTGTAATGGCAAAAAATGAATGATTTTTAAATGTCTCTTATTTCAATTTTAAAGGAAAAAATGAAATTGAACTATTTCTTTTTATAAAAAAAAAAAAAAGCAATGGCTATTATGGGGGGAATGAAAGATTGGTACAAATTTCAATTTTTAAAGTTAAAAAATAAAAAATAAAAATTGAATTATTTTATAAAAACAAATTGTAATGTCTATTGATATTTATCACACTTTCAGTGATTTTACGAAATGTTCCAACAAAATGAAATGTAGAAGTACCTATCTAAATAGGAGAATAAAAAGTGCACCATAAAAAAAATTATAGTTATTATTTTAAAAATTAATTAAAAACTTCTATTAAAAAATAATAAGTATCATTCAAAAATTAAAGAACTTTTTTTTAAATAATTGTTAAAACAATCCATTACTAATTAGTCGTAGAAACATGATATTTTTTTCATTTATTTTAAAAATTATCTTTATATATCAAAAAAATAAATATTTTCAAAAAATATGAATAGAAAACAATATTTTCTTAAAAAAAACATACTGCAACTTAACGTTTAAATAGGCTTAAAACATATTTTTTTAATAATAAAAAAATAAATAATGTGACATGACATCCTAGTAAAAGAGAGATAATGTATTTTTTGTGTCAATTATAATTTGAGAAAAATAGATAAAGTTGATTGATATTATAATTCTAAAATAAACTTAAATGATATTCTTAGGTAATTTCTTAAAAATGGATAACTATATAAGAAAATTACTCCAGTTCTTCCCTATTTGTTTATCAAACTAGGTGGATTAGTTTCAAGTTACAAACTCATGGGTTCTTCATTATTTTCTCTAACATATATAATTACTGTGTCAGATGAATCTATCTTGGATTTTTTTTATTTTGTGAATACTTAATGCACCAAAACTTAGTGTACGCATGCATGTAGATGGTATTTGTCTCTAAAAACAAAATAAAAATTAATTTTGGATATAAAGTAAATTGATTTTTCATATTTGAAAAATATTATGATTTTGAGTAAAAACAAACTGATCCACGTGCTACTTTTGATGTTTGGACAGAGTGATTTGTATTGATGGCTTTTAACTCTTACATCAAATATAACATCATCAGAATAGATGTTACAAGACACATCGTAAAAATTAATAACAATGTTGTTGTAAAAATTAAAATTTTATGAAACTTTATAGGATAAGTGTTTAATTTTAATTGAAATTTTATAAGATGTTTTTTATTTTAATTAGGATTTTGGAAGTTATTTTATTGCAAAATCTAGTTCATACATATATAAAGGATAGGAAAAAGGTCTGGTATATTTTTTAATTTCGTCACTTAAAGCTGATATATTCTTTGTTATAAAAGTGACTCATTTATATTTCTAGTTATAAACAAATAGCTCATATATACTCTTTTCCTCTAAGAAAATTTAATTTTTTATTATTTTTTTAATAAATTTAATCCTCGTCAAGAAAAATTGACTTTTTTTATTTCAAGGACTAATTTAGAATTATTATATTGATAATCAAATTTATTTATGTTTTACTAATATTTTTGTAAAACTTGTTGTAGATGACCAAATTTTTTTCTTCGAATACAAAAATCAAATTACAATATAGACAAAGAAAATAGTTTAAATTTTTTTTCTTTAAACTAAGGAATGAAAGAAAAAAATAAGAATAAGAAACTCAAATAATTATAATAAAAGAAGTCAAAAAATAATTTATGTATGAAAAAAATTAAAATATACCTTGAACTTTGATAAAAGAATTATATATACCCCTAAATAATTTTTTTAAAAAAGAATTAAAAGTAAAAAATATAAATTTAAAACTAATTTTTTAACTTCCGCTAAATGAAGGGTATATGTGAGCTCATTTTGTAACGACAAGGGTATATTTGAGTCGTTTGTATGACGGTAAGGACATAAATGAGTTACTTTCATAACGGGGGATAAATCAGCTACAAATGACAAAATTGAGGAGTATCTCATACCCTTTTCCCATAAAGGATAATATATTTCCTTAAAGATGCATCACGAATTTTTCATAAATTTATGAAATACTCATACAAATCAAATTAAGATGTGGTTGAATGCTACCTGATAACTAGATACTTCCAAAAGATCTATAGAATCCTCCCTACATTGAGTTCAAATAAATCCCAATGAGGTCAAAATCATCCTACGTTTGAGAAATACGCGACTAAAAGTTCTTAAATCACAAAAAAAATTAGAGAGAAGAATCAAGGGAACAAACAGATTTGTAATCATATTATTTTTTATCAATAAAATATATTTTTTCATAATTTTTTTGCGACTGTAATTTATTACTATCTCTTAAAATATTGTCGTAGGCTCGTTGGGACCAAATTTATCTTTACTCTTCTTTTTCAAATCAAATCTACAAATTTGAAGCCATAAAACCTCAAAGGTGGAAGTTCCATTTTTATTAATACTTCAAGTTGCGTTTTTTAGCTTCATAATTGACTACACTCCAAAAAAGTCTTGAAGTGGAGAGCATTTTTAGACATCAAAATTTTACTTATACAAGACGTTTTCTATATTCTAATTAGAGTTTTTAAAGACTACTTCATCACCAACTGTAGTTCATGCGTATATAAAAGGTAGTCTATTTTTCTGAAGAGGCACCTTAAAAATTTCATAAATTTACAAAAAAAAAAAATACAAAAAATCATAGTAAGATGTGGTCAAACTTTTATTGACAACTAAATACTTCAAGAAGATGTACAAAATCCTCCTTACATGGAGATCAAATAAATATCGAAAATCATCCTATCTACGAGAAATGCACTAATAGCAGAAGTGAAATCATGAAGAAATTTCAGAGAGGAGAATTAAGAGAATAGACAGATTTGTAGTCATATTAGTTTATCAATAAAATTATGTTTTTTTCATATTTTATTTTGTAATTTTAATTTTTTTTATCACAATAAAATATATTGCAAACAGTGAATACAACATTTTACCATACGTGTAATTAATTTTATCTAGAAACACTTATTCATATTATATTTTACTTTTTTGTAACAACATTCTACCTATAACAATAAAATCATTCAGTAGTACACTCTTTATAAAATTAATTGTCTATGGCAATATATACGCAAGTATTATATAAAAGTATTTTGTAAAATATATTTAATTGGGAGAAGGGTTTGATATACCCCTCAACTTTGTCATTTGAAGCTGATATAACCCTCGTTATAAAAGTGACTCATATATGCCCTTACCGTTATACAAACGGCTCACATATACCCCTGCCGTTACAAAATGGCTCACATATACCCTTCATTTAACGGAAGTTACTAAATTAGTTTTAAATTTATATTTATTAGTTCTAATTTTTTTATAAAAAAATATTTAGGAGTATATATGATTCTTCTATCAAAGTTCAAGGTATATTTTAATTTTTTTCATACATAAATTATTTTTTGACTTCTTTTATTATAATTATTTGAGTTCTTATTCTTATTTTGTCTTTTTCTTACATTCCTTAGTTTGAAGGGGAAAAAATTAAACTATTTTTTTGTGTGTATTGTAATTTAATTTCGTATTCGAAGAAAAAATTTGGTCATCTACAATAAGTTTTACAAGAATATTAGTGAAACATAAATAAATTTGATTCAAAATAATAATTATAAATTAGTCATTGAAATAAAAAAAGTCAAAAAAATATGTTTGATGAGGATTAAATTTACTCATATAGGATTATATTTTTTAGAAAAAAATAATAAAAATTTAAATTAATTTTTTTTTCATTTCCGTTAGAAAAAAAGGGTATAGTGAACCATTTGTTTACAAGTAGGGGTATATATGAGCCACTTTCATAACAAAAGGTATATCAGCTCTAAATGACAAAGTTGAGGGGTATATCAGACCCTTTTCCCTATTTAATTTGTACCCATCAATTATTGTAATAACTTCACGAAGAAAAGCTAGTTAGTGATGTTTGCTTTTTATATATCCACACTCGTCTATTCTTGTTTTGGTTAAATCGATTAACAAATATTTTGTTTTCATTTGTAACATCAAAAGTATAAAAAATAATTTTTCACTATTTTTGTTTATAAGAATCTAATCAAGCTTGTAATTGTCAGTGTTGTCAACTAGTAAAAATATTTGTACGGTGATAATCCTGTAATGCATGATGAATCATCAATTGGCATCATTGCTTTGATGAAGTAATTAATCCTTTTTTTGATATAAAAGAATTGGCAAATTGTCAAGTTGTCAAAAAAGAAACTAACACAAAAGGAAAAAGAGAATACTCACTCATATGTACGATGATATTTGTTGAAGTGCCTAAATTTGGTATTTTTTTCTGTGTATGCAAAAAATGGTTTTTACAAAGGCATCTAATTTATCATCGGGAATCTTGGATCTGTTTGGCCCCAAATATATTTGGTAAAAATTTAGAAAAAGTTTGGAAAGTAGTGTTTGATCATACAAAGTTTTTGTTACTTGGCAAATATATTTCTCAAATGTACAAAGCTTTTTAAATACTAGGAAAAAAATGATATTCGATTCAAGTTTTAATATTTGAAATTTTAAAAAGAAATAAAAATTTACCTCAAATTATTGTATTTTATAAAAAAATATCTATTATTTATTAATTCCACCGAAAATTTATCCATCAAATTATTGCACTATTAACTAATAAATATATATCTTTGCTATCTATATAGAACATGGCCAAATTAGAACGATTTGTTTCTAATGGGTTATAATTCATCTTGAATCAGTGATAAGTTTGAGTAAGCGATTGATATATTATTTTTGCCCATATTATTATTTTATTGTTGTTGATTGTCATTAATTATGTTATAAGATTATTTTTTTTAGCGAAACATGTCAATTAAAAAATGACAATACAAACTTAAAGGTGTTTTAAGTAATATTTAGAACTTGTTGGTACAAATTATATTTTTTGAAATAATTAAATATTTCTCCCAAAAATTATAGTTAAATACATAGTGAAACTTCATCATAGCTTCTCCCAAAAATGATTTGCCGAGAATATTTGAGTATTCGAGATCAAACGCTAGCTAAGTAGCTTAGAAGTTGATTATATGAACTCTCACCTTCTTGGTGGCTCGTTAGATCACCACGCCAAATTTTAGGAAAAATTTACATTTAGGCCAAGTTCTAATATATGAGAACTTTAAAAAACAAATATTACCCCAACTCTTTTATTTATATATAAAAAAATAACATCCTTTGTCTGTTCCAATTAATATTTATCTATCACACTATTCCATTAATAACTAATAAATATTTATCTTTGCTATCTATACAAAACATGGCAAAAGAAAAAAAGAACGAGTTGTTTCTAATGTGTTATAATTTAGGATATATTGCTCTTGATCATATTGTTATTGATTGTTATTAATTATGTTATAAGGTTTTTTTAACATAACATGTTTATTATAAAATGACAATATAAACTTAAAGATATTTTAAATAATTTTTAGACTTATTAGTATAAATTATATTGTTTAAAATAATCAAATATTTATTCCAAATCAAATGCATAATGAAATCTTCACCCAAAAATAATTTACTTAAAATATTTAAAAATTCTGAATCAACAACTAAATTATAGATTAGTGTATGATTATCTGAACTCCCATGATAATCCCTTTATTCATTTCCCCATCTTCCTCAATTTATTTGAAAAGAAAAAAGAATCAGAAATTATATTTTAAAGTAAGAGATCAGATGTAAGTTTAATCAAATAAAGGTCCCACTTAGATTGTAGGTGACGATGCACTAAGGTTCATGCATCTTTGGGGTACGATGATTATGACTCTATTGTTTGGATTATTCTTTCTAATCAACTTTTAATTAAATATGCTTTTTGGAATCAACATCATCTCGAATAGTAAATACCCACGAATTATGCAATAATTAACGAAAAATAATCATGGCCGGTGCGTTTAGTACTAACACAAATTTTTCTTTTAAAAGAATTAGTTATTCTCAAATATATTTTTTTAGGATATTAGTTGAAGAGTAAAATATAATTTTACTAAAAAATATTTATCAAAAATTGATGATATTATACCTCGAAGCCTCTTAGCTAGTTTCACTCTGAAATATAGGAGTATATGAAACCAGATTGATTCGAATTTTTCAATTATCAAATCAAATTATTTTTGTTGAATTTTTCAATTTATGAACAGAAATGAATTAATAACACTAGAATTTTTTTTTTGAGTTTTTCAACTTCTAATTTCTTTGGGTTGGTTCGGGTATTTCAAATATCAAAACAAACTATTTGTGTCGAATTTTTAAATTAATAAATTAAACCAAACTAATAAACTTCGGATATTTTTGGTAAAGTATTTATATAAACATATAAATAACCAGTGCTTCAAATATTTTTTTAGTCCAACCATAATACAATTATGTAAGATGTTTCTTAAGAAGATAACACAAAATATGAGATGAGTGATGATACTAAAATATTTTACCCAAATTAATAATGAAATCGTATAAAATAAATATTGCAAATTAATAAGTCATAATGAAAATTAGCCTAACTTAAAAGTATTAATTCATGTTAAAATAAGTCTAATAAATATAAGTTACATGATTAAACAATAAAAGAAAATTTTAAACAAGGTTATATATTTTAAATGTCTAAACCAATGTAAAATTGTAGAACAAATATTCAACATTATTATCAGTCTTAGTGTTGAAATAATTTTTTTTTGTTAGCATTAGTATTGCTTTGATTTTGAATTGAACTTTATTAGAGTTACGAATATCTATTGACTATAACCTTTATTGGATCATTCAAAATTCTAAGGGGTCGTTTGGTATGAAGATTCATAACGCATAGATTAGTAATTAAGGGATTAGTAATGCAGGGTTAAGTAGTGCAGGGATTAGTAATGCAGGGTTTATTTTTATCAAGTGTTTGATTCATTTTTCCCACCTCATCTTGTGTTTGGATTATAGCTCTATAAAAAATTTCTTTCCAATTATACCCTTGAATTATTATGTAATTGGATCAAGGTAGATAATTGTCGGACAATATTATTTTTTTATAACCTTCTAACTAGCTATGAGAAGAACAATTTAGTCGTCTTGTTTGTTATTTTTTTTACTTGAATTATTTGAGGGTAAATAAGTGTCATCTTAATAAATTGATCACTCACAAAAGGTTATTTTTTAATTAAAAAAGATAAATCATCTATTTTTAAAATTGAAAAAAGGGTCAACAATGGTAAAATTGAATAAACCATCTATATGTACACATAAAATTGCAAGTTTTAGTTTTAATATGCATGTAAGTTTTTCAAATTGTTTAAACGCACACGCGCACGCGCACACCCACCCACCCACCCACATACACACACAGACACACACTTTTCATTTATTGAGATAGCCGCGTGATCCCACCAGTATATTGTGGTTGTGTAAGATACTACACTTGCACTTATTCTGTTGAGTACATGACATCTTCCGGTGGCTATTGACAGACATTGTTTAGAAGATCAGTGACCATTTCATTTCCAAGGGTAAGTCAATTCTTCCGAGCTGCTTTGAGTTCTCTTTTGTTTAAATCCACTCTTTTCGGACTGAGACTAATTGCTCAAGGTGTGTTTAGTTTTAGAGTTGTACCTCTTGTTCTTAGACTTGTTGTTAGTAGAGTTTTGATACAATGACTTTCAGGTTCTAGGGGTAGTATTTACGTATACGTGTTAGTTCATTTGTATAGTTCCTTGATAAATTATTTAGTATTTAAAACTGCTTTTGTGTCATTAATTGTCTCAGTTTTAGTTTAGTTGCTTAGTTTAGGTTGTAGTAGTGGTCCTCCCACCAGATAGTTAGTGTGGGTGTCAAATCACGACGGTTTGGATCGTGACAAAATATTAGAAAAGTCAATTTTAAATAAAAGTATTATGATGAGAAAAAAAAATTGGAACTCCTCTCTTAAGTTTTGCTTTAAGCCCCTTATCTTGTTGAGCCGACCCTGGTCTCTACGAGAGCATTCTTTGTCCCTTGATACTAGTTTAGGTCTTCCCATGTCTCTGGATCCCTCTTACTCCCTTGCTTTCCTTTCGTGATGCTAATTGGACTTCGCATATTGATTCCCCAGATTCATAAGTGGATACTCTATCAGAATTAGGTGGGTCTTACACACTTATGTTGTGGAAATCCAAAAAAAATAAGTGTCTATTTTGTAAAGATATGACACCTGGCCCAACTCAAGTTCAGAAGCTATATTTTCATGAGGAGAAGATTGCTTGAATTTATATAAGGAGACCACTAGTCCATTTCTCAATCAATGTGAGACCTTTACCCATTCTAACACCTCATTTCATTCCCATGCACACGTGATGACATATGGACCGAGAGCTCAAACGAGGATGAACCTGACTCTGATATCATATAAAAATATGGCACATGGTCCTAACTCAACCCGAAAGCAAGCTCATGAAGCGAGAAGTTTTCCATTTCGTATAAGGAGACCTATAATGACCTATTTGGTCATTTTTGGGTTCATAAATTATCATTCCGCCCCTCTCGATATTGACTCTGAGTTAATTTTAATTGAGTTTTGAATGATAGTTTCAAACTTTGAGAAAAAGTTGTGAATTCTTTTAAGTTTTGAACTTGAACGACTAAAGTTGTTAAAAATAATTTTTGGTGCATTTTGGAGTTTCGAGTATCAAAATAAAATTTTGTCAATGCCATCAGTCTTGAAATGTGAAATTGGTCTAAGAGAGTTGTTGGTTTCATATTCGGAGTCTTTTAAGGATTTGAGGTCCTTTATTGAAATTTTGTGAAAATTTAATCTTTGGATGACTTCGATTTGCATTCAAGGTTTGGATGCACGGATCAAAATTCCGAGAGTTCCTTTGATTCGAGGAATAATGTTAGGTCTAAGTGAGGCCTTGATTGAATTTTCAGAGGTTCCAGACCTTATTTGACTTTTTTAGGCGTTATATTAGTTCTTTGTGGCTTTCACAAGTTTTGAATCAAAGAGACCTCAAATTCCTTCTTTGATGGTTCATCAAGTCTGGAACGCCGGGTATAGTCAATTTGCATATATTATTTGTGTGTACTGAATTACGAATCTTTAGGATCTTTCCGATTATTTTTGTGTTGGCTGATTTGCTAAGGTTTGATATCAACTATCCCTCGCTATTGCGATAGGATGTTCGCTTTCACGAACCTCGCGATTGAGAAATTCTGATCGTGAAAGCGAGATAGGTGGAATTCCAGACCTTCGGTCGCAAAGGGCTTGTTCACGATTGCTACCTTCGTGAATGTGAAGGCTCCGCAAAAGCGAAGGCCGAGTTGGAAAGAAAATTCAAATAGTTTTATTTGATAGGTTATGAGTCGCGTAACTATTTAAATTCAAAGACAAATGGCCGTTTGAAGTTAACCCAAGTAGAATCTTAAATCAAAAGTTAATTGGTAGGTATGCTTTTAACTTAACTCAACTTTGTGCTAAGGAATTCTATTGACCTTAATTCATATCAAAATTCATTTTCACA
Organism: Solanum corneliomulleri; assembly: GCA_027704805.1. Lineage (NCBI taxonomy): Eukaryota > Viridiplantae > Streptophyta > Magnoliopsida > Solanales > Solanaceae > Solanum > Solanum corneliomulleri. The sequence goes on from JAKWIY010003052.1 coordinate 62,219,613, forward strand.
CTAAAGAATTGACTTTTACACATGTTGACAAATTTAAGAATCACCCGATACGATCTTACATGTAAATGAAGAAAAGTTCGAGTCTTAGAATTTTGGGTTGACGTATCAATATTAACAAGGTTACAGAGGAAGAAATACTAGAAGTTTATCTTTGTCTGTTCCTTACAACTTGGGTCGGGTTCATGTTATTCCAGTATTGGACTTGGTCAAGTTTATTCTCAAATAGTCCACACAAAACAAAAGCAACTATTGAAGAAGTGTCCCAAACAATTTGACCACAACCTTTTGGCTATATAATTTTGGTTTTATAACTATATGTTTAAGAGTCAAGAGTTGGTAGTGGTATCTAATCAAAGAGGACAACTTAGTAATGATGAAAGAGGTCAGCATGAAATTAGATATACAATTGATAAAAAAAAGTTATTGCAACTAGGCTAAATATTTTTTTATGTCATTACCCTCCTAGTTGTTTCAATTGCATCACCTCCTAAATATTCTTATTTTTTTTTTATTGTATTTATATACTTATTATATAAATTCAACCCCAAAATTATTGATTGCTAATGAATCACAAACGTTTTTCATTAAAGTATTTGGAAATATTTGGAAAAACTCACATAGAGAAATACGAGTTAAATTGAAGTGTCATAAGATTGAGGAATATTATTAAATTATTTAATTTCTCTTGGTTCATGTATGAAGTTTGCCAACTTGCCTCTTAGCACTCAATTAAATTTGTACAAGTGATTTAAAGATAGTACAGGTTGAAATAACTAAATAATAAAATCGCAAGGAACTTATTTGTAAGAAATAAAAAGTAGACAGGTAGTTAAACAATATATATTGAAATATCAAATATAATAGCCCTCAGCTGCGAAGGAAGTAATATATTTTTGGGGAAATTTAATTAACTAGTCAAAAAAATCAACTTATTTAGGGATAATATCATACTTTAATAATATTAGTAAACATGTCAAAAATGTCATTATTTTAAAAATAAATAATAATTCTGATATTATTAATATTTTCTCTCTCATTATTTACACCTTTTTTTCTCTCTCATATATTACACATTTTCCTATATTTATGTAATTGGATATATAGTAATGTCATTTTAGGGCCCGTTTGGCCATAAATATTGCAAGTAAAACTTGGGAAAGAACTTGGCAAATTTTGTTTGTTCATACACTTTTTTATTATTTAGCAAATTTTTTTGGCAAATTTTCCAAATTCCCAAATACTAGAAAAAACTAGTATTTGGGCCAAATTTCATTATTTGAAAAGTTTTAGAAATTCAATTTTTACCCTTAACTTTTTATTTTACAAAAATAATATATTTATTGACACCAACCAATTCAATTAGCACAATGTTTCCTTTTACATGCATTCTTTTGATTTCATACATTCCTTTGTTACAGTTAGTCTTAATGAACTAGCTACTAAAGAAAACATGGATTGCATTTATTTTATTTTGGTAGATAAATATTACGTTGTTGATGCTGGTCTACGGAACACAAGAGGATTTTTAGCTCCATTCAAAGGAATGCGCTATCATTTGCAGGACTACCGAGGAAGTGAAAGAGAGCCTAATAATGGAAAAGAGCTATTTAACTATAGACATGCTTCTCTGCAAAATGTAATTGAAAGAACTTTTGGTGCGTGGAAAGGTAGATTCAGAGTACTAAGACAAGGCATGAACAATTATGAATGTGACATGCAAGTGAAAATAGTAATTGCTTGCGATGTATTGCATAATTTTTTACGTGAACACCAAAGTAGTGATGGAATATTCAATGAATATGAAAATGATGATATGGTTGTTGATGAAGCTATTGGCTCAGGGTAATAACATCGATTCATCTTCTCGATCATCTGATTCGGAAATGCAAGCTCATCGAGAAGAGATTGTTCATAAAATGTGGGAAAATTATATTAAAGAATAGGTTGAACTCTTTCAGATGAGAAAGCATAGGTTCTTCAGTGATTGCAATATTTATTTCCTTTTGTTTTCTTCTCTCTTTTTTTCCCGAATTTATATTAGTTGTATTTCCATTATCATGATTTGTACCGAGACTTTTTCACTATACGAATATTTACTGTAATGATTCTTGTTGATTTGTTGCGGAAGTCATAAATCTTATTACGTGAGATTTCTGTTGTGCTATGTAATACAAATTTATGGTTAGTTTGATAGTTTTAAAAACTTATGGGTATAAATCATATTTCTTAAAAAAATGAAATATGTTTCCCAAATTCTATGGCCAAACACATGGTAAAATTTCACCCAAATTTTCATCCAAATAATATTTGCCAAAAATATTTGAATATCTATGGCCAAACGCTAGCTTAATTTTTCTCTCTTTTCTTACGCTTCTTTTCAATTTCTCTCTCTAACATTCTTTCAAATCAATTTCACAGATTTTCGATTCAATATATTAATATTTTCTATTATTCTCATTTAATTTCATTGCAAGATTTGATGTGAAGATTAACATTGATTTGGGTATTATGTTTTTCGGATTCCTTATTTATTTACTTACTGATTTTAGTGTTTTTTTTTTTGTTCTTAAAATATTTTTTAGGGTTTGAGACTACATAATTCTCTCTTCAATGGACGTTTTCAAGAGAATTACTAGAGGTATTGGACAAAATAATCAAAGTTCTTTCGATTTTCCATCATTTAATTTTTTTTTCACTCAAGAATTAACAACAATATAGGTTCCACTTCTAAATATAAGGAGGATATACGACGGGAAAAAATGTCTGAATCTGTCGATGTGCAAAATCCCACACAAATTTATAACCATGAAGTTGAAGAAGACCAATTTGTTGGAGAAGAGGTATTTTTTTTGTATGTTCTGTGTCTTGCATGTTTAGTTTAATTTATTTAGTAATTTTTAAGATCCAAAAAAATTCATGTTACAATGTGTTTGGAAGTGTATATGGAATTTTTATTATGTTATAGTTAGTATTTATTTTTGTATTTCATATATTTATTGTATTTTATGTTTTGTTTTTTTGTGTGTGTTAGTTATGTCAATGTAACACATTATATGAGTTTGCCTGTGTATATTTCATAGTTTTAATGTTTTTTTGTATTCATAGATTTAAAAATGTATATTGAATTTTGTTGATGTTTTAGTCAGTATGTAATTTTGTATTTCATTGTTTTATTGTATTTTCATAGATTTGAAATTGTATTTCATATATTTAATTAATTTTGTATTCTTTTTTTTTTTTTGTGATAGTTATGTCAATGTAACACAGTTAGTATTTATTTTTGTATTTCACAGTTTTATTGTTTTTTATATTCATAAATTTAGAAGTATATATTGAATTTTGATATTGTTTTAGTTAGTATGTATTTTTACAATTAATAATTATATTCATTCAAAAATTATGTTGCATTGTTTATGAATTTGACATTTTTTTTCTAATTTGTATTTATTCTAACGGTATGTCAACTAGTTATGTATTTTATTTAAGAAGATTACACCAAATATTCAATAATTTCTTTTCAATTTTATATTCATTCACTTTTTCATCATACTATTTTTTTGTATTTTATATATTAATATACAAAATTCTAAATAAAAACTAGAATAAATAGAAATACAAATAAAATACATATTGAAATGAATACATACAAGATTTTTGAAGAAAAAAATAACTATATAGGAAAAAAAATATATGAATACAAATATATTTCTTAAATGACTATATAGATACATTCGGCATACCTATTGGAATGAATACAAACTAATAAAAAATAATAATAAATATAAATAGAATATATTGTGGAACGAATATAATTTTAAAAAGGTAAAAATTCTGAAGAAAAAAAAAAGAACATAGTTTATATTTTATTTGAAAATATAACTGATGAGAAAATTAAGTGATCCTTACCTTTTTTGAAATATTCTCTCTCTTGATTTTCTCCCTTTTGTTATTAAATAATTATATTCTTTAAATAAAAACAAATAACAAAAAACATAAATTAGATACATAATAAACTAAAATTTGATATTTTTATTAAATATTAAAAGTGTTGCTAATGAACCCTCTTAAATATTAGAATATTTATATTTCAAAAAATTTCCCATAATTTTTTCTATAATAAGTGGCTAACTGCAAAATAATACACCAATTGGTATATCAAATTATACTACAAGATTTAAAATACAAACAACACATTATATAAAGTAAAGTCATATTTCTACAATCATAGCATAGACAATGTTTTTTTTTTTTTTAATTTATATAAAATTTGGTTTATAAAACATTTGTATTAAGCAATATCATTTATGAGGCATCATGTCAACTGAAAAGTTAATATTCTCTATGTTCCTAATTATTTGTTCACTTTTTTGGTTTAGTTATTATTAAGTATTTGTCCATTCTGACATATCAAAAAGGATAAAAAAAGATTACATATTATATTCTTAATTAATTACTTTGAAAGGGTGAAACTTCTTGAAATCTTAAATTTTTAATTCATCCATTTTATAATTAATATGGATAAAATGGTAAACTCATTGTGTCAATCACTGTTCTCTTAATAGGTGTGTCAATTCAAAAGTGGACAAATAATTAGGAGCCTAAATCAATCCATCACAAATTAATAAGGAGACCGTGAGACATCTGATTAAGGATGAAGCCGCAAGGTCATCTTAACTCCTAAGTCATTAAAGTCATCACTTGGGGTCTCATATTTTTTTGGGTCCCATTATTTAAAAACATTGTTGGTATTTTTTTATAAAAAGAAATGATATGTACTATGAGTATTATGATTTCTACTACGGAAATTGTATATGAGATGAATATAGAAACTGAATTTTGTAAGAAATAATTTGACGAAAATATTGATAGTAAAATCACTAAGTCCCTTGAAGAATCTTTAAAGTTATATATATATATATATATAATATATATATATATATATATATATATATATATATATATTTTTTTTTTTTTTTTTTTTTTTGAACTAAAAGTGTCGATAGAAATAATACAAATAGAAGATAATGATCTAATGAAAATACTCAATCAAATAAAAAGACTTGATTCTTTTCCATATAGACATATTTGCTTATACAATAATGTTGACAGTTCCTATAACTGTTACCTCAGTCGAAAGAAATTTTTCAAAAATAAAGATGATTAAATCTTATTTCATATCAACAATATGTCAAGAGAGATTGAATGAGTTAACTATATTATCAATAGAAAAAGAATTACTAAAACAAAACGATTATAAAACAATAATTAATGACTTTGCATCTAAAAATCTAGAAAAATAGATTTTAAATAAAAGTATGTATGAATAGTATGATGAAAAAAAATATTAGGACCCTTCTCTTAGGCCTCCAATCTTTTTCGAGTAAGTCCTAGATGAAGGAGTACTTATTAGTCCACCACAATCCTTGTTGATATAGTTAAGATTATTGCATACAAATAGTGACTAAAATATTTCTTCATTATTACATATTGTTACTTTTATGAAATCACTAGGGGTGTACGTAACTGATCAGCTCGGGTTTTTCAAATATCAAACAAAATCATTTGTATCGGATTTCTAAATTTACAAATCAAATCAAACCAATAAAATTCGGGTTTTTTAACTTCGGATTTTTTTGAGTTTCTTTGGGTTTATTAGGATTTTCGGGTTTTTTCGCTAAAGTATTCATACAAACATATAATTTACTTGTAGTTCAAACATTTCTTTACTCCTACCAAAATGCAACTATCTAAGTTATTTCTCAAGAAAGTAACACAAAATATGATATGATTAAATACACTAAAATATCGAATGAAAAAATAAATAATAAAATCGTGTAAAACAAATATTGCAAATTAATAAGTCATAATGAAATTGATCATAATTTAAACTACTAAATTATGCTAAAATAAGAATAGTAAGTATTAGTTACATGACTAAATATTAAAAGAAAGTAAAATTAGATCATGTATTTTAATTGTCTAAATCTATGTAAAACAAAAATACAAATATTCAATATTACTGTCATTCTTAGTGTTGAATTGATTTTCTTTTTGCATTAGTATTAATTGATTTTTATTTAAAATTTATTATAATTATCAACATGTATGGACTATAATCTTTATTAGATCATTAAGAATTCTAACTTCCAAACATGAAATAAATATATTAAAAGATAATAACTATGAAAAAGTATAAGCGATATTTAAAAATTATATCAAAGTAAGTATTTTTATGTTTAAAATAAAATTTTAAAATTATATATATAATGTCGAGTTGGTTTGGTTTCGGATTGGTTATTTTCAATTGAAACCAAACCAATCTAAATAAAGTCGGGTTTTTTTTCAACACCAAAACTAGTCAATCAAATCACTATTTAGATATTTTTTTTTATTTGATTCAATTTGCGATTTGATTTGATTTTTGGGTCGATTTTCTACACCCCTAAATGTTATCATTAATGATTGTCCTACTCTATTTGTCCTAATTTATTTGTCATTTTTAAAATTTTTAAGATTCAAATTATGTTACTTTTGAAAAATATCTTGTAACATATTTTTTTTACTGTCAATATAAAAGAATTGCAACTTATGATTCTTTTTTCAATGATTTTTATAATTAATTTCAGTTTTAAAGATTCTGTTGGTCTAATTTGATTTAGATTTAAAATTTAATAAAATTGACTCTCGATAAATTGAAGGATCACACAAATTAAAACGTATTTGTGTTTGTTTATCTAATTATGGGAGAAATATCAAAATGTCCCTAAACTATTCGAAAAGGTCTAGATATACTCTCTGTTTAAAGGTTGGGTTCACTCATGCCCTCACCGTCCAACTTTTGGTACAAATATGCCCTTATGGGCGTAGTTGCCATGTTGGACATATCCAATTCATTTCTTTAAATGCCATATGGAATTGTATGTCATTTTGACCTTACCACATAATATTTATATGAAAATGGAAAGATATTAGGACTCATAAACACCTAATCCGAGCCATAAATCAGCTCCTTTTAAATTCACTATCCGATCCATTTTTAACCAAATTTGTTTAATTTTTATTTTTGCAGTAAATTCGAAAATGAGTATTGATTAATAAAAAATAGGAAAAATATAAATTAATGCCGAAAGTTCACAAATAAATACAGTAACCTTAAACCTAACATTTCATTTTTTTAAAATTATTTATTTTTTTGATAAATCTCGAAAATGAGTAATTGATTAATAAAAAAAATGAAATTTATTGAAAAAAAATATAAATTAACTCCAAAAGTTCACAAATAAGTAACATTTCAATCTACAATTTTTTTAAAATTTTTATATTTTTCGGCAACTCCCGAAAATGAGTAATTTTTTGATAAAAAGAGAAAAATATGAAAACCAAAATAAAAAATTTACGTCAGAATTCACAAATAAAATTAAATAACCTTAAATTTAATAATTTAAAACAATTTTTTTAATTATATATTTTTTTTCATATTTTCTATTTTTTATTTGTGAACTTTTGCGTAATTTTTATACTTTCATATTTTTTTTGTTAATAACCTCATTTTTGGGATTTGTCGAAAAAATTTAAAACTAAAAAAATATTGAAATTGTTGAATTTAAGGTTACTGTATTTATTTTTAAATTTTTGATGTTAATTTTATATTTTTTTCACACTTTTATTAATCAATTACTCATTTCGGAATTTATCAAAAAAAATAATTTTTTTTCAAAAAGTGTTCAAATTGAATTTAAGGTTACTATAATTATTTGTAAATTTTTGGCGTTAATTTTATATATTTGTTTCATATTTTCCTATTTTTTTATTAATTAATTACTCATTTACGGAATTTATCGAAAAAATAAAAATTAAACAAAATTGTTGAAAATTGGTCGGATAATTTATTTAAAAGGGGGTTTATTTATGGATCGAATTAGGTGTTTATGAGTCCGAATATCTTTCCATTTTTATATAAATGTTATGTGGTAAGGTCAAAATGACATGACAATTTCATGTACCATTTAAAGAAATGAAAAATGAGTTGGATATGTCCAACATGGCAACTAACGCCCATAAGGGCATATTTGGACCAACAGTTGGATGGCGAGGGCATCAGTGAACCAAACTTTAAACAAAGAGTATATTAAATCTTTTCGAATAGTTTAGGGGCATATTTAACCCTTTTCCGTCTAATTATTAATAACAGAGATGATTTATTCAAGAAAACTATAACTTTTCTAACGAGGAATGAGTTGAGATTATCAATTATAAAAACAATTTTCCCATGTAATTGTAAAAAAAAAAAAAGGTCCGAAAGAGAATGAACAAAAAATTATGAGGTAACTTTACAAATTACTGAACAATTATATTTAGAACCCGTTTGGATGGGCTTAATAAAAACAACTTTAAAATAACTTTTAAAAGTGCTGAACTTATTTTTAAAATAAGCAGTTATGCGTTTGGATAAAATTGCTGAAGTTGCTATGCCTAACGTGAAAAAGGGAAAAATGGAAGAAAAAGATGTTAGGGTTATGTGGGTAATTTGGAGATTGTATAAAAATATTAAGGGCAAAAAGATAAAAATGTGGTCAACTTAAAATAGCTTATAAGCTAAAAAAAAAAAGCACCCCTACCCCAACTTTTAACTTTTGACTTAAAATAAATTTTTTTAACTTAATATTAGTTATTTTGAGTATTGTCAAACAGCTAAATAAGTTAAAAAATCAGCTTTTAAGTCAGTTTGACCAGCTTTAAAGCTGAGCCAAACAGGCTCTTAATAATGATTACTTAAAAGAACACTATAAAAATGCATAATAAGATTTGGAGCAATAAGTAAGGAAAGAGATTTACGTGATATTTAAGGGTTACGTTGAATTACAATTCATTATTTAGTTTATCTTAATTCTTTTATCTTCAGACATAATTGAGAATTGGTCAATTTATTTCTTTAGTTCATTTTTTTCTTTTCAAATTAATCTATTCGTGTGAAAAAAATTAGAAGTTTGAACTTTTTTTTTATTTTCTTTCCAATAAAATACCATTAAATAATAGTTTTTCTTCCCATTTTTGGAACTATTGACGAACTTCTCTCATTGTGAGAAAATTATGAAAATAATTCAGCAAAAATGTTACTAATAAATAACGCATTGTTTATGAGTGAAAATCATTTACATCCTTCGATTTAACTTCTTTTTTTTTTTTAAAAAAACTCCTTAATTATGAACAATGAACAATCTCCCCTTAATTATGAACAATAGATATCCCCTCCCTCTTTCTAACGTGTGTCTAAAAAGCCATTTACAAATACATGAGTAATAATGTCTTGGGCCGCAACCTACAAAAGTCTAAAAATAGTAAAGATATAAAGATAACATAAGGGTGTTGTCCTCGAATGCTATGAGGACTCACCAATCTTCAATCTTCTCCAAACATAGGAACCTAGCCTTCAAACACTCAATCTCCCAAAAAAATCCTACATTTTGTTAGAAATGTAGGCAATATGTGTTTAGTACAAAAGTACTAAGTAAGAAAGCTAACATATAAAACATAAGATATCTCAAAGGTTAGTCAATATAAGACACACATAGGTTCATACTTCAACTATTTGTCCTTCTTACTCAAGTAAACTATATCACAAGCCACCTCTAAGTATACTTGTGCAAGTCCAAGGTGACATCCCATACTACTACCGAAGCTAAGTACCTCTCTTTGGTCATTCTTGATCATAATCCACTAGTATAATTAATACCTATGTCTCTATACGGAGGCATGCCAAACAAATCATTTGAAAAAACTTCATTGAATACGGACACCACCGTGATAAACCCAATAGATGGAGTTTCAATCTCAACATCCCTAACATGAGCCAAATAAGTTGAACAACCTTGCTCTTTTTATTTACTAGCTCGGATGGAGGATATAATCTTAGCTTGCTTAGGCTTGTGCACCCCTTTCCACTCTAATTTTTCCCTTCTCAAAATTTCTAGAGTCTCATACTTATTTACAATTAAGAACAACATAATGGGGAGACAACCAAGTCATGCCTAACATTATGTCAAAGTCCTCCATATCCAAAATCACCAAATCAACCCAAGTCTGAAATCCCATAAAAAAATAGGGCAAGCACAATACACATGGGTGACTATGACTGACTCGCTAACCGAGGTATAAATACATATAGGGTCATCAATAATATCACCTAACATCTCAAAATTAGAGGCAAATCTCACAGACACATAAGAATAAGTGGAATCCGAATCAAACAATACATTAGCCATTCGATCACAGACAATAATAGTACCTGTGATCACTGCATTAGACGTCTCTACCTCGTTTTTGCCCAAAAGGCATAACATTTAGCTCTATCATCAACACGAGTCACCTCATTGCCTGGTTGCGTGTTACCTCTACCTCCGTTACCATTTTCTCTACCTCCACATTTTCTCATATTTCCTCCTTGTCCTACTTGTGGACGCACCCTGCCATTATTATCATTTCTCGCGGGTACAATTGCTCGAGAAGGTTGTTGTACGGACTCAAGCAAACACACTTGTGGGCAGTTCTTCATCATGTGTCCCAGTTCCCCACATCTAAAGCAAGTGCGGACGCCAGATGGTCTGCTACCTGCCACATGCTCAACACTCTGTCAGCTTAAAAATTATTAGAAGGAGTCCCCGAATAGTTACAGATAGAAGGGGCATGGCGAATTAAATTGGCTTTGACGCGAGTGTAGGTCGACCGGATCCTCTAGCATAGGCGACTTGAAAATTTCCAGAATTCTTGGTCCTCTTAGACAATGTCTTGGCTTGACTGGCTCGCTTCACCCCTTCCGCCTTCTTAACATAATCAGTCATTTCATTGAAGCTCTTTCTCACAAAGTCATGTGAACGGATGACACTTGTAGCTCAGAATCCAAACCTTTAATAAACAACCAGATCATATCATCTTCAGTGGTAACCAACTGTGTAGCATATCTAGATAAAGCATGGAACTTGGCTTCATATGCAGCCACATATATACTATCCTGTTCTAATGTCATAAACTCATCCTTCTTACAATCTTTCAAAGTCCTAGACTAGGCACATACTTCTCTAAAAAAGGGCATGAAATTTGGTCCAAGTAACTAGAGGTAATATAGATGCTCTGCATTACATATAAGCTCTCCACCATTGATTACCTTCACCTTGAAGTTGAAATGACACGAACTCAACCCATGTTGGTGAGCGATACCCAAGTAATGCAACCTGTCATAACAATCCAATATGAACTCATAAGCATCCTCTGTCTCAGAACCAAAAAATATCGGGGGCTTGAGCTTCAAAAACTTGGTCAACATATCATGCTCATTACCGATCATCACGGAACCCAACAAATGATGGAAGAAAACATCATTACCTACCTCGCCAACTAGCTTGGGCACAACATTAGCAACATAATGATTCACGGGGACTTGATTAGGTGTAATAATCTCCGGACCATCCAACCCTTTCAAAAATGACATAATTCGTTGAGCTTACACCAGATCAACGGGAGGGATTCATGTAGCTTCGCGGTGCCCTTCTTCCTCGTTTTCAACCTCCTCGACATTCTCAAACTCAACTTCCTCTTCTATCTCTTCGTTATGTACCATAGGGTTCTCATTTACCGAATATAATCGTTTGGCACCTCATTCACAATAGGTGCCACTCTCCCACGACCTCTTATCTTAACTCTTTCTCTACCTCTGCCTCGAGTGTGAGCTCTCGTTGCGGGTTCCTCAGCTGGAGCATTAGCAGAAGCTACATGACTAACGTTGTTATACCTAGTATTAACCATATGTGGATAGAATAGTGAAGGAATTTAGATACCAATCTGAATCGCTAGATACCAATTGGAATGTCATAGCAAGAAAGAGATAAATTGAAAATGGACATTTTGTAAAGTCCTATAGCCTCTTCAAGAAAAGTAAAGGAGTCCTCGTACCGTTCTGCAAGACTCTATTAGACTCGTTTATGTACATCGAGATCAATAAACCTAGGCACTGCTATAACCTTTTTCACGACCCACATCGTCGTTGATATCCACACTACAACTCGGTGGGAGAACCACTACTAACAACCAACCAAAGCAATAAATCTAAAACCTCAAGGCACTTAAGTTACGGAAGCAAGTTAAATAACTAAGCTAAGTTTCATTATTAATTAAAGATCTAACAACTAACAAATAGTTCGGAAGATAAACCTAGAATCTAAAAGTTAATGTACCAAAACTGAAAACGAGAATCAAATCTAACAACAATTTCTAGTGAACTATCTAACTAACTAAAATGGTGGATATAGACTAAAGAGAATTTCATGACAGCCCGAACGATGTGGCTCACCCTTGAACTCGAAACGATCACCGATCTTCTAAGCGAGGCTGTCAATAGTCGCGTGAAGATGACCTGTACTGAACAAAAATAAGAGCAAGTGAAAATTCAATATACAATCACCGTGTACTAGTAGGATTACGCGGCTATCCCACTAGTGTAACATAAACAGACAATTACAACATTATAACACATACATAAATATCAATATATTCAATAATATCATATGAATCAACATCATAATTCACATGCTTCATCACATAGTTGGTCCTCTCACGGAACCCAAAGTCAAACAGTTAGCATGCCGAAATTGGCAATCCAATCCAATTTCTTATGTTGGAACATGGCAACCGATCCCAATTATCATGTCGGTACGTGGAAGTCCGATCCCAGTTAGCATGCCAGAACGTGGCAGGCGATCCCTATCACACATCACAATAGTACATCAAGATCACCCATTCAATCATGATTTCATAGTATCGATATTTATATATATTCTTTCAACATCTATCTCCGCCTCATCCGCTACAGTGATATCCCCCCCGATGTAGCGGCAACGCTGCAACGGAAAGAATCCCGCTGCAGCGGCACAAAACGAGTTATTGAGCTCCTAAGGGATTTTCAATTTCTGCTTTTCACAACATAATCTTAACCCACTAAACTCAGAAAGTACCCTTAATGTTACGGTCGATACCCAGAGGTCTATTCAATTTCGCAAAAGTTGTACGGATCCCTTATCGAGTAATCTAACCGATTATGTAATCGAATTCCTATTTACTCCACCATATTGCTAGCAGATTTTCTAGACCTTGATACTCCAATTTCTTCCAAATCTAGACAAGGTTAGAAAAAAATTCTAGTACTACGAAAAAGTTTTTTCGACTTATGATCCCCCCCCCCCAATTGACATTTCTATAACGACGAAACGCGATCGTTATACTCCAATTAATTGAAATTTCTCACTTTTATTTTTGACGAAAATTATATTTTTATAGAATTTTTAAAAACATATTATTAAACAATAAAAATACTATGATTTTAGAAAGTATTATAACAATAAAGATAGATGTTGATAGTACAAAGGTGGAATAAAAATTTGGAAAGTTAATTATGCAAGAAAGGAAAAAATGATTATTTCTTAAAATTGAGGAGAGTTTAATTTTTAAAAGTAAAATTAAGTTAATGTTATAAAAAAAATTGTATTATAGTGAATGTCTAATTATGTGGAGTCCTTTTAGGATATGGTTAGAAATCCTACTTGGGGACAAAGTTAGGTTTCCCCAATAAATAAAGGGGTTTTCGTTCATTGTAAAGAAGATCCATGAATCCTGAATATATTTCTAGATGAATAAGAAGTGTTTTCTCTTCTTCCTACTCTATTCTTCTTCTAAATTTATATAGTTTCATAACACATTACCAGCGCGATTGTTCTATTCTTAAAGAATTATGATAGAAGACAGGAAAAGTGCAAAAGAGATCTAGCATAAGTTATGTAATAAGGTTCTTATATATTCAAGGTATGATTTATCTATATGTTATAATTATTTATGTGACAGATCTGGAGTTACCATCTGGATTAAGTATTCAAAGAGACTTGTCGACTTTTTATACGTTTAGTTTTAATCGATTGGAAAGAGAATTCCTTAATTTATTTTCATAATTAAATAAACACAATTTAGTGAAAGGTATGTTTTCAATCTTTATATGAGGTATGTGATCTGTTAAGTTATATTTATTAAATACTAATGTTGATTAATAATAAATCAATAATCTCAATTTTGTGTGTAATTATAATATACGATCATATTAATGATCATCAAAAATGATAAAATTATAATTATTTTGAAGACTTGAGGTTGAGACTCATTGTGGGTAAGACGGTGAATCTAAGTTTTATCGCACCAAAAGAATAAGACGATGAATTTACGTTCAATTGTACCAAGAGGGTCAGACATTGAGTTAAAGTCTTGATGCACCACAATGAGAAGATATTGGGTTCGAATTCTATCGATATACTTATGGCCTAAGACATTTTTGTATGGATAAGACATTGAATTTGAGTCTTAATGCACCATATTGATAATATAATAATGACTAAAGAAAACCCAATGTGTTTTTTATGAGAAGTCACGAAATTTACTGGATTTGCTCCATTACTAAAGCGAATGTGGTAGTAGTGCATATATGTCTAAAAGAAGTCAAGTGACTGAATAATGCACATAAATATGGAGTGGGGGTACTAAAACTATCATAAATTGATATGCTCACATTTTTGTGTTCCATTCATGAAGATTGAGAACTTTTGAAAAATGTTAAAGATATAGATTCACTCTCTAAAGTGAATGAGGTGTATGCCACCATGTTAGGCGTGGAAAAGATCGCGACCTTTGATTGTAGATGTAGTATCACCAAGAAGGTCTCTGGTCAGACATATGCTAAAAAAAAAGTTTCATACTTATCTTTTGACTTTTATTGAATAATAATTAGTGCAACTGAGGCACATTCTATACTAATTACAGTACTGTCTTACTTTTGCATGATTGTATGGGACATCATAAGAAAAATTATAGATAATTAAAATGGACATTCATTGAAGAATTTAAATATTCTTTTGAATGATGGATTTTCTTGTATTGTTTGTTATCAAGGCAAGTTGATTGTGAGACCGTCATCAGTGAAAATTGTGATTGAATCCCATGCGTTCTTGGAACTATACATAGGGATATTTATGGACATATTCACTTACCTAGTGGGTTGTTTAGATACTTCATGGTCCTAACAGATGATCCTTCTATCTGGTCTCATATGTGCCTATTGTCATCTCGCAATTTGGGGTTTGCAAAATTATTGACACAAATAATATAATTACATGCACAATTTTTTGATAATCAGAGTAGTCCATTCAGTGATGGAGTCACGACTCACCTCTAGAAGGGGTAGAATTAATGAGAAGAAATAAATCTGAAAATTACTCTCGGAGTAATAAAATAATTTACTCATATCATAGTAAATTAGAAATTTACTAAAGCAAACAGGCACATGACATAGTAAAACTTGGAGTTTACGAGTAGTAATAATTTATTAGTTGGCATGAATAATTTGATCATCCCAACAATGTGCATACTGAGTAATAGACATACATTGAAGAATTAGGAGATTCTTCAAGAATTCTTTTTATTGCTTGTTCTCATGAAAAGTTGATTGGATCAACTAATGTTGGGACTAAATCCTTAAATTCTGAAAAGTACAAAAGATGAATATGGGCTTGTTCACCTATTATGTAATATGATAAAGAGAAGCTACAACGGCACCCATCCTGTTGTACGGCGTCAATGCAGCGACACTTTTTGAACCAATGAGCTATGTCTTGAAAAAATTCCAAAAATCCTATAATTCAATCTTCGCCTCGTTCGCTACAGCGATATCAATCCCGATGTAGCAGCGTCGCTGCAGCGACACGAAGCAAGGCAGTGAGCTCCTAAGGAATTTTCAGTTTCCACTTTTTTACAACATACTCTTAACCCTCTACGCCAGAAAGTACCCTTAACGTTACGGTCGATTTTGGAGGTTTATTTATCCAAATTCAATTCTGTAAAGTCATACGAATTTCCTATCGAGTTATCTAACCGTTTATGTAATCAAATTCCTAATTACTCCACCCTATTGCTACCAAATTCCTACACCTTGATGACATCAATTTCCTCCAAATCTGAACAAGATTGAAAAAATCCTAGTACCACGAAAAAAAATTTCCGAATTTGATTTTCTCCCATTGCCATTTCTATAACGACAAAAACCAATGTTACAGACCAATTAATTGGCATTTCTCAGTTTTTTTAATGAAATTTATATATTTCATAGAATTTTTAAAAATATATTATTAAATCATAAAATACTGTGATTTTAGAAAGTAGTATAACAATAAAGATAGACGCTAACAATGCAAAGGTAGAATAAATATTTGAAACGTTAATTATGTGTTAATTATGCAAGAAAGGGAAGAATGATTATTTCTTAAAATTGAGGATAGTTTAAATTTTAAAGTAAAATTAAGTGTAAATAAATTCAAACCTTTTTAATATAATAGATGTGAGTGTCCAATTTTCGTCTCTTTTTTCCCCTCTTTCCAAAATTATCAATAAAATGGAAACGTTATTTGTTTATTCAAGTTATTAAATTTTAATATTTTAAGTTATCATCCTGAAAGTAAATTTTACTTTTTGTATGATAAATAAATTGTCTATTTTAAATTATTAGATGTTAGATTTGTATATTTATATTTTAATTTAATTATAAATCATAGATATTTAAAATAATTTCTCTCCATAAAATAATTTGATACTAAGACTACATTTGACATTTTTTCTTTTTCGTAATTTGACTAAAAAAACACTTTTCAAATGAATAGTTAAACACAAATTGTTCTTACAAAAACATTTTTTTGAAAACTACTTTTAAAAAATGTTAATAAAAATAAGGAGTTTTTAGAAGTATTGTTAAACAGACTTTTATAATCAACTTTCTTTTAAAAAAAACATTTTATACATGTTTTCTTACTCTTGAACACCTCACATTTTATTTTTAATTGTTTCAGTTATACTTTTTAACTGATAATTCAAAAAAGTATAGAATTCATCATAAAATATAGCAGGGTAGTTGCTTTTCTTGTGTCTATTACAATTATCAGTTCAAGGATGGATTATAAATAAACTTTAATAAGTTGTTAAGAGTATACATTGGTATTGAAAAAATGTCGAGGGTAAAAACTGGAGTTTATATGTAACTTTTTTCTACTTCTTGTAATATTTTTAATGGTTTTGACAAAGAAGTGGGACATGATATTTAATTAAGATATGCTGAACTTATATAAATGTTTTTTTTGTCATTGTTAGAATAAATTAATGCTTTTAAAAAATGCTCAAATTCATTTTCAAACCATTACAAGATTCCAACTCCTAATTCCATAATAGATGTTTTCTTAAGAAGTTCAATGAACTTACGTGGACAAGGACAATATTTTAATTTATTTCTGTTTTTTTCTCACACTTTTTTTTCTTTAAAGCTTTATTACTTAAAATGGACAGAACAATTTTATATATACAAGTTACTTTGTTTGAGAAAATAACATAAATAGTCCCTCAATTATACATCTAAAATGGTCCTGAACTATATACTTAATGAATTTAGTCCTTCAGTTAATTAAAAATTTATCAATTTGATTTTTTAATTATACATTTATCGGTGAGAAATTAAATTATTTAGCAACTTTTTCTGGTGGTTCTATCTCCGTTACTTTTTCTTCAAATTAACCTTATGTGAAGAATCTTAACCTCAGCGACTTAAAATAAAATTTACGAGTAAAGAAAATATGAGTCATAATTTTATTCAACAGAGGATAAACTGAATCATATTATTATTACTAATGTTTGAATATGTTAAACTTTATTATAAAAAGAAAAAAATTATCATCCGTTAAATCCAAAGTTTGTACTCCAACGATTTCATTGAACTGGATTTGTTTAATTTTTCAGAAATGGTAATTTATAAAATGATAGATTTTTAATTTTTTAAACATTTTTTTAAATAGATCAATTTTATTATTCTACTCATTTTATTTTACATAAAGAAATTTGAGTAAATTACATAACATTCGAATTGATTAGCATGATGCATGATAAGTTTCTCGAACAAAACTATCAAAGTTTAGGATGGTGCGTACTAAAAACCAAAGCTATTTGTATTTTAAAAAATGGACAAAGACCAAACTGAATAAGTTTGTGAGTACTTAAAAAATTAAAATCGGTAAACTTATAGTTAAGGGACTAAAACCGGTAAGTATATAATTAACGGACCATTTTTAGATCTACTCATATAGTTAAGGGACTATTGATGTCATTTACTCTTACTTTCTTTATCTTAATTTATGCGATATTAAAGGGACTAAAACTTGTAAATGTATAGTTAACGAACCATTTTTAGATCAACTCATATAGTTGAGGACTATTTATGTCATTTACTCTTACTTTCTTTATCTTAATTTATGCGATATTAAAGGAAATTTGGATACTCGTCAGTTTAATTAATTTTTAATATTAAAAATTATTAATTATTTTAATTTATATTATTTTTATATAATTTTTAAATAATATATATTATTTCCTTTGTACAATTTATATAACAGCAATAAAATTTCAAGAACTAACCAAAGTTTTCATATTCGAAATAGTTCAGATTGTTAACTATTACAATTTTTATATTAGTTTTTGTATTATTTCCAAATAATATATATTACTTTTTATGATCAATTTTAGAGAATAAAACTTTGAAAGTCAATTGTTTTTAATTTTGTCTCAAATATTTTAAATTATTAATTTGTAATTTTTTTTGTATATTTTTCAAATTTATTCGTAACACTTAATAAAAATATAAATAAACTAAAACAAAAATAGATAAAAATTTCCATAAATACCATCGACTAGAGATTTGAGCTTCTAGACTCTTCTATCTAGTAGTACTCTCTATCTTGTCCATTTTTATTTGTTATGTTGCGTTTTTTGAAAGTGAACTGACTAATTTTTAAAATTAAATTATATTACAATAATTCAATATTTTATGCAAAAACTTTAAATGTTCAAAAATGATACATAAAATATTATAAATTGCAATTTTTCGCATATTAATATGATGAAAAAATACATTACAAAATGTTAGCCAAAATTTTTGATAGCTGTAATAAAAAAAAGGAAAGTATGACAATTAAGGATGAACTAAAATAATATTAAAACAAAGTACTCCATATATATATAGTTAAAATACATGCACCAAACATTATAAGGTAAATCCAAGATTTAGAAAAGCATAAACAACAGCACAAGACAACAAACACTAATACTATTACAATTGCATGCTAAGGCACGCAACTTATTATTATTATCATCATATGTACTCTCTAATCTCTATTACTATTACTACTACTACACCCCAAAACCTAATTAACAAACTACTCACCCATAAAATACTCCCCAAACAACACTTTGATCATGTTCAATAGAACTGCTGATGAGTTGAAGCAAAGTCCTCCATCAGAAAAACATTAAGAGGATCAGAATCGACGATCCCTGAAAATTGATCAGATGGCTCCAATTCCAGGAACGATTCCAAATTGGAAATCTGTTCCTTCAGTTCATAATCGTCACTAACTATGGGCATTTCCATGGGGTAGTAGGGAGTTTGGCTCTGATACTGAACATCATATCCAAAGTTCATCAAAGGAGAGTTGTCAGAACTCTCAAGGAGTAGTGCTGGTGGTGGATCAGCAGCAGCGACAGTGCTAGTGCACTGTCGCTTAGCTGGTGGTGATGGGGCTGGAAAGTTGAGTTTAGCCTTATCACCACGAATGCGCTTAGCAGCCTCATCATAGGCTCTAGCAGCATCTTCTGCTGTGTTGAATGTACCAAGCCAAACGCGAACACCCTTCTGTGGATCGCGAATCTCAGCAGCCCATTTTCCCCATGGCCTCTGTCTTATTCCTCTGTACTTGTTCTTCCTTGCCCTTGGTCCACTACTCTTCTCCTTCTCAGTCTTATTACCTGTATAGCAAATACAAAATTTATTAATTATAGATTTATAAATAATTGATGGCTTTTGTTCCTCACGTTATTTCTACGATACCAACAACTTCTAGTGGTGATTTAATACTTCAGTTGAAAAATAATTAAAGTCTGTCATTTCAAATATAATGAATTAAGTGGCCCACACGATTAATTCTACACATATAAAAAAAAGACTAGTTACTCATTTCTTGATAAAATAATTTTGATGTCTAATTTTTTTTTAAAAAAAATGATTTTCCTTCATCAAGGATCGATTTGGTTAATTGAAACTAAAATGGATTAAATAAAAATGACCAAAGAATAATTTTTAAACATAATATTAATGAAGAAACAATTAGCTAAGGAAAGAGGGTGCTTCCATCTAATATTACTTCATAATAATTGATTTTCATTTTTTTTTTCAATTGTGACAAGTTTGAGCATGATAATTGATTCAAAAACGACAAAAATAAAATACAGCATATAAGTAAGTAAATTAGTTTATGGAGAACACATGTTCAAATAGATAAACGCAATTGACAGATACTAGTCTCTGCAATAATTTTTATTTTATTTTTCCAAAAAAGAATTGAGAGTAATTGAATATATATCCTGATGGCTGATGCAATAAAAAAGACTTAAAATGAGTATATACGTACGTGTAGATAGCTACAAATAATAAAAAGCCACAAAATTTGATGGTATGTTCTATAAAAATCATAGGTCACTTTAATTCGCAGACTGTCCCGGCCTATAATTGCATTTATTCCCTTTTTATCACAATTTTTTTTTTATCACCTCCTGACATTATTAACTGTTCACACTGATTTTAAACGTTTTGAAAAAAAATTATATTTTTCAAATAACTTGTAATTTTGAATATAAGTAATTAAAAAAAAATTAAGCAAGCATGGCCAAAATGACCAAAATATGTTACAAAGAGGAAAAAGTAAAAATTTTATTTTAAGGCGATAAATAAGTAAAAATAAATTGAATAATATTTATTTCTAGCTCTTATGAGTAAAAATTAAAATCCAAATAAAATCTCTGGTAAAAAAAAGACTTTTTGGTACCTGACAGTGAGTTCTATTGAAAAAAAAGATTCAAACGGATTTCAGAAAATATTTTCAATCGTAAAAAGAAAAAGAAAAATTACATTACTTGGTGCATTTTTATACATAAATTTGAAGATAGTTATGTACAAATTCACTTTAAAATTAGATATTAAATAATTTTATCAAACACAGAAAGAAGCGAAAAATAAATCATTAGATACATACATTACAAGCACAGATATATCTATATATTACCTTTTTTGCCGGAATCTGATTTATTAGGCTTATCGACGGAGTCAGTGACCGGCGACAGAGCGGAATCAGGTTTTCCGACGGTTGAGGATGAGGAAGAAGAGGACCAGTAGTCGGAGATAGGGTCCAGCTCAGCCCAGAGGTCACGAGCAGAAAGTTTCCGGTAGAAGCTTCCGGCGGGATCATAATCGGAGATTATGGCACCTCCACACATCTTTTCTAACTCTTTTTTTTTTTCTTTTTGTTTTTTGAGTGAAAGTAATTGAAAGAGACGATAAATTTGTGCTTGGGGTGAGTGCTAATTTATAGAAAAGAATATTTGCAGTTTAGTCCTTTAGTGATTAATTACTTTTTATATTGCACCTCTTAGATAATTAATCTAGCATATACAACCTGAAACTTCTCGAAATGTTCATTTATGGTACCTTTTCATAAAAACTCACGCGATTTCGACAATTGTTAATCCGTTAAAAGCACATTGGAACTAGTGATTCCGTTACGAATATGTAGTTTTATACTTCCTCAGTTACTATTTACTTTTACTTATTCATATGCTCAATTCTTCGTTACTATTTAGAGAAAAATCTTTGTAATATTTTTTTTAGTTGAAATTGTTATTACGATATCAAATTTTATAGAGGTTTTTTTATCCTGCATTATTTAATAGACTATTATATAGGTATATATGTGTGTCCACATTGACACATTATTATTTATAGTTATGTAATATTTTTTATATCCACATGAACACATATATATTTTTAAAATACACTATTAAAAAGTAAAAAGGTAAAAAGATCACTTCTAAAATTTGATATCGTTACTATTTACTTATTCAGCTTTGACTTAATATATTATTTTGAAAGAATAATTAATATAGTGAATTTATCATTCAATTTATATAAATTGATAAATATTTATGAGTTTATTTTGAATTAGGTATATTTTAAGAATATAACTATTACTTATTCATATTTAAGAGTTCACTTTGAAGTAGTTATACTTTGAAAATAATTAAAAAGATAAAAATAAAAAGATAATATCAACTTATATCAATTTTGTAAATAAGAATATATTATCTAAGTGATTCACTCATTCTAAAACTCGATTTAATAATAAAGCATCTCAATAGGCGCTCATACCGATCAAACGTATGCACCAATTTTGAACTCTATAGCTCATAAGACAATGTATATGCTAGTAGTGGTAGTAACCAATCAAGTTCATGAATTGAAGCTAGGTTTGGCTATCTATTTTGAATTCTTTTTTAAAAATATACTTATTTAATTATAAATTTTGAATAAAATTTTGAAAATTTATTTTAAATAATTTTCAAGTTTTAAGAAATTGTCTTGATCGATTTTTGAATTTTGACTTTCATTCACAATACTTAATTTTTTTTCAAACATAATCTAAATATATGTTTTTTAAAATTATTTCTCAAGTTTTAATTTCAAAACATATGACAAATGAAAACCTTAGACATAAAGACCGAATACACATCCAACCACTTTAATTTATCCCCATTTTTAATATTAGCACTATATGTAACCTTATTCCATTTTTTATGTACTATTTAAACATAAAATATCATAATTTTATTTATGCTCTTTAATTACAGTGTACACTTTAAAAGGTAACATTAGTTTGTTAATATTTAAATAAAAAATCGATGCGCATCAATCAGTTTTTTATTTCTCAATCAATTTGTTTGCTAATTCAAGAAAGAGTTATAAAAAAAATTTCCCATAGTTTCTGCATTTTCTTATGGAAAAAAACAATCGATGGAAGTACATGAATTTTGCTTTTCTAAAAAAGTTGATAAACGAACGGAACTAGTCGCATTTTAGTATTTTTATTAATAATGTATCGAATTTTGTTTTTCTTTTTACCTATATGGAAGTTAAGTCATTTTTATCCATTGTGTGAGTTAAAGTTAAGATTTTAAAAAAATGAATATTTGGCTTAAATGCAGAAGACCGAGGTATATAACATACAAAAAAAAAAGAAAAGAATACATGACGTCATTTACTCAACAATTTACATTTAATAATATTTTTCGTGCTTAGACGATAGTACATGAAAAATAATTAAAAGATTAAAATGAAAATGGAATAGGTTGCTGGACTGGACTGTCAAAATAAAAATTGAAAGCAAAGTCTATTTGAACTAGTTTATTTTAAGTGTTTTTAAGTATTTTAGTATATTTGATAGATTAAAAAAAAAGTATTTATGACCATTTAATTTTTAAGGTAAAATAAATTAAAAATAAGTAAGCTAAATTATAACTTAAAAATTTTAATTTATGATTTTCGATAAACGAAAAGTGTCCACAAAATGAGACGAATAAACTATTACTTTACCTTATCTCGATTTAGAATATTTTTGTTCAATTTCACCCCGCTTAAATGACATTTTTTGCCTCTTTTTCGTTTAATAAAAAACATGTATGATGCTATCAAATTTCACCAAAGGCATCTCTTTTGGTTCTTCTCTTTTATCTTACTTTACCTTGTAAAAAAGAGTTTTTTTTTTCTCATATTACTTTACCTTGTCTCCATTAACAACCACTAGCTATATGCATTTGGCGTGGGGGCCAACTAAAGTCACAAGTTTGTCCATATTGATGGTACAAGTTCAGTTGTAGTAACAACTCGTAACGTAACGTATCTCTTATATATGGATTCTATATAAAAAGTAGGCCTCGTTCACAATTATATCATTTGTTTTATACAAGAAAAAAAAAGCCAAATTTTGTGAAAACAATAAACTCCAAATGAAAAATTGTTGTATTTGAAACTAAACTGAAACGGTCGAGGGTTTTAGGGAATACTCAACACTTGTTGTTTATTGTTAATTACACTTGGACTCAACTTTGATTATTTTGCATGCATGCGTGCTTCATCAAAAGATTTAAGGTCATTATTAATTCACTAATTAATAAATATTTGATTTATGTTTCAATACGAACTAATTATTCCCATAATGTGATATTAATTCGCCAAAATGTTCAACATTATATTGGTATTAGTAGAGAGAAAGTTTTATGATTTTTTCTATTAAAAGATAATTTTATGATGATTTTAGTGAAGAGATGATTTTAGAGAAGAGAGAGAGAGTCGGTAACTTCCGTGAGCTCCTACTTTTGTTTTCTTGATGACTCAAACTTACAATCTTAAAGTTGGAAGTCTGCGGAGCAATTTCCGCTACATAAAAATGATTTTTAGCGGTAATTAATTAGCAATTACCGCTAAATATATATTTTTAGCAGTAATTAACATTTTTGTATATGTCCCTAAAAGCGTTAGCAATATTGGATCTAATGATAGTTAATTGATGTCGGTAAAGACTTCAAGATTCTTTATTAAATGTGTCTATTCATTATCGCTAAAATAGTGTTTGTTGTAGTGCCCTCTTGTCTAAAACCTATTACTCAAGATATTTTTAAAAGAAAAAAATTATTTTCAATTTAAAATACGGAAAAGGGCCTAAAATACCCTCGAAGTATTGAAAATGGTACACAATTACCCTCCATCCACCTATTGGCCCCCAAATACCCTTCACATCCACCTTTGGGTCCAAATTTACCCTTTCATTAACGGACCAAAATTAAAAATACGGAAAAGGGCCTAAAATACCCTCGAAGTATTGAAAATGGTACACAATTACCCTCCATCCACCTATTGGCCCCCAAATACCTTCAAATTCACCTTTGGGTCCAAATTTACCCCTTCATGAACGGACCAAAATTAAAAATAATTAAATAATATTTTTTAATTACGTGGCACTCAATCATTGGTTGTAATTTAATATTTAAAATAATTTTAAATCCACCCATTTTAACTAAACCCGCCCCACTTGACCCAATTTAAAAAAATTAACCCATCTAATTAAAATATCCTAAAATCTTATTCCTCCATTTTCACAATTCCATGAGTCCATTGTCTTCTTCTTCTTCTTCTTCATGAAGAAAATGTCAGCTTCTTCTTCGATTTCTTTCCCCGAAGAACTTAAATTACAATGGAGTCATGGAAATTGAAAAAATGGGAGGAATAAGATTTTAGGATATTTTAATTAGATGGGTTAATTTTTTAAATTGGGTCAAGTGGGGCGGGTTTAGTTAAAATGGGTGGATTTAAAATTATTTTAAATATTAAATTACAACCAATGATTGAGTGCCACGTAATTAAAAAATATTATTTAATTATTTTTAATTTTGGTCCGTTCATGGAGGGGTAAATTTGGACCCAAAGGTGAATTTGAAGGGTTATTTGGGGGCCAATAGGTGGATGGAGGGTAATTGTGTACCATTTTCAATACTTCGAGGGTATTTTAGGCCTTTTCCGTATTTTTAATTTTGGTCCGTTAATGAAAGGGTAAATTTGGACCCAAAGGTGGATGTGAAGGGTATTTGGGGGCCAATAGGTGGATGGAGGGTAATTGTGTACCATTTTCAATACTTCGAGGGTATTTTAGGCCCTTTTCCGTTTAAAATATTTACATAACTTAGCTAAAGCATGCGCTATGCAAGTGTATAAAGCTATTTTATCTTGAGTTGGGTTTAAGTGTGAATTTAAAGAAAGAGTTCTCTTCATAAAACTTTTTTCTAAATTATATAAACAAGAAAAAAATTGTACTTTTATAATGAAAATTCTCGGGTTAAATTTCTTTATACAAAAAAAGAAGACGATAAATCAAACCAAGTTAATTTAAATTTCCATTGGTTAATTTTTCCTATTTTCTCATTAAAAAAATTAACTAAGTTCCCTAATTTTATTATCAAAAAAGTTAAAAGTTTCACCAAGAGAAATTAATAAAAGATGTTAACTCAAGTAAAAAAAATTACTGCAAAATTAGGAAAAAAGACAAACTTCTACTATGAAAAAAATTGAAAACTTTTACTTTTTTTTTTTAAAATTAAAAAAAGAAGGTAAATAAAATAAAATTAATTTCACTTTTCATTGGTCACGTTTTCCTAATTCTTTTATGAGGAAAACAAAAAATTAATTCAACTTTCCAAATTCTGTAATAAGAAAAGTTAAACTTCCATAAGGAAAAAGTTAATAAATTTTTTTAAGCTCGAGTTAAATTGTTTATTAAAAATATCAGAAAAATGTTAAACTGCTACGATGAAAACTTGGGTTAACTTATTTTAATTCCAAAAAAGAAAATTTCAAATTAAAAACGATAACTTAACTTTTCATAGGTTAACATTTTCTTATTTCCTTTCATTACAAAATACTTAATTCAAGTTTCCTAATTTTGTGCTAAGAAAAGTTAAATATTCACAAGGAAAAACTTAATTGAAATTGTTAAGTCAAAATTAATATTTTATTACAAGATTGGCAGGAGACTCAAAGATTGTGCCATTCTTCGCCTTTAGTGGGTGCTTGTTGCACTGTCACCAGAGTCAAACAACAACAACCACATTTTTAATTTTCCTTCCGTCGTTTGATAGAGCGTATAAGAATAATATTAAATAAAGTATATGAATAATGTTTGCATTAACAATACTTGTATTATTTATACCATTAGTTATACATAGATTATTTTTATGCATTGTTTAGTTTGATGCATAAAAAAAATAGCATGCATTGCATAAAAGTAATAATTTACAAAGATATATACCCTCCACTATTATGATAGAAAAGATGTAAAAAAGGTTTTGAGGAGCAATTGAATCTTTAATCATGCTAATGAATGCATTAAAACTATTGCATTTGCTAATACATAAAAATCCATGATATTATCAATACACACCTTAATACACAATAGAATGTATAACATTAGTTATACATAGATTGGAAAAGAGTACAAAAAAAGGTACTAGTAATACACAAGAATACATGTATTATTTTTCCTAATGCACTCTACCAAACGACTTCTCCATCATAGTTTCTTGCTTAGTATTAGTGTCACCTTCTTGTTGTTGTTTTCCTATTGTTATATATGTTGTCATAGTACTTTTTGTTCCTTGCACCTTTGACCAACCATACAACATGTGGGTTCCCAATCATAATAGATCATGATCTGGTTGATACATTCACCATTTGAACAATCTATATATGTATACTTTCACAGACTTAGGCAGTGGCCTAGTTAGTTATTTCCATATCAAATGAAAATTTTAACATAAGAGATCCTCTCAAACGTAGATATACATATTGCATCAACATATAAAGGTTTACAAGACGATTGATTTTGGCATTTGCTATAGTCTGTACTAGTTAATTTCTTTTTGAAATCAAATGTTCTTCAACTAAACCACTGATATACATTTGGCTTTGACACTAAGTCCAATTGACTAGCAATGGATCCAATTGATTGATTTCTCAGACATAGTATTGAACTCGCAGAGATTTATCGTCTTCTCCTTCTTTCGCTTACCTCTCTTCCTATTTTTCCGAGGGGTGCAGGATAGTAATTTTAAAAAAATGTACATATTCAATTTTTCAGTCAATATAATACATAAAATAAATAAATAAAATATAATATATGGATTTTATATTAATATGATGATATAATATAACTAAAAATATCAAGAAAAATAAATTTAAAAATTAATCCACAAATTAAATCACCGCATACGAAAAAATCACTACAAAACTAAATGAAGTCTTAATTTTTTTTGTTTTCTCTAATTGAAGTATTATTGTTACCTTGTTCTGATCCTACGATGCAAAATAATACCTAAAAATATTACACATAAAATAAAAACAAATTTTGTAATGAAACTTAACCAAGCTTATGAGATAATCTAATTAATTTATAATAGATATATTTGTAAATATGTATATATGACAACGATATTTTGTTCTAGATTTTTTTTTCTATTTCTAGCTCTGATTTTCGAAGAAACAAAACTTTTTGAC
Source organism: Solanum corneliomulleri (assembly GCA_027704805.1). Classification (NCBI taxonomy): domain Eukaryota; kingdom Viridiplantae; phylum Streptophyta; class Magnoliopsida; order Solanales; family Solanaceae; genus Solanum; species Solanum corneliomulleri. Next base: position 62,247,715 of record JAKWIY010003052.1, read on the forward strand.
TTTCTCCTAACAATACAAAAACTGCTACAGCTTCCATTTAAAAGAAGTTCTATTGATTTGTCAATTGTCAAACACCATAATTTTTCAAAAAAATATTTTTTGTCAAAACAAAGTGTATATGACCTCCCAAGAGCAATGCCAAACATGTTGTATATTGAAGAAAGAAACGTAACTGAAAAGAGTGAATCTGAGAAAAACAAAAAGGACAGAAGGATGAGAATAGTAAAGAGTGTCACTCAGAGAAAATAACCAAACAACACAAAGCACAGTTTGTTGGGAAGCAAAAACTAGTGCTAAAAAGTAAGTAGTTTATAGCTTATTGCTTCCCAACACCTTATAAATAGTGACTCTCTCACTAAACGTGACTTTGTCTTCCCTCATCTATCTTGTCTTCTTTGCATGGAGGTTTCTCAATCTTGTTTCTTTCTTTAACTAAAATTGCCTCATTCCCCCAATGCTATGTTAAATAAAGATAATGTTGATATGTATACACATACGTAATCATGCATATGATTGGATGCATAATAATTTATGAAGTATAACCTTCATAGTTAATTGATTTTGTTTAATTGGAGGGAACTATATGTAAGTTTGTTGAAATTTAACTGAATTTAATTGACACATTAATACATATTTGGCATTATTAGGTTGCGATAGGACTGTCAAATTAGGTCTTATGCCTACCTCGCGCCTCAAAAAGTTAGTTCAAAGAGAGGAGAATTATCCAAATCTTATAAGGAGTCCACCCATCTCATTAACCACCAACTTGAGACTTTTGTCATTCTTTGACACCCCACCTCATGCCTAGTATTTAGCATTTGGTGCGTAAACAATTCTAATTTTGGAGGCCCCAATATTGAGTGAGATAGACTCTGCTATGTTATCATGTTAAATTAGGTCTTAGGTCTAACTCACACCTCAAAAATTAGCTCAAAGGGACTCAAAGGGAGGAGGATTGCCCCAACTTATAAAGAGTTCACCCATCTCATTAACCATTAGTGTGAGAGTTTTGTCATACTTTAACAAAGGCACAATACAAGTTACTACACATAAGGCGAATCCTTTAAGCTGAAACATGTTAATAGTAAAGAAAAAAAGAAAAACTACTTAATTAGACATATTTCACTATCATATATATTATTATTGTTTTTATCTATACTTTCAAAATATTATGCTTCTTACCACTAATTAAGAGTTTCTTACGTATCTTACACTTAGATGCATGTATTTTTACTACCAGATGCATAAAAAATAGGGAGAGTGACGAGCTAAATGGGAGAGACGATGGGTATTTGCTAATGTATCTCTCTCTCTCTCTCTCTCTCACACACACACACACACACCATATATAGCAAATCACTTGGATACAATATATCTAGAATAAAATTACACTTGAATTTAATCTCATGTATTCGAGATATATGTATCTAGATGTATCTGAAGGCACCAAAATCTGATAAAATACGTAATATTCGAAAACTAAAGTGTATCCAACTCAACGGTTATTGGTGATCATTCGGCCCACTTTGTTGTAGCCGAATTGAATAATGGACTGCTTTTCTTCTTCACTCCATCCACTTTGTTACATTTTTCTTTCTCATGATATGAGTAACAACGTGTAAAATATCATTTTCTTTCTTTCTTGTTTTCCACTTAGTTTTATTTTATTTTCTTCCTCAAATTTTTCACAGAAATGTTAGACAAAATTTTAAATATTGACATCATCAAGATGCAATAGAGTATAGAAAACTAACTTAGAAGTAGAAAAGCAGTTTTGAAAGAAGAAAGAAGGAGCATAAGAAAGAAAAATTGAATTATCTGTCGTAAAAGAGTTTTGAAGCTCGACTTTTGAAATTCGACATACACGGCAAACGTGAATGGTTTTTAAGTGAATAATATATCAAAAGACTAAAAACATCGAAAGGAGATCATATTTAAAATTTAGGACTGTTTAAAAGAGATTTGAGTTGGTTGGAATTGAAAAAAAAAGTTCATTTTAGGAAGATGAACTACTATAATATATAAATGTCGTATAAATAATGTATATGGATGTATATACATCTTGGATACATAAATTATACATCATACATACATAATTATATGCTTTTTATACAATATTATACATTATATATGCATGCTACCATTTAATTGATTTTTTGTGACATATATAGTTACGTAACAAGCCCTACAAATAATCACACAGACACTATATTTTTACTATTTCTACCGAACCGCTATGGACCATAGACATAATACATAAATGTTCCCTTTAACTTGATTTCATTTCACATTTATACCCTCCAACTTTTAGTATGCACAATCAGACACTTTAAGTTGTATAAAATTGAACAAATAGACACATGCGCTCTACGTGACATATGTCACGCCCCGAGTGTACACCCCGGACGTGGCTGGCACTCGAAGGCCACTGTTGGCCCCAAGCAAACCCTTGGTCTGACTTACTTAACTCAGCGAAAGACAATATTCATATCTATATTGATCAATGAACTTAACTAAACTGAATATTAAAATAACTGTGAAAGTTTTAAAGAATAAACATTCAACTTGGCCAAAAATGACAACTCAAGTCTTAACAATAGAAATAATAATGAAAAGACCCAAAAGACTAACATCTGATTGTCTATGAAGCCTCTAACATAATTAAGATGGATGTTGAGACAAACCCCACAACATCCTAATGAACTACACTAGAAAGCAAATAAAGAGTCCTCCGAATGCAACACAGCTCACCAACAGATACTAAATGGTCAAGATGGATGGTTACCTGCGTCTGCATCATATCATAGGTCAACTGACATCAGTACATTGAATGTACGAGTATGCGAGTTGAAATGCGTACAAACATAGGCTTGAAAGAGATTCTGAAATAAACACTTACCTTGACTCTCTCAACTCATGAATACTTAACTAAACTCATTTCATTATAAAGTATTTTAAAATAGATGCAATATAAAGAAAAGCTTGTTTTAAAACATAATGTCAACTCCGTGTATATACAATGATACAACATAACTCTGAAATGTATGTATAAATACAATAAACTGATGTATATAAAAATATAACAAACATCTGTAGGAGATTCTTTAACCGACAACCATCACTATGAGCCTAAGTGATGGTACAATATTTTACCTCACGTTGCCAAGGACCGTCATATACCTTGCCATTGATATAGAACCTGAACTACGAAGTGGATCCACTAGTCTATTCTAAGAAGACTAAGGAATCATCTAAAAATATGATCCTTTCTCTTCCCATGATGACTACATAGTTTATGGGGTCTTGAGCTAATATGAACTCACAACCCCATATCGGTGCTCAATACTACTCCTAAAATATACTTAGCTCATATGTTTTTAAAATAATTTCTTCTTTGATTTGAGATAATTTCTCAAACTTATTTGAAAATCTCTCTTAAAAATCATAGTTTCCTCTTTACTGAAAAACTAGCTTGACTGTTTTGAAAATCTTAGTTTCCTTTCTTGTTTAAATATGAAAACATTTACAAAATTTTAGGGAATGCTTAGTTCCCTTATAACTTGTTGAGAAATGAACTCAACTTTTTACTCTTTACTTTAACTTGAAGCTAGAGTTTTAAAAACAAAGTTAAAACATTATTAAAGACTCTTGAAAACTTTATAAACTTTACTTTGACGTGCTTCTTAATTAACTTCTGGACTTAATTCTTAAATTCTCTTGACTTTGATCTTAACTTTTCTTGAATTGGATTATGGATTCAAGGTTCATGATCTCATGTTTATGGATGATTTCATGATGTTTAAATGTAACTGACATCCCTAGTACTCTGAGAGGCGTGGGGTGCTAACCCTCAAAATTCAGAGAGCTTCCTGTGGAGCTTTGGCTGACGTGACGCGCCAGAGGCCAAAGTTAAGAGGAACTTTTATGGCGCTCTGGCAGGCGCGGCGCCCCAAGCCTTCCCAAGAAAATCTCCGAGTTTTCTCCTTCGTTTTTCATCTCTATACACTCTAAACTTCCATGTTTCTTTACCCAAACATTTAGAATCATTAGTAACCTCAATATACAATAAATTTAAATCGAAATTACACCCGGAAACATGAATCAAAACTCAAGAAACTTCAACTAAACAACCCACAGGAATTCAAACGAATTTCATTGAGAATTCAAAGGATTTCCTTTCAAATCAAACATCATTTCACTGAATTGAAACATGATTGGCCTGTGGGTGAACTAACCCAATGCTATGTGATCTCACATACCTTGTAGGGATCACCCCCGACGAAATCCACATGCAAAGCTTGAATCTTCTTGGCGATTTTTTGATTTTTCTTCTCTTTTCTCCTCTTTTCTCCAAGCCCTAGCGTGAAATCTAACTTTTCTAAATTGAGCAAACATCTGATTTTACCGCAATTAATTCCAAAAAACGAATTAACATAAATATATAAAGAAAAGACTAATTTTCCCTTCCCAAATCCATATTAGACTTTCCTTAATCCAGTATCCAACTTCTGAAAGACATAACTCAATTATGCAAATTCAAAATTGCGCAAATTTAGCGGCGTTGGAAATAACATTCCAAGAGCTTTCCAACCATATCTGGAACTACATCTAACTCATCCCGAGCTAGGAGTTATGATCGTTTGAAATTGACTAAAAACTCAATTTTAACTTGCTTTCCAAAAGTAACTATTCCCAGATTTTAAATTTCCTTCTAATTCTTTCTAGTTATGAGGTGTTACAACATAATACACATAGAATACCACGTAGGATGAAAATTACCATATAGGATGCCATGTAGGATATGTGTGTCTATTTGTTCAATTTTATTCAAATTTAAAAGCCTACTTAAGCATACCAAAGTTGAAGGACATAAATGTAAGTTGATGCCAAATCAAATGACATATTTATGTATTATGCCATGCACCAGAGGTTTCTTATCTGTACAACTTGTCACATCTTTTTTTTTTCTTCAAATAATGTGCAACATTGTGGGACTGAAAAAATCTCCAAATTAAATAAATAAGGTAGCCATCTAATTTGAAGAAAATTCAAATCTATTAATTATAATTAAAGTTTACAAATCTATTAAATTCTAGGTAAGAGTTCAAGTTATTAATTATATTTTTAGTGGTATTTTCATAAGCTTCCATAATAGGAAAAGGTCTTTTAACTTTTTGTTGATTAAATTGCATATTACACTTAATCTTTTAGTTCCACATGTTTCAAGATGTTTCCAATTAGCCGTTTAGTCTTATATTTCAATTCCAAAGAGCTATTCAATTTATCAGTAGTATTTCAATTGAGAGCATTATTCAGCACCGAGCGGACATAGAAATAAAGTCTCAGTTAGATTGACACTTTTTTGTAGCAATTCTTAAGTCCCAAAACTACTTTCAACCGTAAATTTTAAGGGTCACCAGTCAGGTCATGCTTGATACCTTCATCCTTTTGGACATCAGTTTACTGGATCAACATTAGCTAGTGTTTGTACACTTGACAAGGTAACATAAACACCCTTCCATATTAGACTTTTTTCAACTCAGTTGAAATATGTCAATTATTGGTATCTCCCACAATTCAGTCGCAAATATTGCATAACCTTACATTAAATTTATATAGTACGGTATTGATCAATTGCATGTTAATTCATTACTTGATCATTGCATCAACTTATTTATTAATATTTCATATTGAGTTCGACATCTCAGATTGAGTCAACATATATTAGATTATAGTGCAATATAAGTCACACACTCAATATATTCAAAGAATTGATCACGTATCTTCCTGCGCTATATTGTTCATAGATAGGTTCAGGTTCTCAGTAATCAGCTTGGGGTTAGTATGACTTCCGCTATCATCTCAACAACAGAGTTTGAAAAGTCCTCATCTTTCGAGGACAAGACCTATCTTATTTCCTTACTTTTAATTTTTTAGTTTTAAGACAGTTAGAGTTAGCTGGGATATTGTCCCAACAATTCATCTTAAGTATAGGCTTACAAGCAGACAATAGATTTTAGATTTATGTTTCTTCAGATGAATTTCATTTTGATTATTAAATTAGAGATTATTTCTTGTATCTTTCAGATTTAGCTATTTATTATATATTTTTACTTATATGTTTAAATCTTAGTATTACGCCAGACTATAAATTAGCTTTGGAGTCACTTATATATGAAGCTAAATACTGTGTTATGACCAGAGGATAATCTTGATTGTGATAATAATGATATACAAGTAAAGCGCTTGATCTGGAATCATGAATACAAAAAATGTTTATACATACACACAATATATGTACAATAATTCATTATTTTAACCTTGGACCACTTTAGAGCATAAGTTGGTTGTGTGACATGTTTAAAATTGTGCATAACCACATATACTAATCATCTTTAATGTGTGTCTAGTTACGTTTAATAGCTATCGTTTTAGTCTAAACATATTGGCATCTTCAAAATAAAGGGGAATCATGGGGGCTCGTAGCACCAAGAAGAGTGTTTTTTTGCTGACGGAAGTTGCATCTTGTCCATTTTGAGGTAGCCTCTTAGGAAGGTCTTCTTTAGGTAGGAAAACTTTATGTTCTTGAAGGTTGGTGGCATGCTTTGCAAGAGCATCTGCGACTCCGTTACTTTCTCTATAGCAATGACTAATCGTGACATTCTTTTGATGTATTTTGCGCTGAATCTCATCGATATATCCTGCAGCCTCCAAGAGGGTTTGGTCACCCTTTTGATCATGTTGATTACGATCATCGAGTCTAATTCCATTTCAATTTTCAGGATGTTTTGTCACAGCACCATGAAATTCTTATTAAGGCAGTATAGGCTTGACGAATGTTGTTAGTGTATAAATGAGTCTGATACGCAAAGGCCATGACTAAGTCCCCATTTTTACTAACAATTCCGCCAGCCCCCGCCTTGTTTTGAGCTTTCATGAAACTCCCATCAGTGTTCAGTTTCCAAGTATCATCACTAGGTTTGTTCCGGCAAACCATCAAGCTGCTGACTGTGACTTTGTAATTTTCAGCTTTATGACACACTTGCTTCCAATCCCAATAATGGTCCATCCTACTAAACTTTTTTTGCATCAATTCTTTAACCTGAAAGAGAATTTTGTGGCAAATGCTATTTTCACATGGATTTAATATAATATACAAATTTTTTTAATGACTCTGGGCGGTAATTTCAATTGGAAAAAAAAGAAAACAATTCCATAAATCACGGATTGTATTTGATTATACCAAATATGACTTCATCAATACTAATAATTGCTTATTATCAATTGCTCTCTATTTATATTTGTATATATTGACTTATATGAGTTAGATAATTCGTTTATCGGAAATATATACGTTTCACATTTATTCCCTAAGGTGACACATAACTCGCTTGCTATCTTTATATAAAACCTTAAATAGATGCACATAATTTTAAGGTTGATTACACTTGCTTGAACAAATAAGAAAATATCACACGGATGGCTCATACGATAAGATAATATAAGCAGTGGCGTAGCCACACTTGTTGGACACCCTTCGTCGGAATATTATACCGTATATACATGTAAATGGTAATTAAGTGGTTAAATAACATATTTTGGCAGTGGCGGATCTAGGATTTTAAGGTTGTGGGTGCTCTGAATTGAAACTATAAAAAATATGTGTTAACAATGAGATTCGAACCTTGGTACAACAACATTAAAATAGAACAACATTAAAAGAGTCTTAAGTACACATCCTAGAACCATTGGGCCAACTATATGATTTATTCATTGGGTGCTCTATGTTAATTTTATACAAATACCTATCAATTTCTATATAGATATACATATTTCGTAATGAAGTTAATGGGTGCTCGAGCACCCGGCGGACACCATGTGGGTCCGCCCCTGTATTTTGGAATCCCTTGACACAACAACATGATGTAGCCTAGTGGTTTTAGGCGCGTTGAAAGAGTAAAGATACAAAAATTTAAAGTGTTTGTGTGTTCGGATTTTACTACTAGCAAATTTTTTTTTCACTTTTTAAGAAGAACAGATTCACTTTAGCATGTGGACACCTTTCGTAAAAATTCGGGCTCAGCCACTAAATATAAGTATCTTACATTTAATGAACACACATATCTACATATATAGAACTAACCAGTATGTGAAGATGTAAACACTTGGAACTAAGAAAGAAAAAATCATCGGAAAAAACATTGATAGTAAGGTAGCTAGGTAATACTTCCACAGGAAATTCTTTGAATTCCAGAGAATCCTTTTCACCGTTGATTCTACCAAATTCTGTAAGATGGCATATAATTTAATGCTTATACTATCTCTATATGAAACCTTAAACATATGCATATAATCTTAAGGACGATTATACTTGCTTGAGCATTCCGAAACATACAAAACTACATTGCATCATTAACTGTTGCAATTCTACCCTTCTGAATTCTTCAAAGGAATACATATACATAAACTGTTTCTATCTGTTTGAAACTTAACGATAATCAATTCAAACAATATTGTATTATTATAAATTTCAAACGATACAACAATTGCAAAGCTCTGTAACCTAAGGAATTATAAACTCTAATTCCTAGCTAAGAAATTATAAACTCTAATTTCTAGCTACCCAAAGAAACAAAAAACCCCGGTTTTATATCTTCTAATATCCTTCAAGTTCTACAACTTGTCGAATAACCTCCTACTCACAAAACCCAGATTGTAAACAAGACTCTTTAATACAATCTTACAACTTCTCATTTTATTTGCATCACTCCCCAAATTAATATTATAACTCTTTCAAATCTCTCGATAGTGTTTTAATTTCTTTCTATGTAAGTGCACAATTTTTCTCAAGCGAAACTATTGTTGGGAAAGACAAGACACTAACAAAGAATGCCTGACAGGATAACAGCGGAAGAATACCCAAGTCTATACTTTCTCTTCTCGATTTGAACCAACAACCACAAGCAATATGATAGTAATGCAGCAAGTAATTCAACCAAACAAATATAACAAGACAATAATAAACCAATCACACAAGACACCAAAATTTACGTGGAAAACCCTTCGATGTGAAGAATAAAAAACCACGGGACCAAAAGCTCCACTATAATCACCAAGAGTTACTATTTTTCTCCAAATTGGCCACAAAAAACAAGTGCCAAACAACGAGCCACAAAATAAGATTGCACCAAATCTAGAGAATTAAGGAGCAAAATCACCAATTTCGCAGCTACTGTTCACGACAGCAAAACTGAAGCTGCAGGCCACCAAATCCAACTTTGTCAGTTTCTAATCAAAGATTGAGATGAATATAATATGCTGCCAAAAATCAGCTTCAATCGGACAAGAACGAAGCGGGAATCACAATTTGAAGTTGGCTCTTAGGGCCTGAATTTTTGACTGCGAAAACTGCTCTCTTTCTCTCTTTTTGGCTGCTGAAGAACTCTCTGTGTATATGAAAATAAGACCTAAATAGGCTTATATTTGCTTCATAAGAATGAGCATATGGGCAAAAATGGGTTGGTCCAATTGGGCTTTTATTTATCCACATAGAAGGGAAAAAGGAAAAAGGCCCATACCCAAAATTCTCCCCCTTACGACTATGTGGAGGAGACCGCCATCCCGCGACCATGCAACAATCTTCAAACTTCCATCTTGTCAAAGCTTTAGTCATCATATCGGAACCATTTCATTTGTATGAATCTTTTCAAGCTCAAGCAACTTAGAATCCAACACATCTCGAATCCAATGGTATCTCACATCAATGTGTTTAGAACCGACCATGGAACGTAGAATTCTTGCCAAGATGTATAGCACTTTGACTATCACAATAAAGCACATACCTCTCTTGAGCACAACCAAGTTCCCCCAAGAATCTCTTCATCCAAAGCAATTCTTTACAAGCTCAACGACTAACAATAAGCTCAGCTTCTGTAGTAAATAGAGCAACACATTTTTTTCAACCTAGATTGTCAAACACAACTCCCCCTACAAAAGTAACCAAGTACCCTGAAGTAGACTTGCGAGTATCAACATCACCAACCATGTCTGAATCAGTATAACCAAAACAATAGGCTTCCCTGTACCAAACACAAACTCAGACTAGAAGTGCCACAGAGATATCTCATACCCACTTCACAGCATTCCAATGTTCTCTTCCCGGATTAGAAAGAAAACGGCTAACAACTCCAACAGCGTGAGCAATATCCGGTCTTGTACAAACCATCACATACATCAAACTACCAACACCTGAAGCATAAGTAACTTTCTTCATATCTTCCTTCTCATCATCACTAGAAGGACACTGTTTCGTGCTCAATTTGAAGTGCATAGCTAAAGGTGTACTGACAACCTTAACTTTGTCCATGATGAATCTGCGAAGTACTTTCTGAATGTACTTCTCTTGTGATAATACCAATTTCTTGGTCTTTCTATCACGGACAATCTGCATGCCAAGAATTTGCCTTGCTGGTCCTAAGTCTTTCATAGCAAAAGACTTACTCAACTCTTGCTTCAACTTCTGAATCCTGCAAGTATTATGACCAACAACAAGCATGTCATCAACATAAAGCAACACAATAATAAAGTCACCATCAGAGAACTTTTGCACAAAAACACAATGGTATGAAGAAGTCTTGTTGAAGCCCTGCTGACTCATAAAAGAACCAAACTTCCTGTACCACTGCCTCGGAGCTTGTTTCAAACCATACAAGCTCTTCTTCAATTTGCAAACATAATTCTCTTTACCCTTGACTTCAAAACCTTCCGGTTGCTCCATATAAATTTCTTCATCTAAGTCACCATGGAGGAAAGCAGTTTTAACATCCATTTGCTTAACCTCTAAATCTAGACTTCAGCCAAGCCTAGAACCACACGAATGGATGACATCTTCACAACTGGAGAGATTATCTCATCAAAATCAACTCCCCTTTTCTGATTAAATCCCTTGACAACTAATCTAGCTTTGTACCGTGGAACTGGATTATCATCTTCATGTTTCACCCGAAAAACCCACCTGTTTTTCAAAGATTTTCTGTCTTTTGGTAACTTAACCAAATCAAAGGTATGATTATCATGCAAGGATTTAATCTCATCTTCCATAGCATCAAACCACCTTTCTTTTTATTCACTTTCCATGGCCTCATCAAGACTCTCAGGTTCTCCCCTGTCAGTCAAGAGTACATACTCATTGGGAGAATAACGAGATGAAGGAATTCTCTCTCTACTAGATCGTCTGAGAGAAATCTCTGGAGCATCTATAATTGGTTGTTGGACAACCACATCATCTTGCACTGGAGCATCAACGACATCATGCCGGTCATTCTGAACATGATCACCATCTTCATTATAAACTTGATTTTCATCATTATGAAGATTTTCTTCTGGTGCAATAGTCAAAGGAACTGGATCAACATCAACTAAGCTCTCACTACTCTGAAAATCAGCCTTGTCAGCTTTGTGAAATCTTCAATTGTTTGATCTTCAAAGAACACAACATCACGGCTTCTAACAAGTTTCTTCTCAACAGTGTCATAGAAACGATAGCCAAATTCATCTTGACCATAACCAATGAAAATACACTGCCTAGTTTTAACATTCAACTTTGACTTTTCATCCTTAGGAACATGTACAAAGGCTTTACACCCAAAGACTCTAAGATGATCATAAGAAACATTCTTACCAGTCCAAACTCTGTCAGGGACATCACAATCTAAAGCAACAACAGGAGATAAATTGATAACATAAGCAGTATTAAGTGCTTTTGCCCAAAAGGAATCTGACAGCTTAGCATCTGAAAGCATACATCTAACCCTCTCAACTAGAGTTCTGTTCATCCTCTCTGCTAAACCATTTAACTGAGGAGTCTTTGGAGGAGTTTTCTGATGCCTAATACCCTGCTCTCTGCAATATCTATCAAAAGGACCAATATACTCACCACCATTATCTGAGCGGATGCATTTCAATGTCTTCCCTGTTTGTCTTTCAACCAAGACCTGAAAACTCTTGAACACATCAAGTACTTGATCCTCGGACTTCAAAGGAAATACCCAAAGTTTGCGAGAATGATCATCAATAAAAGTCACAAAGTAAAGTGCACCACCATGAGATCTTACCTTAAAAGGACCACACAAATCAGAATGTACCAACTCCAGCAAATCAAGCTTTCTTGAAGGCGGATGACTCTGAAAAGAAACTCTTTTCTGTTTACCGGCTAAGCAATGAACACATTTCTTCAACTTTGCTTGTTTCACTCCAGAAAGCAATTTTTTCTTAGCTAAACTATCAATGCCCTTCTCGCACATATGACTCAGCCTTCTATGTCATAACTCTGACGAAGTATCATTCTCCGCCAAATTTACTGAGTCTCTGGACATGGAGCCCTGAAATACATACAAGTTAGACAACTTGTCACCACGGGCCACAACCATCAAACCTCTAGTAAGCTTCCACTGGCCAACACCAAGTGTATTAACATAACCCTCATCATCAAGATATCCCACAGAAATCAAATTCAAGCGAACATCTGGAGCATGCTTGACATTACTGAGAACTAGTTCGGAACCATTGTTACTTTCCAAACAAACTGTCCCAATGCCAATAACTTCAACTTCCTGATTATTGCCCATTTTGAACGTTCCAAAATTACCTGGAGTGTAAGAAGAAAATAATTTCTTCTTTGGCGTGACATGAGAAGTAGCACCATAATCCACAAACCAGCTAGACTCATCACGAACAAGATTAATGGCATTTGCATCACAAGAAACAAGAAGATCATCATTAGCAACAACAGCACACGATTTTCATTATCGCTTTCTCTCTTTTGTTGTCTCATATCTCTCTTGTGCTTGTAACAATATTTCATGATATGCCCATTCTTGTGGCAATAGTCACATGTATATTCTTGTATTTAGACTTTGACTTGCTTCTACTTTTACCTCTATCATTCTGACCTCTGGACTTGTTTCTCCCCTATCTTCGGTAACCAAAACATCGGAGTGTGAAGCTGAAGAAGATGAGGCTTGAGATCTTCTTCTCATTTCTTCATTCAAGACACCACTCTTAGTATATTTCATGGTTACAACACCACTGGAGCAGAATTAGTCAAAGAAACTCGAAGAGTTCCCAAGAGTCTGGCAGAGTATTAGAAGCCAAAGTCCTGTATCTCATCATCAAACTTTACACCCATTCCAGACAGCTGGTCAAGAAACCCTGAAAATCATTAATATGATCAGAAATAGGAGTGCCCTCTTTATACCTGATATTCATTAATTGTTTTAATAGGAACACTTGTTGTTGCTAGTCTTCGAAGCATAAAGTGTCTCGAGATTGTCCCACAAACTTTTGGCATGTGTCTCATTCACAATATGATTTCTAACATTATCTTCAACCCATTGTCTAATATAGCCACAAACCTACAGATGCTCAAATTCCCATTCTTCGTCATTCAAAGACTGAGGCTTATTAGAAGCAAACACAGGTAAATGCATCTTCTTGACAAATAGAAGATCTTTCATCTTGCCTTTCCAAATATGATAGTTACTACCATTTAAACACACCATTATGCTCATATTTGACTCCATCATTCAAAACGACAATCAACAATAACCAATGCTCTGATACCACTTTGTTGGGAAAGACAAGGCACTAACAAAGACTGCCTGACAGGATAACAACGGAAGAATACACAAGTCTATACTTTTCCTTATCGATTTGAACCAACAACCACAAGCAATATGATAGTAAGGCAGCAAGTAATTCAACCAAACAAATATAACAAGGAAATAATAAACCAATCACACAAGACACCAAGATTTACGTGGAAAGTCCTTCGATGTGAAGAGTAAAAAACCACGGGACCAAAAGCTCCACTATAATCAGCAAGAGTTACAATATTTTTCTCCAAAATTGTCCACAAAACAAGTGCCAAACAACGAGCAACAACAAAATAAGATTGCACCAAATCTAGAGAATTAAAGGAGCAAAATCACCAATTTTTCAGCTACTGTTCACGACAGCAAAACTAAAGCTGCAGGCCACCAAATCCAACTCTGTCAGTTCCTACTCAAATATTTAGGTGAAGATAATATGTTGTCCAAAAATCAGCTCAATCGGACAAGAAACGAAGCGGGAACCACAATTTGAAGTTGGCTGTTAGGGCTGAATTTTGACTGCGAAAACTGCTCTCTTTCTCTCTTTTTGGCTGCTGAAAAAACTCTCTGTGTATATAAAAATAAGACCTAAATAGGCTTATATTTGCCTCATAAGAATGGGCCTATGGGCAAATGGGTTGGTCCAAATTGGGCTTTTATTTATCCACATAGGAAGGGAAAAAGACCCATAACCCAACAACTATCGCCCTATTTATAGATTTGAACTTGAATCCAAAACCTATTTCAACTAGAAGTCCTACTTTATGTAGGACTCCTCTTTGGTGTGAAACTCCTAGTTCAACTCGAACTTGTATTCGCCGCATCTTCAACTCCTTGTCTGAATCAACTTTGTCTTTGCCTCTACAAAACCTTGTTAAGTTCAACTTGGATTCTTTATCATTGCTTGTCTTTGCCGCAACCGCTTCTTCATTCTTCTTGAACTAATGCTACCGCCTAAGTTTTCCTTAAATAAGTTGCCAGGAAAACTTACACTCAATTTCCTTAACTAAATAAGAAAGCCTTCCACAAAATTTCCTTAATTAAATAGTAAACCTTCCACAAAATTCTCCTTCATTAAATAAGAAAACTTTCCTTAATTCCCATTTAGACTTGAACTACGCGTGTACTCCGATGGAGATTTGAATTTCTTTGCTAGAGCACGTTGACGCGCTGTTACAAATGCATTGTTACTATCCGTTCCTCGCTATTTTGTCATCTTTCAAAATAACAAGACTTTTAACAAATTTCCCCTTTTTGACAATGACAAATATTGATACTGCATGCGTTGAATAAGGAAATGAATTCATATATTCTTATGCACGCTGCTACCCCCTTAACCGATTAAGAAGTAGTTTTCCTATGTTAAGTTAGCTTTCTAATAATTTATAAAGCTACAATTAATTTTGGAATCCAATCTTTCTTTCAGTAGACTCGTTAGACTCAAATCATGTTTGGTAAACTTGTTTCATGATGCAATCTTTATCACTCTTCAAAATATACATATTCATATTTACCTATCAAATTTCCCCTTTTGATGATGACAAACCATTGCTTCTTGTGTGAATAGATCAATCTTTGTTATTTCAGTTTCTTAAAACTAAATATACGAAGCAAACACATTAGAGGATTTAATTAGACCAATTGGGATGTAAACATTACACAAGTATGCACTTCCCCCTTTTGACATCATAAAACACGGTGAAGGCATACACCACACTAAGAGAAACAAATTCGATACTCATGGTCACTAGGGCTATCACCTACACAAACAACTTAAAAATCAAGAACTCAGCTAGCTATAACAAAGCATTTGCACAATCAAAGGATATAGACGCGACTCAGAAAATCAAACCCAACATTAGCATTAATCAAGAAATATATACACCACAAATATAATCAAAATTAAAGATAGAATCAAGAACTTGTGATGAGAAAAAAATTGGAAGTCAAAGGCTAGAGTGGGTAGGTAATATCAAAAGATCGGGCATGAGAGAATAAATAAAAGACATTTTTCAGCATCAAAAATATCTTTTGGATTAACAAAATTAGTAGCCTTCTCAATTTCAAAGGTAGCCTTGGTCTATGCACACTCAATCTCCATATATATATATATATATATGTATGTATGTATGTATGTATGTATGTATGTATGTATGTATGTAGAGAGAGAGATTTAGCTATTTATTTTTAAAACAAAAAATCCATCTTATTTAGATTAATTATTTATATGTATTATAGGATATAACCCCCTAAAAACTCAGTTTTAGTCTTGGAAAACAAAAAAACATTAAAAAATAGGATTTAACCCCTTAAAAACATAAAATAACAAAAAGAAGAGTTGCATTACTATGTAAACCAGTAGCCTATTTTACTTAAAAATATCTCCGTTTTGAAGCCTCCAAACACATCCAGCAAAATGTTGTCAATACTCAACCAAAAGTACTCTTTAGACGGAAGTTCATAATTAGAGGGTTTGAAGGATGGTTTTGTCATTTAATAAATTTATCCCATCATAAATTATGATGGGATTATTATACCACCCCTTAGGAGGGATAACTTATCCCGGTACTATTTATTATTAAATGTGGGGTAAGTTATCCCAAACATTCCAACCAATCACTAAATTAAGTGCCACTAAATATTAATCCCAATACTATTTGTTTTTATCCTTCACACACAAAAAAACCCAACATCAAGCTTCAAAGGAAAAATAATTAATAACATAGAAAAATTTAAAATTAGCAATTGCGTGAAAAGTCATTTTTTGTTACTTTTGTTATTCTTTTTGTGACCATTTTGTGATATGATTTTAGAAATATTGTCTTATTTAATTGTCCAACATATATCTTATTTGTTGAAAGATGCATCGTATGTTGCCACATTTTAATAATATGTAACATCTCACTTATGAGTTAAGGCAACAAAATGGTCATTTGTGGAAACATAAGATTCATATGTGGCTACTTAGGAATTATCTGTGGAAACAGAAAATTTATTTGTGGATATAATTGGTTCATATGTGTCAACATATGATTCATTTGTGGCAACATAAGATGTATATGTGGTAACATAAATTTCATGTGTGGCAACAATAGGTATATATGCGGCAACAGACTACCCATCTGTGGCAACATAGTGATATTATTATTTTATAATGAATTGTAAACTCTCAATCTTTTTTTTATTTACCTTATAGATGAAATGATATAAAAAGTTTCATCATGAAAACAGCACAATCCTCTATTGGTGTTGCTTCCTCTTCTAAGATCAAATGATCTTTTTGTCTATGCGAAGAATGTGAGCAGGAACATGATTATTTTATTAATCGTGTTGAAAGATTCACTTATATTGTAAAGGAAATATCTCATAATATTGATGTCCAAAAATTCAAGAAGATTTTACAGCCTTTGAAGTGTAGGAGGTTGAGAAAATCTATTTCCCAAACACTTTCTATAATTGCTGTGAAGGAAGAGAAGGTAAAGAAGGCAAAGGAGGAGAAGGAGAAGGAGTGAAAGGAGAAGGGGAAGGGGAAGGAGAAGGATTAGAAGAAGGAGAAGCAGAAAGAGAAGGAGGAGAAGGAGACGGAGAAGGAGAAGGAGAAGCAGAAAGAGAAGGAGGAAAAAAAAGGAGAAGGAGAAGCAGAAAGAAAAAGCAAAAGTGAAAAAGAAAGAGAAGAAAGTCTAAGTCTTTAGTTGTGATGTGAAGAAACAATATCCATTTGAAGGTTTTAACATTGACGGCGAAGGTCCAACTAACCTAATGTCATTCTTCTCGCAAGGATAAACGAGGGTCTTTACAAGCATCATGCAAAAAAGTAAGGTCATTCAACTATTATTAGTATTTCCTCTTGTTGTCCACTAAATAAATATTTATAATGATTACACAATTGCAGAAAAGACAAGGACGATCACTACTTAGCCATAGCTCGAAACTTGATTTTGACCAACTTAATTTTGTAGTTGCATTTTCAAAGAATAAGGACTGGTTCTATGTACTGTCTCAACCCAATAAGTGATGGACTGATGAGGTAAATTCATTCCCACTTTTATGTTTTGATTAATACATGAACATATACAAATAAATTAATAAAGAGATACACTTGTTTGATGAATCTGTGCAGTATGTGGATGTCATTTTTTACTATTTGCGTAAGAAGTTGAAGAAACAGTCATTCTAAATATTGATATACCACAAATAGTTGTTTTTTTCAAAACATACATTGACAATGATAGTGTTGTTCCTGAATATGAGGATAAAATAATTGGCACAATGATAAGGATTTGGTATAGCTTGTGGACTACCTTGACACTTGACAGATGATATGTATGTTCTTGTAAATAGTAATGGGGATTTCCAATGTATCTTTGTAGTCATTGCATTGAAGGAACAATGCATAAAAGTGTATGATTCAATATCCTCATCTAGGTCTAACAGAAAATTGTCCTCTGAGATTCATAAGTTGTCTACAATGTTGCCAAAGTACCTACACTTAAGAGAATTTTTTTGGCAAAAAGAGCGGACCAACTGGTCAGTTCATGAATGTTACAAAGGAAAGGAAAAATCTCACACAATCGAAGTCAGACATGTTCCTGGTATTGTGCAACATGAAAGTAGTAGTCTGTATGTATCACAATATTTTTTGTGTTATGACTATCGAAATGTGATGTTATTATATTTTCTAATTGATGATATACCACGCAGAGATTGTGAATTTTTTGTTGCTGCATACACGGTGTTTTTGAGAGATGGACTAGGAGTACCATCTTGTGGAATTAGTGATGAAACCTTCGCATAAGATATATTTCACTCCTATGGAATTATGGAATTTTAAAGGCTCGAAATTACTATGTTAGTAATAATGAAGACCGACAGAGGTCTAGACTTAAAAAGTAAAGATCGATGAAAATGTTTTGGTTACCACCATTAATTATATAGGTTATTACATATATCATTGTGAATTACTTTTTTGTTGATAAGTTGTATAAAACAATTGGTGAAGTATTAATTTTTGCTGATATTATTAATATAAATGATTTTTATGATTATTTTGATTTTGTTAGAACAAATGTGGATTATGATGCAAGGAAGAAATGTGATGTATGTGGCAACATATATAACTTATATTGTAAAAAACACCAAATAATTATCTGTATGTGTACAAACAAAAAGGATACATGTGGCAACATATTTCACAGATGGAGATATGTGGTAAGATATGTCATAGAAAGGAGATATGTGACAATATTATACTATATAACATATGTCACAGAAAGGTGGTATGTGCCCCAACAGAACGTATATATGTGCTACTATGTCACACTTTGAATTGTCAAAATTTAAAAAATATTAAATAGTTGTAAAACAATCATCACTTAATTTTCCCTCTCTCTTCTCTCCTCTCTTATATATAAGTCGTTTCACATTCCAAATTTTATTTATTTGTAGTAATATCAGGTTTCTTTTCTCTTGTTTCCTTTTTCTCTTCCTCTCGTTCCATTATTCCTTCAAAGATCAAGGTTGTTGATGCGAGATTTTCTACAACATTAGTGGTAATCTGTTACGATCCTATTCTACAAAAAGGTGTTGTTGTCCTCATATTTCTGGTTTATTTTTATAGCTTCTCACGTTATATTTAATTAGGGTTTGAATTGCTTACTTGTACTTATTTGCCTTGTTAAAAGTGATTTTATCACTTTTCTGATTAGGTATTTATTCTTTCTGAAGTATTTTTCTAATTTTAAAGAACTTCATTTGTAGTTTGTTGGATAGGGTTTGGAGAGGGCTTTGTGGTTTGTTTGTTGGTTCATGTGTGGTATTGAATCATATTTGTTATTCATGTTGTTATGTACTGTGTCGTGTATTTCAAAAAGATTCATTTGTAGGTCATGCGTGACATTCAAATATTTTATTTTTGAGGTTGTGAATACAAATATAATGACTCCTATCAAAAGAAAAATTGATACAACTGCCACAACAAAGATTCTGAAAAAGGCTAGGACTAAAATTCGTAGGAAAAAGAAGAATAAAAATAAAACTGTTTTAGAATAACTTGCATCTAAAGTTCTTTTCTTCTCAAGTAGAAGAAGAATTTTCACAAAAAGAATATGAAGAAAGAGAAAAAGAAAAAAATGAAGTTGTTGATGATGAAGAATGAGCTAAAAAAGTTGAGGAGGAAGATAATTGAGAAAATAGAGAAGTAGTTGAGCAAGAAGAGGGAAAACAAACAAATGTAGAGGAAGAACAAGGAAAAAATATAGAAGTAGTTGAGGAAAAAGAAGGAAAGAATAGAGAAGTTATGCATAAAGAAGAAGAAGAAGAAGAAGAAAATGAAGTTTAGGATGATGACGGGATCAAAATTATCAATGCAGATATTTTCCATGTGCATCTGCAGCCTAATGTTACTGGTGATAACACTATGAGGTCAGGCATGGGAAAACCTTTCAACACCTTCACGGTCATCCTCAAGAGAAATGGCGTGGAAGATTTTTTTTTAGGGATAGTTGTTCCGACAATTTTCTTAATTTACCTGAGAATAATAATGCACATTTTCAAATGACCATAGTCTATGAACTTTTGAAAAGAAGTTTCTATTTTCAAAATCCCGAAAAGAAGAATGATACATTGATTAATTATTGTGGTATGTCAGTCTTCTTTGGAAAAGAGAGTTTGCCATAGTTTCAAGGTAAAAATGTCATCCTCCTTCCGAGCCTGTACCTGAATATATTGTAAAAAAAGAATCACGATGAAGCATGAAAAGAGTAAAAGAAGAAGCAAGAGCAGTCACAGTCAACTGAGGAGAAGTACTTGATGTTCCTTGTTGGAACAAATTTCAAAAATCCTAACTTAATATATTTGATCGAAAATGAGGATACACCAAGTGGATTCATAGTGCTTACTTTGGTTTACAAATTATATACTTTTGGGGAAAGATCTAAACAACAACATACAACTTAAATGGTAGAATTTCTGTCAGGATATTGAGGCTTTTAACAAGTATCCTTTGTGTCAAGAGAGTTTTTAATTAACTCTCAAATACTAGTTGAAACCTTTAGGAAAAAAGGCAATCACTTATTTGTCTTTTCATGGGCTTTTATGGTAAAGCGAAATGTTCTTAATCTCTTTCTATTATATTGAATAATTCAATATTTGATTTGTGACATGTTTTTCTTTTTATAGGCTTGGGCATTTAAAGTCATTCCACATTTAACCCTTCAAGTAATTACAGAAGAACATATCTCCTCTCCAAGGATATTGAGATGGTTGAGATCAAAAACAAAAACTACCAAAGATAGGGATATTTCAGATCTATATAACACTCCTCGTGATGCAATAAGTTATTATTACATTAGACCCAACATTTTCCTATAGATGACTCTTATATTGCTTCAGATGATTCATTTGTTGCGACATGTAATACAAATATTTCTACAAATGCCCGTATATGTCAACCTATCACACATTTGTAGCAACATATAAAAAATTTGTGGGAAGCTTTCACCCATATGTAGCAACATATGACACATTTGTTGCAATATATCACCAATATGTAGGAACATTCAAAGACAACTGTTATAATTGTGGCAAGGCTGGTCATAGGTCTTCTGATTGTCATGCTCCAAGAATGACAAAAACAAAGGCAAAGGCAAAAGTCAAGCAAACATTGTGGAAAAGATGGAAGATGCAGATGACTTGTGTGCAATGATATCGGAGTGTAACTTAGTTGGAAATCCCAAGGAGTGGTTTCTCGACTCAGGTGCCACTAGACATATTTGCTCTGCGAAAGAAGCCTTTGCAACGTACACTCCTGCTGAGCACAATGAAGATTTATTCATGGGAAACACAGCAACAACAAGGATTGCAGGAACTGGGAAAGTAATGTTGAAAATGACATCTGGTAAGGTGTTGACTTTGAACAATGTTCTGCATGTCCCTACTATTAGGAAGAATTTAATTTCTGCTGCACTACTCGTTAAGAACGAGTTTAAGTGTGTCCTAGTTAGTGATAAAGCTGTGATAAGTAAGAATGAAATGTTCATATGAAAGGGCTACCTCAATGAGGGACTTTTCGAACTAAATGTAATGGCTGTTGACAGTATTAATAAAAATTCTGCTTCTGTTTACTTATTGGAGTTAAGTGATTTATGGCATGCCCGTTTGGGACATATAAATTACAAAGCTTTGCGAAAATTGGTTAATCTAGAAGAATTGTCTGATTTTAAATGCGATAAGTCGAAATGAGAAATTTGTATGGAAATTATGTTTGTTAAATATCCTTACAAGTCTGTTGAAAGAAAATTTAAACTTTAGACTTAATTCACACAGATAGATGCGATATGAAGTCAACACCATCTCGTGGTGGAAAAAAGTATTTTATAACTTTTATTGATGACTGCACTCGATTTTGTTATGTATATTTTCTTAATAGTAAGGATGAAGCAATTGATGTATTTAATCAATACAAAAATGAAGTGGAAAACCAATTGAATCTAAAGATAAAAATAATTCGGAGTGATAGGGGTGGAGAATATGAATCTCCTTTTGCAGAGATATGTTTGGAATATGGTATTATTCATCAAACTACTGCACCTTATACACCCCAGTCAAATGGTTTGGCAGAACGTAAGAACAGAACATTAAAGGAAATGATGAATGCCTTAATGATAAATTCTGGTTCATCGCGAAACCTTAGGGGGGAAACCATCCTTACAGCTAATAAAATACTCAATAGAGTACCCCATCGAAAAACACAATCAATTCCATATGATTTGTGGAAAGGAAGAAAACCCAACTTGAAATATTTTAAAGTGTGGGGTGTTTAGCCAAGGTAGTGGTTCCTTTACCGAAGAGGGTTAAAATTGGACTCAAAACAATAGATTGTGTCTTTATTGGGTATGTTGTGAATAATAAAGCCTGTCGATTTTTTGTTCACAAATCTGATAATCCTGAGATTCATGTTAATACGATAATTGAATCAGATAATGCAGAGTTTTTTAAAACATTTATCTGTATAAAACTGAAAGTGAGTCAACAAGTGAAAGACCTAAATGACCACGAGAAGAATCAATGGAAAATTTTCTAACTAGTGAGGAACCTAGGCGGAGTACTCGACAACGAAAATCTATTTCTTTCGGACCAGATTTTGTAGCACTATTGCTTGAGAATGAGTCTCAAACATTTAGAGCAACTATGTCTTCGTCAGAGTCAACTTATTGGAATGAAGCAGTCAACAGTGAGATTGAATCAATTTTAAGCAATTACACTTAAGAATGGGCTTATCTTCCTCCAGGAAATAAACCTTTAGGATCAAAGAGGATCTTTAAAAGGAAAATGAAACTTGATGGGACTATTGACAAATATAAGGCTAGACTGGTAGTCAAAGGGTACATACAAAAGGAAGGTTTGGACTACTTTGACACATACTCTCCAGTAACAAGGATAACATAAATTAGGATGTTAATAGCACTAGCAGCAGTGCATGATCTTAAAATCCACCAAATGGATGTAAGACAGCCCTGTTAAATGGAGAGTTAGAGGAAGAAATTTACATGGAACAACCTGAAGGGTTTATAGATCCTGGTAAATAAAAGAAAGTGTGCAGACTTGTGAAGTCACTTTATGAACTCAAGCAAGCACCCAAACAATGACATGCTAAATTTGATCAAATAATGTTGGCAAACGGATTCATGATTAACGAATGTGATAAATGTGTTTACATTAAAAACGCTATGAATCATGAAGTCATTGTATGTTTGTATGTTGATGACATGTTAATAATGAGTAAAGAAATTGACGATATAAATGCTACTAAGCGCATGTTATCCAGCAAGTTCGATATGAAAGACTTAGGAGTTGCTGATTTGATCTTAGGGGTCAGGATTATCAAAACTCCCCAGGGACTAGCATTATCTCAATCTCATTATATTGAAAAAGTATTGGATAAGTTCAATTACTTGAATTTCAATGTTGTCAAAACTCCAATTGATTTAAGTTGTACATTTAAAAAGAATGAAGGTCAAAGTGACTCTCAATTGGAATATGCCAGAGTGTTGGAAAGTTTCATGTATATTATGAATTGCAAGCGACCAGATATAGTATGTGTTATTAGTAAACTGAGTCAGTACACTAATAATCTGAATCAAACTCACTGGATGACTATGAAACGTGTGTTGGGTTATCTAAAATATACACAACATTATGCTTTGCATTATAATAAATATCCTGCTGTGATTGAAGGATATAGTGATGCAAATTGGATCACCTGGTCAAATGATGTAAAATCCACGAGTGGTCATGTATTCATACTTGGTGGAGAAGCTGTATCTTGGATATCGTCCAAACAGACATGTATTGCTCGCTCCACAATGAAATCTGAATTCATTGCTTTGGATAAGGCTGGTGAAAAGTAGAATGGCTCCAGAATTTCCTAGAGGATATTCCATTTCCGGCCGAAACCTGTTGGACCAATTTGCATATATTGTGATAGTAGAGAAACAATAGGTAGGGCAGAGAGCGTTATGTACAACGGGTAGTCTCGTCATATACGACGGAGACATAACATCGTAAGACAACTGCTCTCTAGTGAAATTATCACAATTGAGTATGTAAAGTCAAGCGCTAATATGTCAGATCCACTAACTAAAGGGCTAGTGAGAGAGGTGGTTGAAAGATCATCTAAGGGAATGGGTTTACGGCTTAGGACAAGTCAGCATGACGGTAACTCTATCTAGCAGACTTGAGATCCCAAGAGCTAGATTCAAGGAGAAAAACAAAGTTGTGGCTGACAGTTCGACATTGTCAATTAACTCAATCTATTCTCATGATGAAGACAATGTTCAGGAAAATGTTAAGACTTTAAGGCTTGTTAATGAGGTAATAAAGCTTACAGTTTTTAATGATTTGCTAAGTTTGGTAGATTTGACCAAATAGTGTATCTACGAGATGACACGGTTAGAAATCACCTATGTGTGTGTGAAGTGGAAGCCGCTTCAAAGAGAATTTTTTGTCAAAAACCTATTCTGTATACACTCATGAAACCAGGAGATGTTCATGGTTGAAACGAACACAACCGTAAGAATCATAAATAGTAAAAGGTTAATTGTGTGATATATGATTGTCTAGGTATACACCAAAGCTCGACGGTTCAAAGATATTACATCTACCGATTGACTGATTATATCCGACATATGTTCACTACGGAAAGTCCAAGGGAAACCTACTTATCCAGATGCAATTAATCCTTGCTTGTAAAGTACACAATTGTCCGTGCATTCCTATGTTATAACTATTCCCCATCAATGTGGGGGATTGTTGGGTATGTAGCAAGAATTGATGGAAAGTAGAGGGAAGGAGAGGAATTTGAAAAGTTGAGAACTTGAAAGGTTGGGAACTTGAAAAGTCCTCTAATGCTTTAATGAAAAAGGCAATTGTCCCTCATCGGTAATGGAAATGAAAATAAGAGAGTTTAAATAAATAAGCACTCCTATTAATTGTTAAAAGGGTTGGAAAGAGGGACCCCCTCGCGCCGTCGTCGTCGTCGCTCGCTCGCTTCGGCTTTGGCTTTGGAAAATGATTGATCGAGAGATTATTTTTTTGGATAAATTTATTTTAATTATTTATCTAATTAATTAAATGGACAAAAATTATTTTCATTAATTAGTTGATAACAGAAATTAACTGAAATGTTTTCAACTTTTTAGTTAACCCGACCCGACTCGGATCCGTTCTGATCTTCCTTCTTTTTCTAAACACACATTTCTTCGTGTACTTTCCTGCTGTGGATTGATTAGCTGACACTAGAGTTTTTGGTATCTACACTCTACTGATTAA
>JAKWIY010003052.1:62273289-62365340 GCA_027704805.1 Solanum corneliomulleri
AAGCACTTAATATTGCTGCTTATGTTATCAATTTATCTCCTGCTGTTGCTTTAGATGGTGATGTCCCTGACAGAGTTTGGACTGGTAAGAATGTTTCTTATCTTAGAGTCTTTGGGTGTAAAGCCTTTGTACATGTTCCTAAGGATGAAAGGTCAAAGTTGGATGTTAAAAATAGGCAGTGCATCTTCATTGGTTATGGTAAAGATGAATTTGGCTATCGTTTCTATGATCCTGTTGAGAAGAAACTTGTTAGAAGCCGTGATGTTGTGTTCTTTGAAGACCAAACAATTGAAGATTTTGACAAAGCTGACAAGGCTGATTTTCAGAGTAATGAGAGCTTAGTTGATGTTGATCCAGTTCCTTTGACTATTGCACCGAAAGAAAATCTTCATAATGATGAAATCAAGTTGACAATGAAGATGTGATCATGTTCAGAATGACCGGCATGATGTTGTTGATGCTCCAGTGCAAGATGATGTGGTTGTCCAACAACCAATTATAGATGCTCCAGAGAGTTCTCTCAGACGATCTAGTAGAGAGAGAATTCCTTCATCTCGTTATTCTCCCAATGAGTATGTACTCTTGACTGACGGGGGAGAACCTGAGAGTCTTGATGAGGCCATGGAAAGTGAAGAAAAAGAAAGGTGGTTTGATGCTATGGAAGATGAGATTAAATCCTTGCATGATAATCATACCTTTGATTTGGTTAAGTTACCTAAAGACAGAAAAGCTTTGAAAAATAGGTGGGTTTTTCGGGTGAAACATGAAGATGGTAATCCAATTCGACGGTACAAAGCTAGATTAGTTGTCAAGGGATTTAATCAGAAAAGGGAGTTGATTTTGATGAGATAGTCTCTCCAGTTGTGAAGATGTCATCCATTCGTGTGGTTCTAGGCTTGGCTGCAAGTCTAGATTTAGAGGTTGAGCAAATGGATGTTAAAACTGCTTTCCTCCATGGTGACTTAGATGAAGAAATTTATATGAAGCAACCGGAAGGTTTTGAAGTCAAGGGTAAAGAGAATTATGTTTGCAAATTGAAGAAGAGCATTTATGGTTTGAAACAAGCTCCTAGGCAGTGGTACAGGAAGTTTGGTTCTTTTATGAGTCAGCAGCGCTTCAAGAAGACTTTTTCAGACCATTGTGTTTTTGTGCAAAAGTTCTCTGATGGTGACTTTATTATTGTGTTGCTTTATTTGATGACATGCTTGTTGTTGGTCATAATACTTGCAGGATTCAGAAGTTGAAGCAAGAGTTGAGTAAGTCTTTTGCTATGAAAGACTTAGGACCAGCCAAGGCAGATTCTTGGCATGCAAATTGTCCGTGATAGAAAGGCTAAGAAATTGGTATTATCATAAGAGAAGTACATTCAGAAAGTACTTCGCAGATTCAGCATGGACAAAGCTAAATTTGTCAGTACACCTTTAGCTATGCACTTGAATTGAGCACGAAACTGTGTCTTTCTAGTGATGATGAGAAGGAAGATATGAAGAAAGTTCCTTATGCTTCAGTTGTTGGTAGTTTGATGTATGCAATGGTTTGTACAAGACCGGATATTGCTCACGCTGTTGGAGTTGTTAGCCGTTTTCTTTCTAATCCGGGAAGAGAACATTGGAATGCTGTGAAGTGGGTTATGAGATATCTCTGTGGCACTTCTAGTGTGAGTTTGTATTTTGGTACAGGAAAACCTATTCTTTGTGGTTATACTGATTCAGACATGGCTGGTGATGTTGATACTACTTCAGGGTACTTGGTTACTTTTGCAGGGGGAGCTGTGTCTTGGTCTAGGTTGCAAAAATGTGTTGCTCTATCTACTACAGAAGCTGAGCTTATTGCTGTCGTTGAAGCTTGTTAAGAATTGCTTTGGATGAAGAGATTCTTGGGGGAACTTGGTTGTGCTCAAAGAGGGTATGTGCTTTATTGTGACAGTCAAAGTGCTATACATCTTGGCAAGAATTCTACGTTCCATGGTCGGTCTAAACACATTGATGTGAGATACCATTGGATTCGAGATGTGTTGGATTCTAAGTTGCTTGAGCTTGAAAAGATTCATACAAATGACAATGGTTCCTATATGATGACTAAAGCTTTGCCAAGAGGGAAGTTTGAAGATTGTTGCATGGTCGCCGGGATGGCGGTCTCCTCCACATAGTCGTGAGGGGGAGAATTGTTGGGTTATGGGCCTTTTTCCCTTCCTATGTGGATAAATAAAACCCCAATTTGGACCAACCCATTTTTGCCCATAGGCCCATTCTTTTGAGGCAAATATAAGCCTATTTAGGTCTTATTTTCATATATACAGAGAGAGTTTTTTCAGCAGCCAAAAGAGAGAAAGAGAGCAGTTTTTCGCAGTCAAAATCCAGCCCTAACAGCCAATTTCAAATTGCGATTCCCGCTTCTTTTCTTGTCCGATTGAGCTGATTTTTGGACAGCATATTATCTTCATCTCAATCTTTGATTAGGAACTGACAGAAATGGATTTGGTGGCCTGCAGCTTCATATTTGCTGTCGTGAATAGTAGCTACGAAATTGGTGATTTTGTTCCTTTAATTCTCTAGATTTGGTGCAATCTTATTTTGTTGTTGCTCGTTGTTTGGCACTTGTTTTGTGGCCAATTTTGGAGAACAATATTGTAACTCTTGGTGATTATAGTAGAGTTTTTGGTCCCGTGGTTTTTTACTCTTCACATCGAAGGGTTTTCCACGTAAATCTTGGTGTCTTGTGTGATTGGTTTATTATTGTCTTGCTATATTTGTTTGGTTGAATTACTTGCTGCCTTACTATCATATTGCTTGTGGTTGTTTGTCTTCTCTTGGTTCAAACCGAAAAGGGAAAGTAAGACTTGGGTATTCTTCCGCTGTTATCCTGTCAGGCATTCTTTGTTAGTGTCTTGTCTTTCCCGACAAAGAGGCATCAATTATAAGCTGCCTATGGTGTACCGAATGGATGTTAACCAGAAAAATAGAAATATTAAAGCTTGAAAGGAACTCTAAAGTGATCACCTTCTATTTTGACATTTTGTAGATTTTGTGAGTGTTACCAAGTTACTACGTACACACCAAATGAAGATTTGGTAAAAACTAAAAAAGTGAATACTTATTCTCTCTTAGTATAAATAAAATCAATTAATTCTTATAAGATTGCCAGCATAATCTATATGCTTGTGACAGGTTCAGACTACAATGGGGGGGGTAGGGGGGGCTGGTAGGTGTTGGGTGAATTTTTTTTATTTTTTTAATTATTTATTTTTATATTTTTTAGGGAGGTGGGTGGTGGTGGTGGTGGAGGGGGAGGGGGGCTGGTAAGGGTGGAGTAAAGTGGTAATTTTTTTTAAAAAAAGCTTTTAACAAGATCTCTAATATATTATGGGTAATATGGTTACCCATCTTATCCATTGGGTAACTTGTTTTACCCATTTAAAATATGAGTCGAGTCGGATAATTTACTCATTTTTATTTAACTAGTTTTTTGATCGACTCATCTCGTTTACCACATCGAGACTACAATGTAATTTAGGTCATCTACATAAACTTTTGAAGTATAAGCTAATTAGTTTGATGAGAAATTTAACTACTTACAAACAAAATCCTACAAGTCTTTGTTGCATGCCTTCTTAAAAACCCAATCTACATCCACTCTTATATATACACCTTATCGTTTAATCTCTAAGATTTGAAGAAAAATGGCTCACATTACCACTTATCTTCTCATTATTACTTGTATTTCTCAATTTATTCTTCATTTATGGCGGCATAACTCGAACAACTGCACGAATCCCAGAACTCCCCAAACTGCCAGAACCACCTATGCCAAAACATGAAATCTCAGAATTACCAAAGCAAAAAGCCCCCGAGCCTCCCAAGCTAAAAGTACCAAAATGCCAAAGCCTTAAATCCCAAAATTACCAAAGCCAAAAGTCCCACAGTATTAACCATCCCTAAGCCTGAAATCTCAGAACTCCAAAGCCAAAAGTCTCTGAGGTTCAAAAGCCAAAAGTTCTAAAAATGACAAAGCCTGAAGTTTCAGAACTGCCGCTACTCCTTGAGTAAATTATAAGCTACTTTCACTCTACAAGAAAATACACAACTAATGTTTTGAGATTTCAATCTCAGTCTATGAATTTGCCACTGAGTTGTGTCATGGAGATACGAGTAGAAATTTTAATTCTTTTATTGTAGTTTTTGAATTGGATGTACCGAGTTTGTCATGTTATTATAATATATGAGTCTTTTATGTATTTCTATATATACATTATAATAAATTAATCTTTGATATATGTTACTTTGGTTTAGTTTCTATCTCTGTTTGTCCATTCTTTCCCCCACAGTTTTTCCTTTCTAATTTATAGGAAGTATCGACCAAACTAAATTATTATATAAAGTGATTCATCAAAATAATATAATTTTTAAAATTTTACAAAACTAGTATAAACGTATTTTTCATAGTAACGTTTTAGGGTATATTTTATTTTTTAAAGCTGACGGCGTCAGATTGATATACATTAATCACAGTAACGTTTTACTCCTTACTCTTAAAACGTTACTCACAGTAAGGTTTTAGGAGTAAAACGTTACTCAAAAAAACATTTTAGGAGTAAAACGTTACTCACAGTAACGTATTTCAACCTAACGCTGTTAGTTTTTAAAAATTGAAATATACCCTAAAACGTTACTGTGAAATACGTTTATACTAGTTTTGTAAAATTTTGAAAAAATGTATTATTTTAATAAATTATTTTACATAATAATTTAGTTTGATAAAAAATTCTCAAACACTGTTGCTGCTTCCGATCATCGATGAGATTTGTTTTCAAATTTGTATAAAAATATACTTTTTGTCAAGAAAAAAAAGTTGTCTGTTAATATTAGTCTTGGTTCGCTAAGGAAATGAAAGTCTCCTTTTTCTATATTAATAATAAATTAAAAGTCCAATTTTTCTATTAGTTTATTAATGTTAATATTGCTATTACACTTTTACCTATTTTGCCTTCTTTTAACTCTTTTATATAATAAGAAAAATACTCTTTCTATCCGTATTAAGTGAATTTATACGTAGAGTATGTTTGGATTGACTAAAAAAGCTAGTTTTTAAATTAACAAAAAAAATAAAATTAAAACTTTCAAGTCAAAAAATAAAAGTAGCAAGGGACACCTACTTTTGGTGTTTGAGTTATTTTAAGTTTATTTTTTATATTTATTAAATATTTATAGAATTCAAAAAATAAATTAAAAGTAGATCTGACCAAAAATTGAATTAAGAGTAGATTTGACAAAAAATTAAATTAAAAGGAGATTCGACAAAAAAATTGAATTAAAAATAGATTTAACCTAAATAATTATTTTTTGACCAAACACCTTTTTATATATTTATTTTCTTTATTAAAAATATAAAAGAGAATAAGAAGAAAGAAAATTTGAAAAATAATTATTTTTGACCAAAAAAAGGTAAGGACTTAATAATATAAATGCACATGAATAAAATTTGTAAATTCCCAAAATAGAGGTCACAAATAATAAAATTTAATAAATCAAAATAAAGTTCACATCTTTTAGTATACCAATTTTTATTATCTTTATTTTTTTTTTTAAAACATCTTTGTATTTTTTTTTCTTATTAAAAATGAAAAAAGAGAAGAAGAAGAAAAGAAATTTGAAATAAATATTTTTGTTCAAGAAAAAGTAGGACTTAATGTAAATAAATGCACATGAATAAATTCCTAAAATTTAAAATAGAGGTCACAAATTAAATAAAAATAAATAAATCTAAATAAAGTTCATATCTTATACTAATTTCTCTGTATGAGTATTTCATATTTTATATTTTTACATTGTACGTATATTATTATTTATGAGACGTATATCCAAAAATAAATATAAACTTTTGTATTTACTTACATAGTTGAAAATGATTTGATTGAGTTATAAAGTATACATTTAAAATTAACATTGTTGCATTGTCTTATGACCTTTTATGGAAGTAGCAGGTTTAAAATAAGAAGGTAGAAGTACAATTTATAAATCCTAAAGCACGTTTGATCAAGGTGTTATTATAAGAAACGCCTGGTTTATAAACCCTAAGCCAAAATAGATTTTTGTTCATTCTCTTCTTTTTGTTTTTGAACATGCCCCCCTTCTAAATTAATATTTTCTCGAGAGTTAAATAATTTAATTTTGATCGAATTTTTAACTTTTTTAAAATAAATATATATACTTTTAAACTCCGTAAAGAATACTATAAATCACAATAATTGATAATTCAAAAAATAAAAAATATCTATGAAAAACGATTAAAAATAAATTTGTTTAAATCTCAAAATACAAAAAGTGTCATAATAAAATGAGATAGAGGGAGTAACTTTTTGTGTAGATGAATAAACATGGTAAGAATATTCGGGCTCACAATCTTAATCATTCATCAAGCTAAGTATGGTATCCACTAAAGAATTGCAAATCCAAACAACACGATTTGCTACTATTATATTGCCAATGCCACATGCCATCAACTTTATATATATATATATATATATATATATATTACTAGATAGAGCATGGCCGTGCAAAGCACGACCCAACATTAAAGGATCATTATTTCAAAAAACTTAGTGCATTATATAAAAGATTTGATTTTCACATTAGTGAATTATAAGTGGTATAATATAGTTGCAATGAAGAAGCCGATCATATTTTACATATATGTCAGAATGCAAAAGCATCCCCTTTGTACATTACACGAATCTCTAATGTTTTACTTGTCACCATATATAATGAATAAATATTTTTGTTCTAATTTATATGTAATAATACTCACCAATTAGCCTAGGGTGTTTGTTATTGATTCAACTTTCATACATTAATTTATCAACATCTCCATAGGCCTGTGTCAACCTCGCCCTCACTTTATATTCTAGTTCATATATTTCAATGCACTTATTCTGTGCAAATTTACAGTCAGGGTGTTTCTATGAAAGCATATGGTTAATGCTCATATGATGGTTCATCCGAAACGGACGATATTATGTCCTTCCTAAAGATAAAAAAGAAAATTAAACCGAAATTCGCAAGCCCCTGTACCGTAAGGTCTAACGAAATGTTTATCTAAGCATCATAATGTAACTCCGATAACACTAACGTGCCCCTCCCGATTTGAGAGTGGCCTCTCTATGTTGAGGTCAATTAGACGAGATCCTTTGTTTACACAGAAAGTTGAGGATTTATAGTACCGTACATATTGTATTTAGTGGTTCATTATAGCTTAAGATGTGTTAGAAATTCCATAAGAGAGATATTAGTGAACTACTCAGATATCATTACAGTTATTCCACTTAGATATCATTCCTGAAAACCAATGAACTACTCAGAAAGATAGAACCAGATGTTGACAATTAAATCTTACTAACCCCTGAAATTGCCAGTAATGAAACTATATAACAATCCGTAATCCACAATGATGAGGGAGGACATTAAATGCCTACAGCAGTTCTCTAAGAAGCAGAAAAAATAGAATTTTGAGCTTCATCATAGCCTAAGCTTGAGCACTGATCAGTTCAAACTCTATTATATGAGAAAAATCTACTCAATTGGGCTTAATTATTACTCGCAAACGTAAATGATTTACTAAATAAGACATTAGACAGACTAACAAGAAACAATATAATGAAGAGTTCTCTGATAACCAAAAAAGAAAGGCATCATATGTCGAAGATCAGCAATGCTATTCTAGGTAACAACTAAAGTCAGTCGGATCCTATTAATAGAGTATATAGTGGGAAAAACCACATGAAATAGAGAAAGACAACAGACCTCAACTTCCATGGCACTAAAGCCAAATCCAGAGTCCCCTTCAACAGCTACTACAAGCCTTTCAGGTGAAGCAACAGCAGCTGCAATGCAGTACCCCACCAACTCCCATTGTCCCCCACGTCCCTGCATCCAACCGGGTTCTTGGCTCGGTCTGAACTAATACTGATCGCCCCACATCCATAGTATTGGCTCCTTCGGAGACAACATTGGAGCAGGACTGCCCATTGCAGTATTGCATCTCTAATAATTCTCATCGGTGTCATAAAATTAAATGGCACGACGTCCTTTGCCAGTTGTGCCTCCATTTTCGAAACATTTTCTTGGTCTTCTTTGATAATGCCTCAAACCAAGGATGAGACTTCCCTAAACAAAATGGGTCATCCTTAATCTCCTTGTGTAATCATCTCAACAACCTTAGTAGCATCACCAACCAACCCTAAAAAACATGGTTTTCCTAAGCTCAATCTCCTCCTATCTATATCAACTAAGATAAACTTCACATCCTTAGACCACTTTGGTGGCTCTCCAAAATTCAAAAGCCAATTAAGCCTTGCGCCAACTATCAACGCCACATCACACTTTCCAATAGCCAGTGACCTTGCAGCAGTAGCAGCTAGCTCATGATTATCAGGCAACAAATCCTTCCCCATTGGTGTTGGCAAAAAGGGTATTCCAGTACGCTCAACTAAATTCTTCAAAGCATTTTCAGCTCTAGAAAATGAAGCCCCTTTTCCAAACACAATCAAAGGCCTCTCCGCTTTCCTCAACAAAGCAGCCGCCTTTTCAATTTCTGAATGTTGAACAATGGGTTTAGCAATGAGCTCTTTGTTCCTGCAACTCTCAGCATTATCGATCAATTTTTGTGCTTCAGTGTCACTAATTGTCTGATGAAGCACATCAGTAGGAAGATCCAAATAACAACCACCTGGCCTACCAGAGACTGCCCAATCCAAAACACTGAAAACACAGCTGGGTATTTTTGTTATATCAGTTGCTTTAGCTGAGTACTTAGAGAAGGGTTTCACAACCTCAATTTGATCTAATTCTGAAAATCGCCACGACCCATTTCTTTCTGATCAGATGACCCAGAGATCAGAAAGTTGCATCAACAAGAAGGTATACAAAGCAGCAAAACTACTGCTCAAGTTACAGGGGCAAGGAACAAGGTCAGTCAGAAGTAACTACCTCAAATAAGAGCCTTTTTTATCTCTCTGACTCTCATATTAGCAGCACGGACAATTTGGCGATGACCAAACGAAGCACCCATAATAATCGGTTCTCTAATTCTCTCATGTCCTTCAGTACACACAACCCAGAGAATGAAGATGCACTCTAGCAAGAAAGCTCATAGACGTATCTAATGTAGGACAAAGAGCAAATCGGAATAAAGGGCGTAAGAACCATCAACGAACATACCCGTAATTCAAATCATCTGGTATAAGTAATTCCAGATCCTTGAATTTGCTAAGAAGACACATCGATAGTTCAAATTCTGGCATAAGTAGTTGCTGATCTTTAAATTTTCACACTGTAAATTAAAATAATTTCAAAAAGTTAATGCAATGATGTAAAAAGAACTCGAAGCGAAACCCACAACAGTATACGATTAAAATGAAGAAACTCTAGCATTGAATAATTTAACATGTTCAGTTTACATAATTAATAGCGAAATAGACCAACAACACGAAGTTGACATAGAATTAAGTTGAATCCTAATGCAAGTACCGAACAACAACAAAAAAGTACTATACTATATAAGCTTATGTTTTATTAGCAGCTAACATGAAGCTAAGACTATGTTGCAGTCTATTTGCTTGCATCTCTCCACTTCACTCTCCAAACTCTAAGACTCCATTAACGGCAACTCAGAAATCCATACTACCCTGCTCCATTCGAGCTCAAACAGTTGTCGTCTTTCTCATCAAAACCAAATAACCCTCTCTCACCACACTTACTTTATTGGTTATTTAATTTGAATCTGAACAGTCTTTCGACAATCTAATAGAATAGGGGAAGCATATGACTCAACCAAAACTAAAGAACTACCTTCTGCAAGATTTCTTAAACAGTTATTCCATAAAAACAACTTCTTGTTGATCAAAAGCTGAAACTCTCTCCCAAAAGTTTAAAAAAACAATTAATCACTGCATGTGAAAACACACACAAAAAATTTGAATCTGAACAGTTTCGACAATCTAAAATAGAACAGGAAAGCGGTAAGTACCCAACCAAAATTGAAGACACAACTATTAAAACTATTGAAACTTCCAAAACACAAATCCAAATCTATAACAAACCTAAATGGAAAAAAAAGTAAACATTCACAACACCCTAATCAAATTTGGGACTTGGACTTTGTCAAAAAGAAGATGGCACCAAAACAAAAATACAAAATTGAAAATGAAAGAACCTTACCTGGAGAATGTTGATGCACAGATGGTGGATCATAAATGAGGAGATACAGATACAGAGAGAATAGAGTAATGTGTACATTGGTAACGTAGGAGGAAGACACGTAGGGAACTGAGAAGAGAGAACTGATGACACAGGAAGAAGACACGTACTCTTAATAGAGAACTGAAAAGACACAGATACCCTAAAAGCAATGAAGCAAGCATGTTGAAACATGCCTTTTCTAATATAAGAGAAAATTTAATATATATAATATATATATATATATTATATATATATATAGATATATATAATATACCACACACATATTGAAAACTATAAACTAACTAAAATATATTAACAAGTAGATTTTTTTTTGTGTGCGTGCGTGCGTGCGCGTGTATATGTATGTGCTTGCGCGTGTGCATGTTGTGTGTGCGTGGGCGTATATGTGTGTGCGCGCGCGCGTGCGGGCGGCCGTGTGCGTGTGCGTGCGCGTGCGTGCGTGCGAGTGCGTGTGCGTGTGTGCGGCATGCGTGTGTGTGTGTGTTTGTGTGTTTGTGGTGTGTGGTGTGTGTTTGGTTTGAAATTCGGTTTAATTATTTTTATACGTCTAGATACATCACAGATTGTCCAAATACATAGGTCAAATATATGGGATCCTAATTGATTCACAGTATACAAAGTCTTAGCTAACCTCTTTTACAACTCACTTATCTCAAAATGACGATCGTACCCTTGATTTAAGGTGTAAGGTTTGTTAATAAAAGGATATTTCAGGTAGTATAGAAATATATGAATACATAACGAGTCTCAACTCGTCTCTTTTACAACTCACATGTATCTCAAAAATCACGATCGACCCATGAATTTAGGGTGTAAAGTTTGTTTACAAAAGGATATTTCAGGTAGTATCAACAAAGTAGATTATATGTAAATAATATATATCTCTGTGTGTGTGCGCGTGCGTGTGTGTTCGCGCGTGTGTGCGTGTGGTGTCGCGTGCGTGGTGCATGTGTGTGTGTGTGTGTTGTGTGTGTGTGTGGTTGTGTGTGGTGTGTGTGTGTGTGTGTTTTTGGTTGGTGT
Organism: Solanum corneliomulleri; assembly: GCA_027704805.1. Classification (NCBI taxonomy): domain Eukaryota; kingdom Viridiplantae; phylum Streptophyta; class Magnoliopsida; order Solanales; family Solanaceae; genus Solanum; species Solanum corneliomulleri. The sequence goes on from JAKWIY010003052.1 coordinate 62,284,563, forward strand.
TGTTTGTGTGTGGGTGTGTGGTTTTAATTCGATTGACTTATTTCCTTCTAATATCAAAGCAAATCAAGAGTGATCGGGTTTTTTTTCAACCACCAAACCAAACCACAAGTAGGTTTTTTTCTATTTGATTTGATTCATCGGTTCGGTTTGACTTTACGGTTTAACTTGTACATCCTTATTTGTGAGTTAATACATAAAGCTTATTTGAATTGACTTAAAAAGTAGTTTGTATATAAAAAAATCAAACTGAAACTTTCAAAGTCACAAAATAATAATAGCAAGGGACACGTTTTGATTTATTTTAAATTATTTTTTTATAATTTTCAAATAGTTTTAGAAGTTAAAAAACTCAATTAAAAATAGATTTATGAACATATATTAAATAGAATTTTCCATTTTTATACTTTTGGTGATTGTAAAACTATTTTAAAAAGGGAAATAATTTAAACAAAAAATCATAAATATGAAGAATTAACTCATTTGAATTTTTCATCTAAAAAATGCATATGAAGGGCAAATAGAAAAAAAAATCAAATATTTATATTAAACTTTAAAAATTCACTTGATTTTGAATTATGAAAAAAAATACTCCAAACAATCATTTTAACATTAATGGAGAGGAGTAATTCTTTTGGATTATAAATTTTTTTATTTTTACATATTAAATTCACAAAATTATATTCAAATATGATTTTCTATTTAAAAGAATTGGCTTTCCTAAATCTATCCCAAACATGCGATAAAAATCAATCAATAATTAAATCCAGCTCCCATTTCAACCTCAATCATAGCCTTACCACTAACGAAAGCTGAAATGAGCACATCCATTGCATGTTTTTCAAAATCCATCCACGATCCGTCCTTATACATCTTGAAACTCAACGGTTTACCAGTCTCTTTGAAGTTGTGGTGATTCTGATACAGTAACTGAGCATGATTAGGCCACCTACCCAACGGAAGTACCTCATTTCTCAATTTTAACTTCCCATCCTTGCTATTTCCGCTAACAATCGTTGTTTTCTTCATCATCTCTTCTAGTGATATAATAGCTTAATTTAGCAGAAGAAAAATCTATAGCGTAAATGTTTTTATGGAAAGGATATTTCAGCTAGTAGAAAAATGTGACTTGTGAGAAGTGTGTGACTGCTCATTTTATATTCACATAAATCTAACTAGTCAAACGATTTAATTACTTAAATACATATTAATTGTAATAGTTACTGTTCTAATCATGTTTTTATACATCTAGATACAATCAGATATGTCCAAATACATAGAGTCAAATATATGGGATCTAATGGATTCACATGTATATGAAGTCTCAGCTCGCCTCTTTTACATCTCACAAGTATCTAAAAAATGACGATCGTACCCTTATTTTAGGGTGTAAGGTTTGTTTATAAAAGGATATTTCATGTAGTATAGAAATATATGAATACATAACGAGTTTTAGCTCGCCTCTTTTACAACTCACATGTATCTCAAAATGACGATCGTACCCTTGATTTTAGGGGTGTAAGTCTGTTTATAAAAGGATATTTCAAGTAGTATAGAAATATGTGTGTGTGCGTGTGCGTGCGCGTGCGAGTTTGTGTGTGCGCGTGTGTGGTGTGCGTGGGTGTGTGTCTTGTCTTTGTGTGTGTGTGTGTGGGGGGGGGGGGTTGGTTGAATTTCGGTTGGTTGGACTTATTTTCTTCTAATACCAAAGCAAATCAAGAGTGATCAGAGTTTTTTTAACCACCAAACCAAATCACAGGGTGGATTTTTTCTATTTGATTGATTCATCGGTTTCGGTTTGACTTTACGGTTTGACTTTTACATCCTTATTTGTGAGTTTAATACATATAACCTATTTGAATTGACTTAAAAGTAGTTTGTATATAAAAAAAAATAATCAAACTGAAACTTTCCAAGTCACAAAATAATAGTAAGGGACACCTACTTTTGTGTTTAAGTTATTTTAACTCATTTTGATTTATTTTAAATTATTTTTTATAATTGTCAATAGTTTTAGAAGTTAAAAACTCAATTAAAAATAGATTTCACCAAAAAGAACTAAAAATAGATTTGACCAAAAATTGAATTAAAATAAATTTAACCAACTTTTAAGTCAATTCGAACACCCTTATAATAAAATTATGACATATATTAAATAGAATTTTCCATTTTTATACTTTTGGTGATTGTAAAACTATTTCATAAGGGGAAATAATTAAAGAAAAAATCATAAATATGAAGAATTAACTCATTTGAATTATCATCTAAAAAATGCAATATGAAGGGCAAAAAAAAAAAAAAATCAAATATTTATATTAAACTTAAAAAATTCACTGATTTTGGATTATGAAAAAAAAAACTCCAAAAACAAATCATTTTAACATTAATGGAGAGAGAGTAATTCTTTTGGAGTATAAATTTTTATTTTTATATATTAAATTTCACCAAATTATATTCAAATATGATTTTCGATTTTAAAGAATTGGGCTTTCCTAATATAAATTTAATTAATTTATAATCAATTTACATAAGAACATAAATTAAAAACTAATTCATTTAGATTTTCAAGTTTGTTTTTTGTTTTTTATTTACTTGATTTAAATTAAATATTTATATTTAAAATGAGCTGAGTTGACAATTAAGTAACTGTATTTTATATTCTAATTCTAGTTTTTTATTTTATTTTATTTTATAAATAGAGGGTTTTCAATTTTTAAAAGTCTTTGAGGACAAGTTTCACTAAAGGAACTAAAAAAAATTGGTTCTTTTATTCCAAGTTAATAAAATTTATGATTTTTTTAAATATAAAAAATAACAAAAATGATAATTAAGTTAATATTTTTTAAGGCGTAAGAAATGTGAACTTATCACATATTAGTTGGAGCTTTCAACATTCGTAAAATCCAAAATAGAGATCACATGTAAAAATTTTAATAAATTAAAACAAAGTTCATATTTTTTAACTATACCAATTTTTATTCTCTTTGTTTTTTGTCTAACACTTTTTTATTATTTATTTTTATTTATTAAAAATGTAAAAGAGAAGAAAAGAAAAGAAATTTGAAAAATAATTATTTTTGACAAAAAAAGTAGGACTTAATCAAAATAAATGCACACGAATAAATTCATAGATTCCAAAATAGAGGTCACAAATAATAAAATTTATTAAATGGAAAACAAAGTTCACATCTTTTAGTAGACCAATTTTTATTATCTTTATTTTTTTGTTAATACCTTTTAATTTTATATTTTCTTTATTAAAAATGTAAAAGAGAAGAAGAAGAAGAAGAAGAAAGAAAGAATTTGAAATAAATATTTTTGATCAAGAAAAAGTAAGGACTTAATGAAAATAAATGCACATTAATAAATTCGTAAAATTCAAAATAGAGGTCACAAAGTAAAATTTAAAATTAATTGAAATAAAATTCACATCTTTACTAGACCAATTTTTATTCTCTTTATTTTTTTGTTAAACATCTTTTTATTATTATTTTATTCTTTATTAAAAATGTAAAAGAAAGAAGAAGAAAAGAATTCTAAAAATAACTATTTTTTGACCAAAAAAGAAGATGTAAATACTTAATGAAAATAAATGCACATGAAAAAATTCGTAAAATCCAAAATAGAGGTCACAAAGTAATAAAATTTAATAAATCGAAACAAAGTTCACATCTTATACTAATTTCTCTGCATGTGTATTTTGTATTGTGTTTTTTTACAATTTATTTGTACGTATATTCATATTTTTTAATGATACGATATATCCAAAAATAAGTATAAACTTTTGTATTTACTTACATAGTTAAAAATGATTGATTTGATTGAGTTATAATCCTAAAGACACATTTGATCAAGGTGTTAATATAAGCATCCATGTTTATAAACCCTAAGCCAAAATAGATTTTTGTTCATTCTCTTCTTTTTGTTTTTGAACATATTAAACTAGTTGACTCCTTTCTATATTAGAGATTTGTTCCATGCCCCCCTTTAAATTTATATCTTTTTGTGTGGATGAATCAACATGGTAAAAATATTCAAACCTAATTCCCCACATAAGGGTTCACAATCTTAATCATTCATCACGCTAAATATGGTATCAACAAAATAATTGGAATTCCAAACAACATGATTTTCTACTATTATATTGCCACATGCCATCAATTTATCAATTTTTATAACCGTAATGATACATATGTGCGATCGCAACCCTAATCATACGATAAAAGGTTTCTATGTATATATATTTCAGCAAGTAATTAATTTAAGTTCTTAGCTGAAAATAGCTAGATATGAAATCTAATTCTACTAAAAGAAGCCAACAAGTGAGCATCATAAAGAGAAAATTATGAACTTCGAAAATCTGAGTCTGTAAAAGGTAAAATTACACTTAGTTTTTTCAAAATGAAATTTATCAATGAGAAACCATAATTCCCTTTTTATCCCAACAAGTTTGACAGAACCTCATCTCAGGAAGGAATTCCGTGATAATCGAACGCATCAATTGATCATATTGAACAATAGCTTGTATATTGCTTATGAAATGTCTGTGCGCTGCTACTTTGCCCTCCTGTGAATATATAATTTGTATGACAAGTCTAAGTTAAGGGACACCTACTTGCCCACCTGTGAATTTATAATTTGTAAGGGACACCTACTTTTTTGTGTTTTAAGTTATTTTAACTCATTTTGATTTGTTTTTAAATTATTTTATATAATTGTCAAATAGTGTTTAGAAGTTAAAAACTCAATTAAAAATTGATTTCACCAAAAATGAATTAAAAATAGATTTGACCAAAATGAATTAAAAATAGATTTAACCATTTTTTAAGTCAATTCGAACACCTTATAAAAAAATTATGACATATATTACATATAATTTCCATTTTATACTTTTGGTGATTTGTAAAACTATTTTATAAAGGGAATCATAAATATGAAGAATTAACTCATTTGAATTTATCATCTAAAAAATGCATATGAAGGGCAAAATAGAAAAAAAAATCAAATATTCATATTAAACTTTAAAAATTCACTGATTTTGAATTATGAAAAAAAAAACTCCAAATAATCATTTTAACATTGATGGAGAGGGAGTAATTCTTTTGGAGTATAAATTTATAATTTTATATATTAAATTTCACAAAATTATATTCCAATATGATTTTCGATTTTTAAAAAATGGGGCTTTCCTAATATAAATTAATTAATTTATAATCAATTTATATAAGAAATAAATTAAAAACTAATTCATTTAGATTTTTCAAGTTTGTTTTTCTTTTTTTTACTTGATTTAAATTAAATATTTATATTTAAATTGAGCTGAGTTGGACAATTAAGTAACTGTATTTTATATTCTAATTCTAGTCTTTTTTTTTTTTATTTATAAATAGATGGTTTTCAATTTTTCAAAGTCTTTGAGGACAAGTTTCACTAAAGGAACTAAAAAAAATTGGTTATTTTATTCCAAGTTAATAAAATTTATGATTTTTTTAAATATAAAAAATAACAAAAATGATAATTAAGTTAATATTTTTTAAGGCGTAAGAAATGTGAACTTATCACATATTTGTTGGAGCTTTCAACATTCGTAAAATCCAAAATAGAGATCAAATGTAATAAATTTTAATAAATTGAAACAAAGTTCACATTTTTTACTAGACCAATTTTTATCCTCTTTGTTTTTTGTCTAACCCCTTTTTAATTATTTATTTTTATTTATTAAAAATGTAAAAGAGAAGAAGAAGAAAAGAAATTTGAAAAATAATTATTTTTTGACAAAAAAGTAGGACTTTTAATCAAAATAAATGCACACGAATAAATTCATAGATTCCAAAATAGAGGTCACAAATAATAAAAATTAATAAAAATGAAAAACAAAGTTCACACATCTTTTATTATCTTTATTTTGTTTATACCTTAAATTTTATAGTTTTCTTTAGAAGAAGAAGAAGAAGAAGAAAGAAGAAGAAGAAAAGACGAAGAAGAAGAAGAAGAAAGAATAAGAAGAGAAGAAGAAGAAGAAGAAGAAGAAGAAGAAGAAGAAGAAGAAGAAGAAGAAGAAGAAGAGAGAGAGAAGAAGAGAAATTGGAAATAAATATTTTTGATCAAGAAAAAGTAAGTACTTAATGAAAATAAATGCACATTAATAAATTTGTATAAATTCAAAATAGAGGTCACAAAGTAATAAAATTTAAAAAAATTGAAATAAAATCACATCTTTTACTAGACCAATTTTTATTCTCTTTATTTTTTTGTTTTTTAAACATCTTTTTATTTTTATTTTTTCTTTATTAAAAATGTAAAAGAAAAGAAGAAAAGAATTATAAAAATAACTATTTTTGACCCAAAAAAAGAAGAGTAAGTAAGTACTAATGAAAATAAATGCACATGAATAAATTCGTAAAATCCAAAATAGAGGTCACAAAGTAATAAAATTTAATAAATCGAAACAAATTTCTTATCTTATACTAATTTCTCTGCATGTGTATTTTGTATTTTGTATTTTTACAATTTATTTGTACGTATATTTCATATTTTTTTAATGATACGATATATCAAAAATAAGTATAAACTTTTGTATTACTTACATAGTTTAAAAATGATTTGATGAGTTATAAATCCTAAAGTACATTTGATCAAGGTGTTAATATAAGCATCCATGTTTTTTTAAACCCCAAACCAAAATAGATTTTTGTTCATTCTCTTCTATTTGTTTTTGAACAAATTAAACTAGTTGACTCCTTTCTATATTAGAGATTTGTTCCATGCCTCCCTTTAAATTTTATAACTTTTTGTGTTGATGAATCAACATGGTAAAAATATTCAAACCTAATTCCCCACATAAGGGTTCACTATCTTAATCATTCATCACGCTAAATATGGTATCAACAAAATATTTGGAAATCCAAACAACATGATTTTCTACTATTATATTGCCACATGCCATCAATTTATCAATTTTTATAACCGTAATGATACACATGTGCGATCGCAAACCCAATCATACGATAAAAGGTTTCTATCTGTGTATATATATTTCAGCAAGTAATTAATTTAAATTCTTAGCTGAAAATAGCTAGATATGAAATCTAATTCTACTAAAAGCAGCCAACAAGTGAGCATCATAAAGAGAAAATTATGAACTTCGAAAATCTGAGTCGTCTGTAAAAGATAAAAATTACACTTAGTTTTTTTTTTAAAAAAATGAAATTTATCAATGAGAAACCATAATTCCATTTTTATCCCAACAAGTTTGACAGAACCTCATCTTAGGAAGGAATTTCGTGATAATCGAACGCATCAATTGATCATATTGAAGAATAGCTTGTATATTGCTTATGAAATGTCTGTGCGCTGCTACTTTGCCCACCTGTGAATATATAATTTGTATGACAAGTCTAAGTTAAGGGACACCTACTTTGCCCACCTGTGAATTTATAATTTTTAAGGGACACCTACTTTTTGTGTTTAAGTTATTTTAACTCATTTTGATTTGTTTTAAATTATTTTTTATAATTGTCAAATAGTTTTAGAAGTTAAAAACTCAATCAAAATAGATTTCACCAAAAATTGAATTAAAAATAGATTTAATCAACTTTTAAGTCAATTCGAACACCCTTATAAAAAAAATTATGAAATATATTAATAAATTTTCCATTTTTATACTGTTGGTGATTTGTAAAACTATTTTATAAAGGGAATCATACATATGAAGAATTAACTCATTTGAATTTTCATCTAAAAAATGCATATGAAGGGCAAAATAGAAAAAAAAAATCAAATATTTATATATTAAACTTAAAAAAGTCACTGATTTTGAATTATGAAAAAAAAGCTCCAAATTACCATTTTAACATTAATGGAGAGGGAGGTAAGTAATTCTTTGGAGTATAAATTTTTATTTTTAATATATTAAATTTCACAAAATTATATTCAAATATGATTTTCGATCTTTAAAAAATTGGGCTTTCCTAATATAAATTTAATTAATGTATAATCAATTTATATAAGAAATAAATTAAAAACTAATTCATTAAGATTTTTCAAGTGTTTTTCATTTTTATTTACTTGATTTAAATTAAATATTTATATTTAAAATGAGCTGAGTTGACAATAAGTAACTGTATTTTATATTCTAATTCTAGTCTTTTTTTTTTTATTTAAAAAATAGATGGTTTTTCAATTTTTCAAGTCTTTGAGGACAAGTTTCACTAAAGGAACTAAAAAAATTGGTTATTTTATTCCAAGTTAATAAAATTTATGATTTTTTAAATATAAAAAATAACAAAAATGATAATAATTAAGTTATTTTTTAAGGCGTAGAAATGTGAACTTATCACATATTGTTGTGGAGCTTTCAACATTCGTAAAATCCAAAATAGAGATCAAATGTAATAAATTTAATAAATTGAAACAAAGTTCACATTTTTTTACTAGACCAAATTTTTATCCCTCTTTTTTTTGTCTAACACTTTTTTATTTATTTATTTTTATTCTATAAAAATGTAAAAGAGAGAAGAAGAAAAAAGAAATTTGAAAAATAATTATTTTTTGACAAAAAAGTAGTACTTAATCAAAATAAATGCACACGAATAAATTCATAGATTCCAAAATAGAGGTCACAAAAAATAAAATTTAGGGATAATGCACAAGTACCCCCTCAACCTATGCCCGAAATCCAAAAACACTTATGCTATACTAAGGTCCTATTACCCCATGAACTTATTTTATAAGTAATTTTCTACCCTTTTTTAACTTACGTGGCACTAGTTTTAAAAAAAAAGTCAACCATTGTTGGGCCCACAAGAGAGTGACACGTAGGTCGAAAAGGGGTTGTAAAAAATTAATAAATAAATAAGTTACAGGGGGGGATAGGACCTTAGTATAGTATAAGTGTGTCTCTGAGATTTCGGGCATAGGTTGAGGGGGTACTTGGGCATTATCCTAAAATTTAATAAATGAAAACAAAGTTCACATCTTTTAGTAGACCAATTTTATATTATTTATTTTTTTGTTAATAACTTTAATTTTTATATTTTTCTTTTATTAAAAGAGAAGAAGAAGAAGAAGAAGAAGAAAGAAGTGAAGAAGAGAAGAGAAAGAAGAAGAAGAAGAAGAAGAAGAAGAAGAAGACGAAGAAGAAGAAGAAGAAGAAGAAGAAGAAGAAAGAGTAGAAGACAGAAGAAGAAGAAGAGAGAATTTGAAATAAATATTTTTGATCAAGAAAAAGTAAGGACTTAATGAAAATAAATGCACATTAATAAATTCGTAAAATTCAAAATAGAGGTCACAAAGTAAAAAATTTAAATAAATTGAAATAAAATTCACATCTTTTACTAGACCAATTTTATTCTCTTTTATTTTTTGTTAAACATCTTTTTTATTTTATTTTTTTCTTTATAAAAATGTAAAAGAAAGAAGAAGAAAAGAATTCTAGATATGAAATCTAATTCTACTAAAAGCAGCCAACAAGTGAGCATCATAAAGAGAAAATTATGAACTTCAAAATCTGAGTCTATAAAGGTAAATTACACTTAGTTTTTTCAAAATGAAATTTTAAAACCATAATGAGAAACCATAATTCCCTTTATCCCAACAACTTTGACAGAACCTCATATCAGGAAGGAATTCCGTGATAATCGAACGCATCAATTGATTATCTGAACAATAGCTTGTATATTGCTTATGAAATGTCTGTGCGCTGCTACTTTGTCCACCTGTGAATATATAATTTGTATGACAAGTCTAAGATTTAAAAATCGAATTTTTCACCATATATATATATATATATAGTAAATTACCTCATAGGAGTTATGCAAACTTTTCAACTCCAACTTTTTTGTTAGTGGAAGCAAATTAGGTAGCTTGAATAGTAATCTACACCATCGGTTATCAGTATGAGCACCACAATTCTGCTGACTGTATTTATACTTGAGTATTACCAAAATTAATTGAAACTAATGAATAACGAAAATGACGATGCTTACCTGGTATATGACGATCAAGTTTATAACTGATATACATTCGGGTAGGACATAGAAGTGAGTTTCATATTGTGATACCACACCACATACAACTTTGGATGGATCAAATCATCAACCCCCGGTATCAAAATTATCCAAATTCGATGAAAACAACTGCTGAGATCTGAGCTCAACCTTTTCAGGATTTCCCAATATGACTCGACATAGAATCATATGCTTTTCACCATTTTCATCTACATCGGACATCATTTCACTACAGGAGTAACAAAAAAAAATTAATTAATGTTCCAACATTTTCAAATAATAAAGAAAACACAAAAAAAATGAACCAACTCACCTTATTTGAAGCGACTCTAAAGGCGACAAGTATATGCCAATACCACGATGACCTTGTTCAAGTCTAGTTAATTCAAATCCACGATGCATTATGGTGTCCACATTCTTGGACGTTGTACCATACCAAGCAAGTACAACTTTAGGGTTCCCTCTGGTCCTCGTTACCATCTCCACATTGTCTTTAGAAACTTGTTCCCTAACACCGCTTTTCATACACTGATGAATGCCTGTTATTGTAACCCCTGAACGAGAAGACAACAGGTAACCCTTTACCGTCTCATAGGCGTACTCCTCTTCCCTCATTGACCTTGTCCTAGCCCATTTAGGTGGAGCCGATTTAGTAGGGTTAGCAATAACAAGCTGCGATGAACTGCCTACTTCGGTTCCCCTCTTTTCAATCATAGGATTCTCATTTTCTGAATCGTCAATGAAGATCTTAGGGATATAAAATTGTTTCCATTGAAATCAATCCAAGAGATTGGCAGTTCGTTCCCAGTGTCCAAATCTATCCCAAACATGCGATAAAAATAATCAATATAATTTAAGTCCAGCTCCGTTTCCACCTCAATCATAGCCTTACCACTCACGAAAGCTGAAATGAGCACATCCATCGCATGTTTTTCGAAATCCATCCACGATCCGTCCTTATACATCTTGAAACTCAACGGTTTTTACCACTCTCTTTGAAGTTGTGGTGATTATTGATACAGTAACTGAGCATGATCAGGCACCTACCCAACGGAAGTAACCTCATTTATCAATTTTAACTTCCCATCCTGATGTTTCTGCTAACAATCGCTGTTTTATCATCATCTCTTCTAGTGATATAAAAGCTTAATTTAGCAGAAGAAAAATCAATAGCGTAAATGTTTTATGGAAAGGACATTTCAGCTAGTAGAAAAATGTGAGTTCTGAGAAGTGTGACTGTTCATTATATATTCACATAAATCTAATTAGTCAAAAAAGGATTTAATTACTTAGATACATATTAATTTGTAATTGTACTGTTCTAATCATGTTTTTATACGTCTAGATACAATCAGATATGTCGAAGTACATAAAAACAAATATATGGGATCATAAGGATTCACATGTATATGAAGTCTCAGCTAGTCTCTTTTACAGCTCACATATATTTTCAAAAATGACGATCGTACCCTTGATTTTAGGGTGTAAGGTTTGTTTATAAAGGATATTTCAGGTAGTATAGAAATATATGAATACATAACAAGTCTCAACTTGCCTCTTTTATACAACTCACATGCATCTAAAAATGACGATCGTACCCTTGAATTTAGGGGTAAGGTTTGTATACAAAAGGATATTTCAGGAGGTATAAAAATGTAAGTGTGAAAAGTGTGACTTACTAATTATATTTACATTATGACGATCATATCCTTGATTTTAGAGGCATAAATGTTGTATGGAAAGGATGTTTCGGGTAGTATAAAAATGTTACTACTAACTATATTCACATAAATCTAAATAGTATCAAAAGGAGTATTATTGCTTAGATATACATTAATTTGCAATATTATAGTTTTTATGTGTCTGAGTGTACAGTCAGAATGTACTAGCTTCGCTCACTTATCCAGTATATGAATACATAACAAATCTCGCTCACCTGTCTTTTCCATACACATGATATCAAAAATGACGATCATGCCCTGATTTTAGGGTGTAAGGTTTATTTATAGAAGGATAATTTCAGGATATAAAAATGTAAGTGTGACTTACTAATTATACGTAGATTACCATAATTCATATTATTAAAAAAAATTACATCTATACGAGGATTTAAAATTTCTTACAATTTTCTCTATTTTATATTAAATTTTGACGCATATGGTCAAATTTAATATTTTATTGTTAGAAAAATAATTATTTAATATTGTCCTAAATCCTATGTTATACTGTCGCATTCATATATATATATTCTTTTTCTTTGGTTAATTGGTAATCCGTTTACACTTTTGCTCCCATATTTATTTTTCTTTAATATATGTCCTCGCAAATAATTATATTCTTTATGATTTACGAGTTTATATTTTAGTTATCATAATATTTTATCAATTATTTGTTGTGATTGTGTTTTCAACTTACATTAATTCATTATCAAATCTGTCAAGTTAGGATACCCAAATTAGTTTCACTTTATCAAAGGTTTACTGTTCATTTTCCTTTTCTTGCAACAATCCTAATTTATTGGTTGATGCTTACTTTTGTGAACCAAAATGACTCCGTAAAAGCCTACGATTAGAGAGTTTTATTTGAAATTTATGAATTAGTGTATGTATAATTAAGTGCTTTTTGTTTTATTCATCTAATGAACATTAAATGGATTCAATTTCCTCTGCTTTACATTCTCAAAAATAATGATAAGGACCACTTATGCTTCATGCATGATCAGTTAGCTGGTGCAGCTACACGAGCCGCTTTCTACAGATGCCATTCTGAGATCCCTACACAAGAATTCCCGAATATTACAGCCTTACCAAAGCCTGAAATACCAATACCTTAAGTATTAACTATACCAAACCTAAAATTTCAGCGTTCAAAAGCTATATGTATACGTGGCCGTAAGCAAAGAGTTTTGTAAGTGTGTCGATATTTAAAGGAACAAATATTGTAGCGACATTATATTAAAAAAAGTTAGTTTATTACTATAATTTTCGTCGGAATTCTCATTTTTAAAAAATGTATTCTTAACAGTATACATATATGTTTTAATCATAATAGTCTCGGTAGAAATAATTGTATAAGGTAAAAACACCAAATGACCACTTAAGAACTCATTAGTCATTTGATTTCACAAATCAATCTCAATCAACTTCATCACCGAATAAGCAATACGCCAATTAGTCTCAAGTAATTGGAGCGAGTAGTTTTCAAAATTAGGATTTTATATGTGCTGAAATCACTGAATTCCCAGTAGTGGTTATAGTTATTTTAATGTTATTTTCATACACAAAAATTGATGTGTTCAAGCAGTAAAACTCAAAAAAATATCAATGAAAGATAGCAATACTGAGTAACTGTCAAAGATCCCAGTAATGAATTTAAAATATTTTATTTTTATATTTAAATAGCAGAAATAAGAATGTAGAAAATATGGTTTAAACTTCTTTTCCACATGTAGTTAGACAAAATCTTCACTATCACAATTTTATTGCAAATTGGTTTTGTGTGGTTTTTATTTGCCCTGATTTCTTACCATAAATAGGTTTTCCTTTTAGGAAAAGGTTTGAATTGACTAATCCTTTTCTTGTAGGAAAGGTTTAGGACTTATAAATAGAGGCATGTTCCTTCTAACTTAATCAGCATTCACAATGTAGTCTTAAAGGCTTTGAGAATTTTAGTTAGAGAGAGAATTTATGGGTCACAAGCTTGATAGGTTATCACTTGTGGAACCTCTCATGTATTCCGAGTGAATTTGTTTGAGGTTGTTTCTCTCTGTATTTTGTACTCTCATATTAATAGTGGATTGCTCATCTCCTTGTGGACGTAGGTCGATTGACCGAACCACGTTAAATCTTTGTGTGTTTTTTGGTATATTTCTCGTTGTCTTCTTACTCGGGTCTTTTGAGGTTTGCTTTGCTAGCTTCCGCGTTTACAACTGCTTATTTACGGTTCCCTAACAAGTGGTATCAGAGCCAGATTCAATGACGGAGTCAGGTTCAGTGGTTCGATAATCGATTATTGAACCAGGTTAGAAGGAGGTTTTCATCTTGGCGGGTGTAGTTCTAGCCGCAACCTTTTTGACAGTATTGAAGATTTTGTGGAGAGAAATTGTTTCAGAGAGATTCTCTGTGTTGAGACATGGATTTTGCAAAGGAGATTATGGAGAGGAGAAGCAAGTTGTTGAAGATAAGTAAAGAAGGTGGACAAATTTATTTTGTCAGAAATTCAGGCCAATGGGGGAGATTTGTTGGGGTTTTATTTGCCCTGATTTCTTACCATAAATAGGTTTTCCTTTTAGGAAAAGGTTTTGAATTGACTAATCCTTTTCTTGTAGGAAAAGGTTTAGGACTTTATAAATAGAGGCATGTTCCTTCTAACTTAATCAGCATTCACAATGTAGTCTTAAAGGCTTTGAGAATTTTAGTTAGAGAGAGAATTTATGGGTCACAAGCTTGATAGGTTATCACTTGTGTGAACCTCTCATGTATTCCGAGTGAATTTGTTGAGTTGTTGTTTCTCTCTGTATTTGTACTCTCATATTAATAGTGGATTGCTCATCTCCTTTGTGGACGTAGGTCGATTGACCGAAACACATTCGTTAAATCTTTGTGTCTTTTTGGTATATTTCTCGTTGTCTTCTTACTCGTGGTCTTTTGAGGTTTGCTTTGCTAGCTTCCGTCGTTGACGTTTACACTGCTTATTTACGGTCCTAACAGGTTTGAAACCGCTTGAAAATACTAAATACATCAAAGCCTGAAATCCAAGAACTACCAAAGCGAAAAGGTACTAACTATGCCAAACATGAAATTCCAGAACTGCCAAAGTCAAAAGTCCCAGAACTTCCAAAGCCAGAAGTACTACAAAAGCTTGACGTCCGAGAACTACAAAATCCAAAAGCCAAGAGATTCCATAGCTAAAAGTCTCAACAACGCCAAAACCTGAAATCCCAGAACGACCAAAGCTAAAAGTCTCAGAACTTCCAAAGCTAGAAGTACTGCCAAAGCTTGATCTCCGTGAACTACCAAAGCCAAAAGCCAAAAGCCAAGAGCTTCCAAAGCTAAGAGTCTCAACAACGCCAAAGCTTGAAATCCCGGAACTACCAAAGACAAAAGTCTCAGAATTATAAACTATGCCAAAGCTAGAAATCCAGAATTATCAAAGCCAAAAGTCTCAACTATGCCAAAATCTGAAATTCCAGAACTACCAAAGCCAAAAGTCCCTGAACATCCAAAGCTAGAAGTACCAACTATTTCAAAGCCTGAAATTTCAGAACTACCAAAGCCAAAAGTCCCCGAGTTTCCAAAGCTAAAAGTCCCAACTATCCAAAGCCTGAAATTTCAGAACTGCCTAAACCAACTCTTCTTTCATTCTCTCCACCTTACAAATCTGGATTTCACCTTATTACTTTCACTCCATTAGAAGGTAACCTACTTATGTATTTTTCACCTCATTATATGATGTTCGCGACCTGAGTCGAGGCATGGAGATAGTATTAGATACTTTCTGCTAGGATTAGAAATTGTAATTCTTTTATAGAATTTGAATTGGATGTACCATGTTTGACGTGTCATTACGCTATTTAAGTGTTTTATATGTACTTCGTTATAAATAAGCTATGATCTATGTTATTTTGATTTACTTTGTATCATTGGCAAGTTTTGTTTTTGCTCAATCCTTATTTGTACACTCTTTCCCTCTCAGTATTTTCTTTCAAATTTATAGTAGCCATTTTTTCCTATCACATTTTAAGAATATATATATGGAACAAAGAATGAATTGGCATATTTTCGTGTATAACTAAATTAATGATTTAGCTATTTTTACTTTTTGTTTCATCTATCCGAATGCATATTAAATGGATTCATTTACCTCTAGTTCGCCTGCTCTAACAGAAAAATGAGAATAATCATTGTTTCATGCTTAAATGTAGCATTACTTTTCTAAGGTAAAAACAACAGTCTACCACCCAAAAACTCATCATTAATTCGATTTGACTAATTGATCTTAATTATCTTCATAGCCAAGAAAGCAATAGCCAATATTTCTGCTCAATTCTTGTTTGCGACTGAACCATTCTTTCTATCACATTTCGAAATAAGGCTCTATTTGGTTTCATCATGTAAAGAAAACTGCAAGTGTCTACAAAGAATTTATATTTTATCGGTTCAGTTTTCAACATTTAACTTATTCTATTTGTAAATTGAAAGTATGGATTATGACCTATTATTTTGTGTGATTTTAGTTATCTTTTTACACATAAACTACGCGCCAAAATTACTAGGTTCATATGAATCTAGTATTTCATGATGCATTTGCCCATTCCTGCTTTGTCACCCTGAAACTCATGATTTGTGTCACCAAAGGTGACTCCATTCCCGAAGCTCAAATTTAAGGCTGCTGATTAAGGATTAATAAACATTTGTTCTCTCCACATCTCTACCACAACGATTGATGATATCTTTGTAGTAGCTACTCTTTCTGTCACTATTGTTTCATAAAAAACCTAATTTTGTCTGCAATCGATAGTTTATGTTTAAAGTTATATTAGACTTTTATTTCTTTAACTAGGATGTCGCAAATGTTATCGTATTTTACTAAAAATATTACGTATTATTTTGTTGATCGATGATCACAACTTTTAAGTATTTATATAATGTAATGTTTTTTCCATTAACTTAAATTATCAATAATAATTCTAATATTTTTAATAATAATATAAATACTTATATTAAGTGAACATTAAGATGTGATATTCAGTCAACCCAATACCTTATAAAATGAGACTGGGGTAGTTAATAATTTTGATTTTAAAAACATTAAGTACAAGTGTAATGATTTTTTTTGTACGAGGAAGAACCAACATTGTCATCATTATCATGATTGAGTGGTATGTGTGTAAAAGTCAAACTATATTTGACTAAAATATATTTTCTCTCTTATATCCACTTTTTATTTTAATTTGATTTAAAGAGACAAACAACAAATAAAAAAAGGACATAAAATACATTGTAATTGAAAATTTAAAGGTGATAAATAAATATTTAACAAAAGTTTGATTCCCTAATAATCTCATATAAGCTAGTAAATCTGAGTATTCCTTTATTTTAGTGATATTTCAAGATACTATGATATTTCTAGTAGACAAATTCTAGATACTATAATATTGGAAGATAAATAGGTCAATTAACGTATCAAATATTGAAATCATCCTTTTTATATGCTTGTAAAAATCTATATATAGCTAAATGAAAAACTATTGGAATATCAAAACTTCATTTGCTCTTAACATATGTTACTATAAGCTTCTTGCATCTACAAAAAATGGCTCAGCACTCCAAATTGTCCTCCATTTTATTGCTTGCATTTGTCTACTTTATACATGACCACATGATTAGTACTATAACAGCACGTCGCATTCTACAAACTCCTAGTTTCTCAACGTCAACTATCTCTAGTTTCTCAACGCCCACTACCCCCAGTTTCTCCAATACCCCCGGTCTTTCAAAGCCCGCTACCTCAAGTTTCTCCAATTCTCCCAGTCTCTCAAAGCCTGAGACCCCTAGTTTCTCAAAGCCCCAGACTCCTAGTTTCTCAAAACCTGAGACCCCTAGTTTCTCAAAGCCTGAAACACCTAGTTTCTCAAAGCCCAAAACTCCTAGTTTCTCAAAACCTGAGACTTCTACTTTTTCAAAGCCCCAGACCCCTAGTTTCTCAAAACCCGAGACTCCTAGTTTCTCAAAGCCTGAAACACCTAGTTTCTCAATGCCCAAAACTCCTAGTTACTCAAAACCACAAACTCCTAGTTTCTCAAAACCTGAGACTCCCACTTTTTTAAAGCCCGAGACCCCTAGTATCTCAAAATCCGAGACTCCTAGTTTCTCAAAGCCTGAAATATCTAGTTTCTCAAAGCCCGTAACTCCTAGTTTCTCAAAGCCCGAAACTCCTAGTTTCTTTAGACCCAAGACTCCTAGTTTCTCAAAGCCTGAAACTCCTAGTTTCCCAAAGCCTGAAACTCCGAGTTTCTCAAAACCCGAAACTACGAGTTTCACAAAAACTAAAACTCCTAGTTTCTCAAAACCTGAGACCCCTACTTTTTCAAAGTACGAAACTCCTAGTTTCTCAAATCCCAAGACTCCTAGTTTTTCAAAGCCCAAAACTCCTAGTTTCTCAAAAACTGAAACTCCTAGTTTTTCAAAGCCTGAGACACCTAGTTTCTCAAAGCATGAGACTACTAGTTTCTTAAAACCCGAAACTCCAATTTTCTCAAAAACTGAAACTCCTAAGTTCTCAAAACCTGAGACCCCTACATTTTCAAAGACCGAGACCCCTAGTTTTTCAAAACCTGAGACTCCTAGTTTTTCAAAGCCTGAAACCCCTAGTTTCTTAAAGCCCAAGACCCCTAGCTCCCAAAACCCTGATACTACTTTCTCAAAGCCCGAAGCCCCTACTTTCTCAAAATCAGATGCCCCTACTTTCTCAAAGCCCGAGACTCCAACTTTTTCGGAGCCCGAAACCCCTAGTTTTTCAAAGCCTGAGACACATAGTTCCCAAAAGCTTGAGACTCCTAATCTTTCTAAGACCGAGACTCCTACTTTCTCAAAATGGGAGAACCCTAGTTTCTCAAATCCTGAGACTCCTACTTCTTTGAAGACTGAAACCCCTACTTTAACAAAACCCGAAACTCCTTCTTTCTCAAAACCCGAGATCCCAAGTTTTTCAAAGCCAAATATCCCTAATTTCTTAAAATCGGAGACTCCTACTTTCTCAAAACCTAACACACCCAGTTCTCCAAAGTTTGAGACTCCTAATTCTCCAAAGATCGAGGCCCCTAATTTTTCAAAACCTGAAACCCCTATTTTCCCTAAATCTGAGACACCAACTTTCTCAAATCCTAAGACTCTGAGTTCTCCAAAGTCTGAGACCCCAACTTTCCCAAGCCTGAAATTGCAAGTTCTCCAAAGCTTGAGACCTCGAGTTCTCCAAAGCCCGAGACCCCTAGTTCTCCAAAGTCTGAGAGCCCTAGTTTCTCAAAGCCTGAGATGCCAAGTTCCCCAAAATCTGAGACTTCTAGTTTTTCAAAACCTAAGACTCCAATTTTTTCAAAGCCTGAGACTCCAAGTTCCCCAAAGTCCGAGACCCCTACTTTCTCAAAGTCAGAAATCCCAAATTCTCCAAACCTCGAGACCCCAAGCACCCCTAAGCCTATGACCCCTAGCTTTTCAAAACCAACTCCTAGCTTCTCAAAGATCGAGACTCCTAAATTTTCAAACCTTGATACCCCAAGTTTCTCAAAGCCTGAGACCCCAAGTTCCTTGAAGCCTGAGGCTCCAAGTTCTCCATCATCCGAGACGCCAAGTTTTTCAAAATCGGACACTCCCAGCTTCTCAAAGCCTGAGACTCAAGTTCCCCAAAGTCCGAGACCCCTACTTTCTCAAAGTCAGAAATCCCAAATTCTCCAAACCTCGAGACCCCAAGCACCCCTAAGCCTATGACCCCTAGCTTTTCAAAACCAACTCCTAGCTTCTCAAAGCCTGAGACTCCAAGTTCCCCAAAGTCCGAGACCCCTACTTTCTCAAAGTCAGAAATCCCAAATTCTCCAAACCTCGAGACCCCAAGCACCCCTAAGCCTATGACCCCTAGCTTTTCAAAACCAACTCCTAGCTTCTCAAAGCCTGAGACGCCAAGTTCCTCTAAGCCAGAGACTCCTAATTTATCAAAACCTGAGACACCAAGTTCTCTAAAGACGATGACTCCTACCTTATCAAAGCCCAAAACTCCAAGGTCTTCAAAATCCGAGGCTCCAAGTTTCTCAAACCCTGAGACCCCTATCTCTTTTAAGCCTGAGACTCCTAGCTTCTCAAAGCCTGAGACTCCTAGTTCCCCAAATCTTGAGACACCAATTTCTCCAAAGTTTGAGACTCCTAGCTCCCAAAATCCTAAGACTCCAAGTTCCGCAAAGATCGAGAATCCAAAGAATGAGACATCAAGTTCGCCTAAGTCTGAGATCCCAAGTTTTCCAAAATTTGAGACTATTAGTTTCTCAAAACCTGAGACCTCGAATTCTTCAAAACCTGAGTTTCCAACAACCCCAAAACTTGAGACTCCTAGTGTCTCTATGCCTGAAATAGCAAGTATCCCAAAGCGTGAGCTACCAACTACCCCAAAGCCTGAGCTCCCAACTTTTACAAAGCCTGAATTACCAGTTGTTTCAAATCCTGACATTCCAAGTGTGATAAAGACTTAAAATCCAAACTTTCTAAACCAAAAATTGTCCACTTCTCCATGAGTAACTTTGGTGTTATTCATATGTCATGACTTATGTTGGCTAACAGACGAATTTTATCACGCATGAATGAGTTGACACTGGGTTGCATGCATATGGATACAATATTTGACTTGTTGGTATTTATGTGAATAAAAATGGGTTGAATAATGGATGATATTATAATATCCACTTATTATCTACTCATAAATTGTACAAAATGGAAATTAGCTATCAAATAAAGTCAAGCACTTCTTTTTCTTTAATCTTTTATCTTGATAAGCCAATTTACATTGGTTTTCACTTTGTTCGATGTTTATTTTTTGCTAGTCAATATATTATATTTATTTCTCTCCTATTTAGAAGTGAGACTTGGGTGGACTAACACAACTCTAAGAAGTGATATCAAAATTATGTCAAGTTGTACTGTCTCTCCTATTTAGAAGTGGGAGTTGGGTGGGACTGACAGAACTCTAAGAAGTGATACCAAAAGTGTGTCAAATGGTACTATAATATCAAAAGCATTTTTTATTTTATATATAAGGGGACAAACAACGCAACAAGAAATTGCACCAAAAGTAACATAAATGGTACCTTTGGTTTTGACCATTTTATTTCTTTTAGTTTCTTGCTTAACCACCTGTATGCAGTCCTTTTCTTTGGCAGACAAGTATTACACCTTTAATTACTTATTTGTCTTTAACTTTGTGGAAAACAACTGGTTCTCTTTAATCACTTAGCAGTCCCAAAATACTGATCCAATTTTGTTCTGATTTGTTCCTTCTGCTTCTCTTCTCTCTGCAAAATTGATGCAATCTTTTACTCTATGTTGGTTGTCCTTTGGCGTTGGTTAGACAACTTTTCATCTTTGCCTGGATTAGGTTTTTCATTTTTGTTCAGCAGTTTATTTTCGCGACCTCTTACGGTTTGAATTTTTTAAATTTTACATTTATAAGGAGATTTAGGATTGTGAAATGGTTATTCAAAATTATTGCATGTGACTGTTTCACCAAATATAGCTCATATTTCGTCTGAAAATTTCTGAAAGTTGAACTCACCAAATTTTGTTATAATTGTGCGAACATTGAGTGCTGGGGAAATAGTTGCTTATGCACTCATAAGTTCCTACTTTGTGGCATTGTTACGTATTAAGGTTCCACTATCATGTTGGAGCGAGGATTGAACTTGTAGTCCTACACACTACTTGAAAGTAGTGACAGTGACAGAGTTATGTTATCACATAAAGAAAATGTTTATGTTATATCAATTCATATTTTTATAACATGCAAAAACTGATTCCTGACTATAATTTGCATGCTTAGGACATAGAAAGTACGATTGTGCTCCTTTCCCCTCTATTATGCTGTTGAAAGTTCAAAATTACTACAAAACTTAATTTCAGATGAAGTATCTGTCAAGTTGCTTCCGATAAATCACGACAAGATAGAATTTATAAAATCAATAATTCATTGATGACGATTTGAGATAAAAAATTAGAAAATTCAAATATTGACAAAGATTGCTTATATATTGAAACAAAGTTTGCTTTTTGCAGTTGATGTGCATTTAGTTTTCTCGCTTGCTTATTTTTAATTATTTTACTACTAGTAAATTTACCTGCGCTTCGCGCGGGAATTTTATATCACAAAATTTATAAAGTAATAATTTAAATCTATCAGTCATTTAAACTAAAACACTATATTATCTTATATACAAGATTACACGATAACAAACATTAATAATGTAAAGGAAAATGAGTCTTATTACATCTTATCTTTTTTTTTTTTGAGATAAGAGTAACTTATCCTATCATTTATCCGTAATAACATAAGTATAAATTAATGACTTTCAAAATACATACCAAGATCTGTAACATAATAAATGGTGTCAGTGAGCCACTCAACACGAACCAAATACACAAATATTTAGTTGATAAAGGTAACTTATCTTATCATTTATCCTTAATAACATAGGTAGAAATTAATGACTCTAAAATACATATCAAGATTTGTAACATAAGCAATGGTGTTGGTGAGCCACTCAACAGGAACCAAGTATACAAATATTTAGTTGTGAAAAAGAAGAAGAAAATAAGAAGAAAGGTTTAGAATTTTTGTTATTTTAAAATGAGAGGAAATCCCTCTATTTATAGACAACAAAGGGTCGCATGCAGAAATGTTTATTGTGTCTTATCGGAAAGGTTACAACTATTTAGAAAAGTTGCAACCCTTCGTAAAGGTCACAATCTTTCACAAAAGTCACAACTCTTCATTAAAGTTGCAACTTTTCACGAAAGTGGCAACTCTTTATTAAAGTCGCAACTCTTCATAAAAGTCACAACTTTTAGCAAAGTCATAACTTTACATAAAAGTCACAACTTTACATAAAAGTCGCAACTTTTCATGAAAGGGGAAGGTTAGTTTAGGAAATAAATAAATTTAAAAAGGAATTTTTGTTGTGGGAGCGCCACGTAGGCGGACCCAAGATTTTTTTTTTATATATGATATATATGATTTATGATTTATGGATATGAATATAGCTTCTTATCGTGAAGTACTGAAACTACTACTAATAGTTATTGCTCAACAAATGTTCAACAGAACATTGAGTGTATTGCCATTGTGTATCACAGATTGATGAAAGTGAACATGGTGTTTATGGATGAAAATGAATATGATGTGTATGGTATTTATCTCCACGTTGCTCTTGTGAAGAGGAAGATCACAATTCACAAAAATGTAAGTGGTGTGATTAAGCCCCGTAGAATTGAATCTGTTATAGAGACTTTCAAGTTCTAAAAGACTATCCGTACTTTGTTTTCAGATTTGAACAAAAAGATCGATCAGGCCCTAAAGGTGAAATTTTTCAATCCATATAAATTGAAGTTCTCTTCTTCTTTTTGTACTCGGATTACTGGTTAGAGAACCAAAATGGAAATGGGCTACATAAATTTGTACCACAAAGAACAGTAGCTAAAATTAACCAGCATGAATGTGTCGGAAAGAAACGATATACTTTACCAATACAACTAATAAGATTCTCCCCACAAGTTCAAATAATCAACCAATCAAACTAATAAGATTCTCCCTAACAGTTTTTTCAACTATGACTGCTACATGGTAACTAAGAAGCTGTCATACACACCTAGAGTGACGTTCTTCTGCGTCATGACATTGCAAGTAAGCATATTGTGAAAAAATCAAACAAATTTATCGTAGTATTATCGATTTCCTATTTAAAAAGTCTTATGCAAATGTTATGTAACAAAAAACTGGAGGTAAACGGGATCAGACACTTAAATTGTAATGCACATTAAGATATATATATATATATATATATATATAATATATATATATATATATATATATATATATATATATATATATATATATATAAGTAGCATATCCATTTTTAGGGTTGTCACTATAGGTTCTTTCAAAGATAAGTTTTCATGAAATTCAAATACTACGGCTTTTACTATACATAACAGATTTTCTTTGTAACTCTAGATTTATGTTTTTCAATGAAAAGTAATTGCTTTGTATGGTTGATTAAGCACGAATTGTTGAGTATTTAAATTTTAGTTTTAGATTTTCATGTGAATCATGTTCTTATGTAAATGATGGTTTCACATGTTTGTTTCTACTACTTGATAGTATGATAACGTTGGGATTGGGGCTAAGAGTTGATTGAACTCTTAAATAACCCTTTTCCCTTATCCTATGACTTAACAATTGATCTTGTATGTTACTCGAAGATTTGATGTTGGTTATACTATTGGATATTTCACTATGTTGTTATTATGATTATTGTAAGTTCTTCAATAAGGTTCTTTGGAGAGAGAGGTAAGCCTTCTAAAGCCGTGATTACTCTGTCTTGGTTATGTTAGCCCATTAATGATGTTATAATGCTATTGATTTATGTATGATGTTGCGATGTATATATGTTGGGCAATGAACATGTTAATTGTTAGATCATGACAAGAATAAGATAATGAAAATTATAATATTCTCTTCTATGCTTTCCACAAGTTGATTATTCTATATAAATCTCATACACGAAGGATTGCGAAGAAATGAAATTTTCATCTAATCCTTAAGATCTCATGATCATGTTTATACAAGGAGTTAATCTCCTATGACTTATGATAAGTTTATAATAAATGAAAACTTAAAGGTTAATCAAAAAGAGACTTAAGCTTAGCACCGAAGGAACTATATATGAGAGGTGTCTCTTCCCTAGTTTGAAGGTAGGTCACAATGACTATCATGAGATACAGGCTGCCATGTAATGTTGAATTATGGGTCTATGATACATCTCCTAGTTCTTGAACTATGTCATGTTTTGTTCTACTTTTGCCGGTAGACTACTTTCTTTCAGTGTGGGATTTTATGATACCGAATTCGATGTTTAGCTCACATGGTCTTATGTCATTTAAGGTGTATGTATTCCCTCATGTAAAATGATAGAAAAGTAAATGGACGTTTACTAGGGTGCCTTGAGGAGTCTACTTAGTATAGGTAGGGGTATGAGACTCTACCTAGACATTGCACAAGTTGACTCTAAGGGAAGTCCTAGGAGATTATTCTTATGCAATATGATAAAATCAAAGATATGATGCTTATGATACTTGTTGTTACTCTTATATGAAGTTGGTTATGTTAATGAACATCTTATTGGTCTATTTTTCTTTATGAGGTGTTGACTACTTATGTTACATGTTACATGAAGCAACACTTTACTTATGGTCTCCTATCTTATCAACTTGGTTTTGTGAGGATGTGGGACTTCACATGACCATTGAACTCGTGGGTTGGGGATGTGATCATTGACAAGTGTTTTATATGTTATGTGTATATGATGTTTTGAATATGAATTGTTAACATTACTCTATAATAATATGTTACTGATTATGATCATGCTTTATGTTGATAGAATCCTTAACTGGTACATGTTCTATTGTATGGGCATTGAAGACATTCATATGACTTAACATGCTTTCCAAAGAGATGATAAATGATCATTTTTCATGCATGTCCTTAAATGTTCTGTGCATATACCCATACTTAGCATATGTGGCATACTAACCTCATTACTTTATATTAATACTGTAACGACCTGTTTAGTCGTTTTGAGCAGCAGATTTTTAATTCTGGAAAAACTGGCCAAGACTACGGGCACTGCGACTGACCGTCATAGGCACGACGGCCCGTCGAGGGTGCAGCGTGTCAGCATACTTAGAATTCTGAAATTGGGTACTGAAAATCGACTCTGTAAATTGTGACGGACCTGCAGGACGTGCCGTCAATCCACGACGAACCGTCGTGAGTTTCCGTTGCAAAACACTTCAACTTTTGAGAATTTGGTACAAGAAACGAGTTTCTGACCGTCATGACGGAGGTGCAGGACGGACCGTCACAGGGGTGACGGGCCGTCACAGTTCACCTGAAATTTGGGGAGGCTGCGACGACCGGTGTGACGGACCGTCGCAGGCACGACGGCCCGTCACAGGTCACGCAGATCCCAGTCAGAATAGGATTTCTCCACATGTTTTAAGGGTCGTTTTTGACTATTCTTTCCTTAATTATAAAGATTGAGGGTTAACTTTAATAAGTCTAATTACTTAGGGGTTAAAAGAGGTAACCTTAAGTTAATTAGGGGTTTTAATTGTCCTCTTTTACACTTGATTATATGTTAATTAGGGTAAAAGAGGGAGGGTTGGAATAAAACAAAACAGAAAGAACAAAAGAAAAGAGAGAGAGAGATTGATCGATTGAGAGAGAGTCGAACAAGGGAAAAGGATATCAAAGCTTTGGAATTCTTGCTTGATCACTAGTCTTCGGTGGAGGTAGGTTATGGTTTATGTTACGATATTCGTAGTGAACTCTTAATAGTGTATGATATGTATTAAGGGTATTGTAAACCTGTCTATATGCTTAATTGTATGCTTGCATGAATGTTATTATATGATTTTGATAAAACAAGCATGATGAAAACCATTGAATCCCAAATCTTGAAAGAAACTTAATCTACGATATTAATGATGATGCCTTGGTATAAGAAGGCTTGATGAACGGATAGAATGAATTTAATTGGATGGAGTGTCACGTCCGACACAATAGTATTAGTGGATCGGAGTGTCACGTACCGACACATAGTATTAGTGGATCGGAGTGTCACGTTGCGACACATAGTATTAGTGGGACGGGTGTCACGAACCGACACGTAGATATAGGGGATCGGAGTGTCACGTACCGACACATATAGGGGATCGGAGTGTCACGTTCCGACACATATAGGGGATCGGAGTGTCACGTTCCGACACATATAGGGGATCGGAGTGTCACGTACCGACACATAGTGGTAGGGGATCGGAGTGTCACGTACCGACACAAGAGGAAGAAAGATAATGAATCTTGAAAGATGTTAATATACTCAACATAATGAACTTAATTTCCCAAATGAGTATGGTATTGAGGCTTGAGCCCTCATGGATGAACTTGATGGTAATTGTTGACGATTATAATACTTGTTGTTGCTACATGTTGAGTTTATAGTTGATTTATAATATTACTTGATATATATTATCTTCTATTTTTGAGTTGGCCGATATCTACTCAGTACGTGTGGTTGTACTGACCCCCTACTTTATTGTTTTCCTCTTGTTTATTTGTGTAATGCAGCCAACGTTCCGTCAACTTCAACTCAACAGTAGATCTAGCCAGTCTTCACCACCTTCGGAAATTCAGGGTGAGCTAATGCGTCTAGCTTGGACTGGGTCTTCTTCTTCAAGTCTTGATGCCTTGAACTTTCGGCATGGACTAGCTAGTATTTGTTTTAGATTCTTAGTCAGTTTTAGTTTAGCAATTTGAGATAGATGTTCTTGTGATGATGACTTCCAGATTTTGGGGATAATAATAATAGTTTTGAGTTGTTTTATTAATGAGTTTAAGTCTTCCGCATTACTTTGTTGATATTGTATTAAATGTTAAAGGTTAGATTGGTTGGTTCGCTCACATAGGAGGGTAAATGTGGGTGCCAGTCGCGTCCCCGATTTGGGTCGTGACAAACTTGGTATCAGAGCATTAGGTTCGTTGGTCTCATCACACAAGAACGAGTCTAGTAGAGTCTTAAGGAACGGTAGGGGGACGCCTTTACTTTTCTTTGAGAGGCTATAAGACTTTAGGAAAATTCCATTCTTTCATTCTTTCTTTCGTGCTACTACTTGAGTCCAATTGGTATCTAGGTGATACAAATTGGTATCTGACCATCTTCACTCTATTTCGCAGATGGTTAGAACTAGAGCAACGACGCCCACCAGCAGCAACAACGGAAAGACAAGAAACGACTGAGCCAGCCACTGGGGCTGTGGCTCGAGGAAGAACAGCGGCAAGAGGCCGTGGAAGAGGTCGTGGGAGGACGTCCTCTAGAGGAAGAGGACGAGCCCCTAGCCCATCTGATACTAGGGCGGTGACTCCTCCACCGACTGAGGAGGTAGTAAGAGAGGGTGAGGAAGGGGAAACTGAACAAGTGCAAAATGAGGAATTGCCCCACCCCAACCTACCCCAGAGATGATCAACCAGGTACTTGCTTATCTTAGCGGTTATCCGATCAGGGTCAGGCTCCTCCAGTGGTTTCTGCACCAACACCTCCGGTTTCAGAGATACGACATGAGGCTACTATGGCTCCCGCATGGATGCATCATTGGGAATAGGCACATTTCCACGACTGACTACTGGGCCTATTATGACAAATGATCAGCATGAACTTTTCAGTAAGTTCTTGAAATTGAACCTCCAGTCTTCAAGGGTGCAGAATCTGAAGATGCTTATGATTTTCTGGTTGATTGTCATGAGCTACTACACAAGATGGGGATAGTAGAACGGTTTGGCGTTGAGTTCGTAAGCTATCAATTTCAAGGGAACGCCAAAATGTGGTGGCGATCACATGTTGAGTGTCACCAACAGAGGCACCACCAATGACTTGGGAATCATTCTCTACCCTGTTTATGGAGAAGTATATCCCAAGGACTTTGAGAGATAGAAAAAGGGACGAGTTCTTGAGTCTAGAGCAAGGGAGGATGACAGTTAACGCGTATGAGGCTAAATTTCGCGCACTATCCAGATATGCCACCCAACTTTGTTTCAGTCCACAAGAACGGATCCGCCGTTTCGTGAAGGGGTTGAGGTCGGAGTTGCGGATTTCAGCCTTACAGGTAGCGGCAACGGCAACATCCTTCCAAGAGGTGGTAGACTTTGTGATAGAGGTGGAAGGACTGAAGCCAGATGAATTCACCACGACATCGACATCAAAGAGGTTTCGAAGGGGAGGCGAGTTTAATGGTTCTTACTCTAGAGGACAGAGCTCCGGAGGTCACTCAGTTCGACCAATTCAGTCTTCACTACAGACGGTAGTTGGGGGTCCACCTCAGAACGGTATGCCTGCCTACTCCAGAGAGTGCTATGGATGTGGGGAGATTGGACATATTAGGAGGAATTGTCCAAAACAGAGTTACAGACCCCCGATAGCTATAAGGTAGAGGTGGTCATGTGTAGAGGCCGCTTTTCTGGAGGACGTGGTGGTCGAGGTAATGGTGGTCACCAAAACGGCAGGGGTGATGGGCAAACGGAGCCACTACTACGCAACATGGTAGGGGCAAACGACAGACAAATAATGGGGCCCATTGCTATGCTTTCCCTGGGAGATCTGAAGCGGAGGCATCAGATGCTGTCATCACAGGTAACCTTTTGATTTGTGATTTCATGGCTTCCGTATTGTTTGATCCTGGATCCACGTTTTCATATGTATCTTCATCATTTGCTAATGGTCTAAAATTACATTGTGAATTACTTGACATGCCTATTCGCGTTTCTACTCCGGTGGGTGAGTCTGTGATAGTCGAAAAAGTGTATAGGTCCTGTTTGGTGAATTTTGTGGGGAGCAACACTTATGTAGACTTGGTTATTTTAGAAATGGGAGACTTTGATGTAATTCTGGGTATGACTTGGCTTTCTCCGAATTTTGCGATTTTGGATTGTAATGCTAAAACTGTGACGTTAGCCAAGCCTGGGGCAGATCCGTTAGTGTGGGAGGGCGACTACACTTCCAATCCGGTGCGTATCATCTCCTTTCTTCGTGCTAAGAAAATGGTGAGTAAAGGATGTTTAGCTTTCTTGGCACATCTCAAGGATGACACTGCTCAAGTACCTTCGATTGAGTCAGTTTCGGTAGTCCGTGAGTTTTTGGATGTGTTCCCTGCAGATCTTCCTGGTATGCCACCAGATAGGGATATTGACTTTTGTATCGATCTCGAACCGGGCACTCGCCCCATTTCTATACCCCCTTATAGAATGGCTCCCGCGGAGTTAAGAGAGTTAAAGGCACAACTTCAAGAGTTGTTGAGCAAAGGCTTCATTAGACCAAGTGCATCTCCTTGGGGTGCTCCGGTCTTGTTTGTAAAGAAGAAGGATGGGAGCTTTCGAATGTGCATAGATTACCGACAGTTGAACAAAGTAACTATTAAGAACAAGTACCCCATTCCTCGCATTGATGACTTGTTTGATCAGTTACAAGGTGCTTGTGTATTCTCAAAAATAGACTTGAGATCCGGTTATCACCAATTGAAAATACGAGCAACGGATGTGCCAAAGACTGCTTTTCGAACTAGGTATGGTCACTATGAATTTGTGGTAATGTCTTTTGGTCTTACTGATGCCCCTGCTGCTTTCATGAGCTTGATGAACGGGATTTTCAAGCCATATTTGGACCTCTTTGTGATCGTGTTTATTGATGATATACTGATATACTCCAAGAGTAAGAAGGAACATGAGGAGCATTTGAGAATGGTGTTAGAGTTGTTAAGGAAGAAAAAGCTTTATGCGAAATTCTCCAAGTGTGAGTTTTGGCTAGATTCAGTGTCCTTTTGGGGCACGTGGTTTCTAAGGATGGAGTGATGGTGGATCCATCCAATTGAGACAGTGAAGAATTGGGTAAGACCTACAAACGTGTCAGAAATAAGGAGTTTTGTGGGTTTAGCTAGCTACTACTACCGCCGATTTGTCAAGGGATTCTCTTCTATTGCTTCCCAATTGACGAACTTGACTAAGCAGAATGTTCCATTTGTATGGTCGGATGAGTGTGAGGAAAGCTTTCAGAAGCTCAAGACCTTGTTGACTACCGCACCTATCCTCACCTTGCGGTAGAGGGTAAGAACTTCATCGTTTATTGTGATGCATCCTATTCGGGCTGGGGTGCAGTGCTAATGCAAGAGAAGAATGTGATTGCTTATGCTTCAAGACAATTAAAAGTGCATGAACGTAACTATCCAACTCATGACTTGGAATTGGCCGCGGTAGTGTTTGCATTGAAGCAATGGAGGCATTATTTATATGGGGTTAAGTGTGAGGTCTATACGGACCATTGTAGCCTACAGTATGTCTTTACTCAGAAAGATTTGAATTTGAGACAGAGGAGATGGATGGAACTACTGAAGGACTACGACATCACTATCTTGTATCATCCGGGAAAGGCGAATGTTGTGGCAGATGCCTTGAGTAGAAAGGCCGGAAGCATGGGAAGTTTAGCTCATTTGCAAGCTTCTAGACGCCCATTGGCTAGAGAAGTGCAGATTTTGGCTAATGACCTTATGAGGTTAGAAATAAATGAGAAGGAGGATTGTTAGCTTGTGTAGAGGCAAGATCTTCTTTCCTTGATCCAGATAAGGGAAAACAGTTTGATGATGAGAAACTAAGGCGAATTTGAGATAAAGTGTTGCAAGGAGAGGCTAAGGAAGCAATAATCGATGGGGAAGGTGTTATGAGGATTAAGGGAAGGGTATGTGTACCCCGCATCGATGATTTGATCACCACCATTCTGACAGAGGCTCATAGTTCCGGATATTCGATACATCCTGGTGCAACCAAGATGTATCGCGACCTAAAGCAACACTTCTGGTGGAGTAGAATGAAGCGAGATATTGTTGAGTTTGTTGCCAAATGTCCAAATTGTCAACAAGTAAAGTATGAACACCAAAGGCCCGGAGGAACACTTCAGAGAATGCCCATTCCTGAATGGAAGTGGGAGAGAATCGCAATGGACTTTGTGGTTGGTCTTCCAAAGACCTTGGGTAAGTATGACTCTATTTGGGTGATTGTCGATACGTTAACTAAGTCTGCTCACTTCATTCCTGTCAAGGTGACCTACAATGCAGAGAAGTTAGCCAAAATTTACATCTCAGAAATCGTTCGGTTGCATGGAGTTCCACTCTCCATCATATCAGATAGAGGTACGCAGTTTACTTCTAAGTTCTGGAGAACATTGCATGCTGAATTAGGTACTAGATTGGACCTTAGTACTGCATTTCATCCTCAGACCGATGGTCAGTCTGAGCGAACGATTCAAGTGTTGGAGGATATGCTTCGTGCGTGTGTGATAGAGTTTGGTGGCCATTGGGATAGCTTCTTACCTTTGGCAGAGTTTTCATACAATAATAGCTATCACTCCAGTATTGACATGGCTCCATTTGAAGCATTGTATGGGAGGAGGTGTAGATCTCCCATTGGTTGGTTTGATGCCTTTGAAGTTAGACCTTGGGGGACTGATCTGTTGAGAGATTTTCTGAGAAGGTGAAAGCTATTCAAGAAAAGCTTCTGGCGGCGCAAAGTAGACAAAAGGAGTATGCAGACCGAAGGTTAGAGACTTGGAGTTCATGGAAGGTGAACAAGTCTTGTTGAAGGTTTCACCCATGAAAGGGGTGATGCGGTTCAGAAAAAGGGGTAAGTTAAGTCCAAGGTACATTGGGCCATTTGAAGTGCTTAAGAGAATAGGGGAGGTGGCTTATAAATTAGCCTTGCCCCCAGGACTGTCCGGAGTGCATCCGGTATTTCATGTGTCCATGTTGAAAAGATACCATGGAGATGGAAACTACATCATCCGTTGGGATTCAGTTTTGTTGGATGAGAACTTGACTTATGAAGAGGAACCGGTTGCTATATTAGATAGAGAAGTTCGCAAGTTGAGGTCGAGAGAGATTGCATCCATCAAAGTTCAATGGAAGAATCGACCGGTTGAAGAAGCTACTTGGGAGAAGGAGGCAGATATGCAAGAAAAATATCTACATCTGTTTACAGATTCAGGTACTCCTTTTCGCCATTTTTTTCTTCCTTTGATCGTTTGGGGACGAACGATGGGTAAATTGGTATCTACTGTAACGACCTGTTTAGTCGTTTTGAGCAGTAGATTTTTAATTCTGGAAAAATTGGCCAAGACTACGGGCACTGCGACGGACCGTCATAGGCACGACGGCCCGTCGAGGGTGCAGCGTGTCAGCATACTTAGAATTCTGAAATTGGGTACTGAAAATCAACTCTATGTAAATTGTGACGGACCTGCGGACGTGCCGTCACATCCACGACGAACAGTCGTGAGTTCCGTTGCAAAACACTTCAACTTTTGAGAATTTGGTACAAGAAACGAGTTTCTGACCGTCATGACGGAGGTGCAGGACGGACCGTCACAGGGGTGACGGGCCGTCACAGTTCACCTGAAATTTGGGGAGGCTGCGACGACCGGTGTGACGGACCGTCGCAGGCACGATGGCCCGTCACAGGTCACGCAGATCCCAGTCAGAATAGGATTTCTCCACACGTTTTAAGGGTCGTTTTTGACTATTCTTTCCTTAATTATAAAGATTGAGGGTTAACATTAATAAGTCTAATTACTTAGGGGTTAAAAGAGGTAACCTTAAGTTAATTAGGGGGTTTAATTGTCCTCTTTTACACTTATTATATGTTATTAGGTTAAAAGAGGGAGGGTTGGAATAAAACAAAACAGAAAGAACAAAGAAAAGAGAGAGAGAGATTGATCGATTGAGAGAGAGTCGAACAAGGGAAAAGGATATCAAAGCTTTGGAATTCTTGCTTGATCACTAGTCTTCGGTGGAGGTAGGTTATGGTTTATGTTACGATATTCGTAGTGAACTCTTAATAGTGTATGATATGTATTAAGGGTATTGTAAACCTGTCTATATGCTTAATTGTATGCTTGCATGAATGTTATTATGTGATTTTGATAAAACAAGCATGATGAAAACCATTGAATCCCAAATCTTGAAAGAAACTTTAATCTACGATATTAATGATGATACCTTGGTATAGAGAAGGCTTGATGAACGGATAGAATGAATTTAGTGGATCGGAGTGTCACGTTCCGACACATAGTATTAGTGGATCGAAGTGTCACGTACCGACACATAGTATTAGTGGATCAGAGTGTCACGTTCCGACACATAGTATTAGTGGGACGGGTGTCACGAACCGACACGTAGATATAGGGGATCGGAGTGTCACGTACCGACACATATAGGGGATCGGAGTGTCACGTTCCGACACATATAGGGGATCGGAGTGTCACGTTCCGACACATATAGGGGATCGGAGTGTCACGTACCGACACATAGTGGTAGGGGATCGGAGTGTCACGTACCGACACAAGAGGAAGAAAGATAATGAATCTTGAAAGATGTTATAATATACTCAACATAATGAACTTAATTTCCCAAATGAGTATGGTATTGAGGCTTGAGCCCTCATGGATGAACTTGATGGTAATTGTTGACGATTATAATACTTGTTGTTGCTACATGTTGAGTTTATAGTTGATTTATAATATTACTTGATATATATTATCTTCTATTTTGAGTTGGCCGATGATATCTACTAAGTACGTGTGGTTGTACTGACCCCCTACTTTATTGTTTTCCTCTTGTTTATTTGTGTAATGCAGCACACGTTCCGTCAACTTCAACTCAACAGTAGATCTAGCCAGTCTTCACCACCTTCGGAAATTTAGGGTGAGCTAATGCGTCTAGCTTGGACTGGGTCTTCTTCTTAGTCTTGATGCCTTGAACTTTCGGCATGGACTAGCTAGTATTTGTTTTAGATTCTTAGTCAGTTTTAGTTTAGCAATTTGAGATAGATGTTCTTGTGATGATGACTTCCAGATTTTGGGGATAATAATAATAGTTTGAGTGTTTTATTAATGAGTTTAAGTCTTCCGCATACTTTTGTTGATATTGTATTAAAATGTTAAAGGTTAGATTGGTTGGTTCGCTCACATAGGAGGGTAAATGTGGGTGCCAGTCGCGTCCCCGATTGGGTCGTGACAAATACAAATGTTGAGTCCGTCCATTAAAGATTAAGAAAGTTGATTGAAAAAGCTTGGAACTATTTCTTCAAGTGTTGGTAGGTCCTCATGTTCGGGGATGCTATCTTTTCATTATTCTAGATTACAAAGACTTTAGTAGATATTAAGAATAATTGTATTACATTAATGTTCTTTGGATTCTTTTGTATCATGGCCTATATGGGGTATCGCCTATTTATTGGCTAACTCGTGATTCGTACTCTTTAGGTGGTTGTTATATGAGACAACTTCTAGAATATCTCTACGAATGTATTAATGATTGTTAAGCATGTAGTCAAAGTATACTTCACATAGTATAATATATTTTTGATTATTCCAAAAATTTAACTGATGATATGTTATGATGAATTCTAAGGGCTTGTCCTAGTCCACTGAGAGGACGACGCCGCCGGTCGCATTTGGGATGTGCTCTCCTGGTATGGCACGTGATTCATGGAATGTGATAGTATTATGGGATAAGGTTAAAAAATCATGTAAATGCAATTAATAGGGAATAGTTTTAAATTAGTGAATAAGCTAGACTTTAGTGAAGTAAACTCTCTCTCTCTCTCAAGTAGTTTATCATAAATCAAATTGGTTTCTCTCGAACATCAAATAAGCAGCAACTACGAACAACCTTAGACTTAGTTCACTCTCTTGAGCTGAATGTGTGGAAAAGTAAGGATTCACTCTCTCAAATTGTACCCATTACAACCCAATACCTATATGCCATCAATTAAGTAATCTTGGTTTTAAAGCCTTTCTCTCGAGCAAGCCAAACATAGGAAGGTAGAATTGCATTTGAAACTCTAAGCCTTTAGTTTAAGCAATAATTACATAATGGAATCCCTTTAAAATAGCATTTACACTATCAAATAGAAATATGCAGCAGATAAATTATCCCTTAATCACATAAGCACACCACAAGAATTGGGTTTGAGCTTGACATAGTGAAAAGCAAGAAACCGTTACTAAATTGTGTTTCCATCAACTTGGTAAGATTAATATTTTCTTTTCATAGTCTAAGATTAAGAATATTCAAAACACACTTTAAATCTTCAAATCTAAGGAAATATATATCAATATTTAGTTCTTACTCTCAAACTTAAAAACTGAACAACAAAATAATTTAACAAAAGATCAGACTGAAAAATGATACTAAGCTGAAATTTTTAATGTTGTCAAAAAATATTTTATGAAAATTCACAAGGTGCAGTTAGTTGGGATCACCGATTCACTCGGTGACCCACCCTTTAGTCAGAGTCATTGACTTTTTTCTTTTTCCTTCACCATCTTAAAATTTTGTAACTTTGGGAGATTAGGTACTTCATCTCAGAATCATTCGGTGACATGCCGAATTCTCCTTTTTATGAAATACTTTATTTTCTCTTTCAGGTGTTCAAACACTAGAACATTAAGAGAGAATATGGTCATTCATGACTCGCCCAATGGTTTAGGTTATCCTAACAATTCCTTTACTTCATTCGTTTAGGTTTCTTGTTCCTTTTTTCTCATTAGTATCCATACATTGATCCTTAATCAAAATCCCTGAAAATCAAGGATTTCCATAAAATATTGGTACAAAATATGCATTTAAGGACACTAAATCTATTAAAATAAAGCTCTAAATGAGTCCAATCGTGGACTCATCATGATACATTTGGGTACTTTTTATTGACTTTTTGCCCTCCTTAACATTACATTGGCTTTTGCCTCTTTTCTCAACCTATCTTTGACATCATTTCATTTTACTTTCTTTGCCTTGACTCTTTTCAATATGAATGTGCCTCAGATTTTTCACTTTGTTTTTCTTTATTTTTTTGAGAACTTTAATTTTTAATCTTTTTGTTTCTTTTTCATAAAGTCACTTCTTCTTTTATCTTTTCTTTTTCTCTTTTTAACACAAAACTCTTTTCTTGCTCTTTTCTCATTCCGTTTCCTCTTTCATAGCAACCCTCAACTTGAGGATTTTACATTATTTGAGGTGCATAATATCAATGTAACTTTGGAATTAGCCATCCTCACCTTAGGCTTTGTCCTAGACAAGGTGCACATGTACAAAAAGAGATCTAGCCAAGACAGTTATTTTAGCTAAGGTGAGTTAGGTGATTAAAAAGAAATTGTCTATTTAAGGATCAACATTTGGGTCAAAGAGAGAATATATTTCATTTGGTTGAATCATTTTAGGCTTAAGTGAACTAATTTGAACAAGGGCTTATGATAACTTCGTAAATTCTACCCTAGATCATCTTAGCAAGACCAACAGGACAAGTTCTACGTTAGCACAAATTAATTGAACATTCAACTTTTCTCACACTCTTGGCACATTATTTTGTTATCATACTACCCAATTAAGGTTTTAGCTTAAGTCATGATGTCAAATAAGTTACCTATCATGTCACATTGAGATCAAACATGTGTAGCTCATCAAAACTCTCTCTCTAGCACATTTTAACATTTTTGTACAAGGATCATTAGTTTTTCATATTTTTATGCCATTATTCTTTAAATTTTCAACCTACTTCTACACATACATTCATAAACATATTGGTTCAATATAAATTAAAAATTGTTTTTTTGGGGGAAAAACATAGGCAAGATTACCCAAAGAGAGGATTATGAGTTGGCTCACTCAAACTTCACCTTATCACTAACAATTTGTTTATCGTACACCCAAAAAAATAGAGTGTGTGATTGTCCCCAATGCACAAAAAATAAAAAAAGTAAAGGATGGGGTGAAGCAAACCTGTGGCGTATATGTGCCAATGACTAGTCAAATAGTGGGTGGTTTCGATTTATTGAAGACCACTGTATCCACATATGGCATTCCATTAGTAATGATCCCATCTACTACCTCAGCACCCTTCGTAGTGTTTCATTAACTCTCTCCTTAATATATCCGGCAATAGTGTTATCACCAACTCTGTCAATAGTAGAACCCTCAATAGCGCTTGAAGACCTCGAAATACAAACTTCAACCTCTCTGGATCACTATTGTCTCAAATCCTCATCCACAATAGACACCCGCCGTGCCTACTCTATCTGATGGCGCTTTCGCTTCTTCTATCTCTCAGGCTCAACTTAATTAGAAGAACAACCGGAGCGGCGCTATTTCTATCAGCACGGGAAGACGTCGGAGGCGGCATAGTATCACAAAATAGGGCGCTCAAAATAGTATCATCAACCGGTGTTGTAGGGGCGGACTCTGGTTCAGTCACTAGGGGATAAATATGTACATCTATTTCAACACGGAGGCTCTCTAAATCCTTCTTAAAGGTAGTCAAATCCATATTTGGGGTTAGCCTTTGAAGAACTCGCTTCTCAAAAGCATCCATGAGCTTATGAACGACAAGCACCTTCTTATCCATGAGATGCTCAATTTCTTCCTCAGACTCTGCTAATGAACGATGAATACAAGGAATCACATGTTGAAGTAATTTAGCCATCTGTGCCTCCAACTTCTACACTCAGTCAACAAGGATGAGAGTGGATCCAGAGGAAGAACTGGCTCTAGAATAGCTATGGGATTTACTAGCGACTACTCAAGGAAGAGTTTGAGTGTCTGCTATGGTGGTTGTAAAAGTGGGGTTATGAGCTTACATCTTTGCAACATCTAGAGAAAGATTATCACTAGCGGTGTCACCTTAACATGTGGCTCCCTGTGAGAGGCAACTACATTAGCCTCATCGTAAACTAGGTCTATATCCACAGTTTTAGTTTTTTGTAGTAACTGATCATAGTGTCGGACTGATACTACTGCGTTCTTGCAGAGGTTAATAGAAGATAGTAAAGGCAGGGTGGTGATGGCCTTGAAAGCCATCTCATGTTTCTAAACAATAAGCATTAGTGAAAAATTGTCCTCCTGACAAGGAGAGAAAGTTGCAACCATAATTGTGCGCTCCCAAGTAAGTCAATTATTTACATAAGTAGGCACACTCGATTTCACACCAGCAAGTAGAAAAAAATTGGAAGAAAACTTCACGTGGGCTTTTTGATACCCGAGCTTTGGGTATGGATTCCCTAGATGATATCTCCGTTTTAAGGAATTTAACGGGCTAACAAACACAAAAGACACTTCCTTTGCTCGGCTTTAATTTGATCATGTTGATAGGCAGGGTGGGCCTAGACAATGGAGGAACTTACAGAGAGTGGTCTCGAATACATTCTTTGAATATCCATGCTCTAGTGTAGTCGTGAGAATAGAGTGGACTGCGGTCTGGATACTTTTGTCAATGTGGGAAGCATAGAACTCCCTAATTATCACCTCAATGAAGGACCCTGGGCTATGGGCCATGGATTCGCACCTATGCCTCTGGAATAGATCATGGATCGTATGTGTAGTGTAGAGGATTCTTGTTAAAAACGGGCGTTACTCTGTGACCAATCTGGCCATATTTCTTCTTTCATTAAACAAATGAGCATCCCAATAGATTTAGTATTGACCATTCACACAAAATTGTTTGGGATCCTTAGAAACTCGTATCCGGTCTGTATTGGGGGGAACTAAAATTTCACTGTTAGATTTAGATGAAGAGGCATTGTTTCCATTAGAGCTGAAGCTTGAGACAAAGCTGAATGTGGATGTAGACTCTGAGACAACTAGTTAACCAATCGGTGTGGACCCTTACAAGATTGGGGGTCTGTCACCACATTGGAAATATCCCATTAGGTTTGGTTCCATGTAGTGCATAGTTTACTGGGAGATGTTGTAGTAGGAGGTTTGACATACTCCGCATATGTATGCTCCACATTTGTATTGTTATATATTATCCAGAAGGAAGGTGCCACAACTTTTTATTCTCCCTTTGCGGCATCTCTTTGAGATTTTATGGAGCCTTGGTATCTTTGAAGCTTTATTAGTACCAAAACAAGCACAAAACACAATATGAAAAAGATTAAACAAGGAACGAACAAAAAACAAAAACTAAATTTTTTTGTACACTAGATGAACTATCCCTCTATGATATATAGGTCAGAGATCCCACAAGCTGAGTCTCTGATGTGAACCATGGATGTGAAAAATGGCTTTTCGATGGATCGAGGAATCATAGTCAAATTCTGTGGTTTCACACTTAAAAAAAAACTATGTGTGCTTATGACCCACGAACCTAACCTACGGTACATAGAATGACATACAATCAGTAAGCCGGGCCTCATGGGTCAGTTTTGTGCCAGATTTTGTATAAATATCTTGTATACCATTTCATTCAACAAATACAAACATATTAGGCCTACCCATGAATTTCAACAAATGATTAGGTAGTTAAACATCCTTAGGGTTCCTTTTCTCAAGAGCTAACATATTATCATACCAAAACCTAAGAACCCTAAGCTTAAACATCCAATTCGGCCAATTACTAGAGATATTTTGGTCAAAATGAAAAACATATTCACATTCTATCGTCCTAAGAGTGTTTAGAACTATAATCTTACATGCAATTTAATAGAAAATTAACAAAGGATTAAGATCCACTTTCTGACTGTATGATCTGAACAATGAAAAAAAGAAATTTCCTTTGACACCAAACTCAGACCGAAACCCTCTGTGAGAGGAAAAATGGGGTGATTTGGGACAGAAAAAGATAAATATTGTAGAGGAGAGTGATTTCTGTGATTTGAAAGTGATATGGGGAATCCATATGGGAATTTAGAAATTTGGAGGGTTTAGAAACAATTAGTTAAATGGTTTTTATTAAATGGGGGTTTGGGACCGGTCTCCATAAACCTTAGGTTGGACCGAAGAGACCGCATCTGCGGTCTGTTGGTTGACCTACGACATGTAAGTTCGGCTTGTAGGTCACTTTGATATAATTATAAAAAACTTACCTGGGCTCTACAGTTGACATTCATTGTCCGTTGTCGATGTGGTCCTTAGACCTCTGCATAGCCTTTTTCTGCAGATTTAGCTATCCCTACATATGTAATATCCATTACGAGTTTCCTTTTGCATTTTCTGTACACTTTTTAGGCTCATACCCTATGCTTAATCTAGCCAAAACTAATACAAAAATAAAACACCTATCTAAAAGAGTTAAATAAATTGAATTAAAAAATGAAAACTTCCCAAATAAAGAAGAAAAATCTATAGTTAGATCGATTGTACATATTTATTTTCATCCCAATTAATACTTGGTTTAACTTCGTGGCACAATACTGGCTCCTTTATTTCTCAGAATTCATTAAGATTATAGGTCTCAATCTTTTCTTGCACATTTTTCAACTACCCCATGTGGACTTTGATCCATTTCCTGTTAACCTTGAACCTTTTTCCTCCTTGCTCGACCGCTCCATATGGAAAAACTTGAGTGAATTTACATGGCCTGGTCCATTTCTACTTGAGCTTTCTAGGAAACAAGCACAACCTTGAGTTGAATAGAAGCACCAGATCACCCACAGTAAATTTATGCTTGTCAATTCTTTGATAATGATACTTTTTCATCTTCTCCTTATACAAGGCCGGAATTTCATATGCTTTTAGGCGAAACTCATTGAGCTCATTCTTGCAATTCACTCATTGAGTCAATGCAACACCCCAATAAAAATTCAACTATTTGGCGCCCAAATAACCTTGTGTTCTAGCTCTACCAGTAAATGGTATGACTTCTATATACAAAATTTTAGGGCAACATTCCTATGGGAATCTTGAATTTTGTGTCATAGACCCATATATAATCATCAAGCATCCTTGACCAATATGTTTTATTCGAATTCAAAGTCCTCGCAGGGATTTTCTTTATCTCTTTGTTTGACACTTCAACTTGCTCACTAGACTGCGGATGGTAAGTATAACTACAGTATGTAAAAGTCCATATTTCTCTAGAAACACCTTCAATAATTTCTTACAAAAGTGGGAACATCAATGTTGATAATCACCCTAGGTGTACCATATCTAGAGAAGATACTCTTTTTCAGGGATGTGGTGACACTTTTGACTTCATTGTTTTAAAGCGCAATTGCTTCTACCCATTTTGACACATAAACGATCACCACAGGAACATTTTTCATCACATGTAAACTCACAAATGAACCAATAAAATCAAGGCCCCACATATCAAACAACTTAATCACCCATATTTGATTCATAGGTAGCTCTCACCTCTTGGAAATTCCTCCCTCCCTTTGGAAATGATCACAAGACTTTGCAAAATCATGAGCATTATTGTTGATTGTAGGACAATAATAGCCATATTGTAAGATCTTTTGAGTAGTCTCAAAACCACTATGATGTCCACCAACAGGAGATGAATGCCACGACCTTAGTATACTTCTCATCTCTAACTCGGGCACACAATGTCAAATATTCCCATCAGCACAAAAAAGGAACAAATAAGGCTCATCCCAAAATAACTTCTTCACATCATGAATAAACTTTTTCTTTTGGTTAAAAGACGAAAACTGTGGAGCCAAATCACTTTCCAAGTAGTTAACAATGTCTGCGAACTAAGGAATAAGATAATGAGAAGAAACAGATGTGTGTTATTATTGAGTAGCACCACTAATTTCAGCCCCATATCTTAGCTTGATAATAACTCCTATAAAAGTATTGAAGGAGTAAGTTGTCTCGAAGACTATGTGTGGGGCATTGTATCACTAGTTTTTTGAACCGGAGCCATGTTTCATGCACAGGCTCTCTATTCAACTGCTTGAAGCTTTGGATACTATCTTGAAATGTCATCATCACGAGGGACGGAAGAAACAAATATTGAAAGTTGTAAAGAATTCTTCCCACGAGGTGATTGATTGTGTCGCAACTTAGCTAGCCACTTGCATTCCTTTGCTATTTATGATAAAAGAAAAAGATTGCTGAGAGATGTTTTTGTACAAGAAAAGTCACACAAATCGGTGCTCGTGCGGGTCCACGTGAGCTAATCCATAAAAAGACCATTTAGATGCAAGAATTGCAGCATGGTGCTTGTTATTCTGAATACTATATTTCCATCTACTGAAGGTAAACCGATGGCCTCAACACCTCCTATGAGATGTGGATCATTGTTGGGCTCTTGTACAATATTGAGCTTGCCAATATTGGGATCAAATGGCCACCTAAATACTAATACTAGTATTAACACTCATACTTTTTTAAATATTTACACAATTAACAAAACAAAACCAAAAATTAAATTAGTTATCACTACACTAAAACGAACTAAAAATACTAAGAAATTACATTTTGACTTGACACCACTCCCCGGAAACTGCGCCATTTTGTTGTTTTTGATTAATTCATGATCAAAGACACTAGCCTAAAGTTTAAGTGACTACAAATCAAAGTGAGTATAGTAACCCAAGCAAGGATTGGTGCAGTGTCTCAAGGGAGTGGTACTGAAAATGATAGAAAACTAGAATTCTATTTTAAATACTGATAGCTTAAGAAATTATCAAATAAAACAACATAATGTCATTTATGACACCAAAGTGTGTCAAAAGTAGTAAAGAAAGAAAAAATTTAAGGGAAAATCAAGTATAAGGGATAGTTCTTGGGGTATGAACGCAATATATGTTGACATTAACAAGTGGGTACATATTTTTTTTTATAGAAAATTAGCAAAACAATGGTAACTAAGCTAAGATTTTGGTGAAAGTAAATTCCCTCTAGGGAAATTTAACCCATATGAAATGGCTTCTTCCTGGACACCCACTCATCTAATATATCCAGCATATGGCTTATCCAGACGCACTCTTTCAATGAAATGTTCTTGGTTATGAAGTAAGGGGTCACACTTTAGAGTTGACCCTCTTTACACCTCACTCCTTAGGATATCAATCTAGTGATCCTTGTTGAGCGACCTCCTCTCGAGCAAGCCAAAAATACATAGGTAGTTTTGTATTTGTAACTACAAACCCATTAACTTAAATCACAACCATTAGGTGAAATTAGCATTAGAACGCATCGAATCCTATCATCAAGCTAGACCTAAAGATAATATAAACCTATATTTGCTAAATCACACCACAAGAATGGGGATTTTTAGCCACACATCAAAGAATCATCAAATACGCCTAAAACTATAAGCAAATTAAATGGGTATAGGAAATTAAACCTTTATATGAGAAAAGTAAGAGAAGAATCACTTCCAATTTGAGAAAGAAAGACCTGTTTATTCAAGTCTTTCAAAACAACCTCCCCAAACATCAGAGAAAATAGTAAACTAGAGTTCTATGAGTTAAAAAAAGGTAATATTGTTCGGACATTTCAAA
This sequence comes from Solanum corneliomulleri, assembly GCA_027704805.1. Classification (NCBI taxonomy): domain Eukaryota; kingdom Viridiplantae; phylum Streptophyta; class Magnoliopsida; order Solanales; family Solanaceae; genus Solanum; species Solanum corneliomulleri. The sequence continues at coordinate 62,328,201 of JAKWIY010003052.1, forward strand.
ATAATAAAGAGTTTAGTATTTATAGACTTCAGATTAAGTTCTAGCGAATCTGTTAAGTGAATTTACTCATGAATCACAGAGTTATTTGGCGATTCGTCCTTTTTCTAGTTCATCACCGTTTGTGCTTTGGATTTTTCATTTATGCATGTTGTAAAATTGGGCGAAATAACTTCGCTTTGCAGAACTATTCGGTGAAACGCCGACCTCTCCTTTTCATTGCCTTTTGAATCCACTTCTTCAGGCTTCACTTGATGGAACTAAGGCAAAAACTCTATATTCAGTGTCTTGATGATCCTAAGTTTAAACTTCAACTCTTTTTCAACCTTCTTATTCCATTTTGCACCTATGTGTCCATTCTCGTACTAAAAAATGTGAATACTAAAACTTGAGAGTTTTCACTGAATATTGAGATAAAATGAGCAATTTAGGACACTATTTACATTAAAATAAATCTCTAAATGAGACAAATTCGAGGACTCATCAGTAGGGTACGCGAACATACATTGCACAAGGTATAGCATACTGGTTGCTTCAGATGAAGGTCAAAGATAAAGGTATAGGTTTTAATGTGATATTTTATTTTTGTGACTTTATGACTTATATGATGTTAATGCTTATATATAATTGTTTTTACGTTATTGTTCATGATATTTCAAAAGTGGCTTAACGCATGGTTTCTAACCAAATTATTCTTTTTAAAGCATGTTTTTACATGGTCATCATATTTAGTACATTTTATTGTACTAACCATATTCTTCATGTTTTTACTACTACAAGTGTAGGTCACGAAAAGTGATTCGTTTGGTGCTTTAAAGTGTTAGATTACTATCCTCAAAGGCATGGTCTGCCTTCATGATTTGAGTAAAAGACTTTATGTTCCTTTTATTCATGTAATAAACTTTTAGTAGTTTCATTTGATTGTAAAGTTTTGTGTACCTAGTACAATTTAAGTTTGTATTAAGATTTCCATGTGAGACTTAGACATCCATTTAATTTTATGTTTTATTTTAAATAAAGTTTTAATATTTTAGATATATATAAGTTTTGATTCTATATTATTACTGTATCGAATCAAATCAAATTCTATGAGGTTTGCAGGAGACCCCTTTAGAATCAAGTACGCCCTTGTTTCGATTTGGGGGTGCTCTCGGATGCTTAAAGCTTGGTAGTAGAGCACAATATTTTTGTAATGGTATTAGGGTTGATGTTTTACAACCCACATCTAGTAGATTCTTTTTCATCACACTGAGTCGTGACACATCAACGAGTTATAGGCTACATGATATTAGAAAATTATACTTATTTCATATTCTTGAAGTCGTGCCTTAGAGTTTAGTTCTTTAAGTGTTATCTTCATAATCCCTCTCTTGTGTTTATATGATATAAATACAAGAGTGAGACCCGCAAGCAGGGTAAGATGTGAGAATGTGAATGAGGGAATTCCTCCCTAAGGTCCTCAAGGTTACCATGTTATTAAAGACAACTAAGTTCCAGTAGTGTTTTCGTATATGACTAATGAAGAAATTAGGCCGACTTTGTTGAACTTGGATCGAGCCATGATGGCTCAAGCAACTAGAGATATGAGGCCTATGGTGAATGTTTATGAGGAAACTATTGGTTCTAAGTTGAGAGGTTTTGTGAGGATGAATCCTCTGGTGTTTCTAGGGTTTAAAGTTGGAAAAGATACCTAAGAACTTTTTGATGAGGGGTATAAAGCGGTGAATTCTATAGGGTGACTTCTTAAAAAATTGATTTTGCCAAGTTTGATTCACTCAATAGAAGGACAATAGGCCAGTTGAAGCGGATACTACAAAATGGGAGAAGTTTAAGGAAGCTTTCCTTTGTGGATACTTTCTCCGTGAGAAGACGTAGTGTATGATTGAGGAGTTCATCAACCTTAGCCAAGGTAATTTAATGTGCATAATACTCCTTGAGGTTTACCGAATTGTATATGTATGATACATCTTTGTTGTCAAACCCTAAAGATGATATGAGCGGTTTATGGCCGACGTATCCGATCTAGTCAAGCAAGAGTGCCATAATAAAATGTTCCACCATGACATGAACATTTCTAGGATCATGGTGTATGCAAGATCTATTCAGGAGTCCAAACATAAGAGTTTGAATAGGGATGTGAAGTGGGGTAGATCTGATAAGCAATGTCAACCTAGTTTCAAGAAGAGGGATCCATACCAAGCTTCTTCAAGTGCTCCTATGGTTAGCCAAGATAAAATTGGTGGTTCTTAATTTTCTAAACGTACTTGCACCACTTGTTGCAACAGACACTATGAGAAGTGCCTAGCCGGTACTAATGGGTGTTTTGGTTGTGGGAAGAATTATCACAAGGTGAAATATTGTCCTACACTTATGGTTAGTGGGAGGGATTCCAATCAACCTTGTAATGATGGTATGGTTTCTATCCTTACTAATCATGGTCATTTGTATGCTTTTTAAGCCAATGAGGACAAAAGAGCTTATTCAAATAAAGGTACCAGTAAGTTATTATTCTTTTATAGTGATCAGGTTTCAATGCTGAATCATGTTTGCCTTAGATAGGTTTTTTTCTTTTTTCATATTTGGGGAATACTAAATTTAAGGATAAGGTCATCAGAGCATCCTTGTCTTTTCCTTCTATTCTTATTAATCTTGAGAAATAGAGTTCCTTGTAGCTTGTTTTATGTTTTTTTAGTCATGAGTGCTAATGAGTTTTCCATGGCTTCTTTATGTTATGAATGCTCTAGTTGAATTCTTGTTAAATGGGAAAAATGAGTTTTCAAGATTTATGTGTTCCTCATGTTGATATGCCTTTTTGTATGTGTTGATTATGTGCTTCACGAGTCCAAATGTTGAACATGCTTATGTGGTATTTCGTGAAGAATTGCATAATTTACCTTATCATTCTTGTAACACCCCATAATTTCCATGACCTATAATAGAACCTCAAATATTTAATAATGATGATTTTTCACTTAAATAAGTATAAATAACTTGTTTGAAAGTGTTAGAGCCAAAACATCAAGAAGGACCTTAATGTCCGGAAACTAGTGAATTGAACTAGTAGGTGTCCAATGTTTGGTGAAGGTTTGGGTAGTGTCATATTAAAGATAAAACTTGCAAAAAGACTTTAAATATGTAAAATATAGTGTAGAGGGTCCAAACGTCCATCCACGACTCCCCAAGGACTACCAGAAGGGTCCTTGAAGAGGACCCGAACATTGGCGAGCAGGATGCCAAAGCATCCTGCGTCCAGCAAAGATATGGAGATCCTTGCACTTCGCACATGCAGCAAAAGGAAGGGAAGACTTTTACTCGGGACACGGGGACTCCAAGAGGTCCACATCCTCAAACCGTATTTGCAAAACAAAATGAAATTGCCCCCGCGACGCTCAGCCACTTAAAAGATTCTTACGTACTGTTTTTAAGTCATTTTGACTTCACAAAAAGACCCTGTTAAGTGAGGGGTATTTTGGGTAATTAAAGGAGGGAATATATAAAATATTAGGGTCAGTTTTAATTCACTTTTAACACCCAAATCAATTCCCTAAAGTAGAAATCAAAAATCATTCTCATCTCACTCAAATTCTCTCTTCCTCCAAACCTCCATCAAAGACAACTAGAGCTGCAAGAAGAAGGTCAAGTCTTCTAGTTTCCAACCCAATTTCGTGGCTTATCATCACTAAGGTATGGTTTCTTTCACTCTTTGGATTCCTTTCCCCAAGAGGTCCCTCCAAAAGACGATTTCAAAATCCCTCAAAATTATGATTTTTCTTCTCACATCGGTCTTCTTGAAAAACAAAATTATCAATCAATTTTGATGAACTATGATGAGTTAATATTGTTTAAGTATACATTGTAGTTGAGTGATGATTTCCTATGATTTTTTCCCTAAACCCATGTCTATCCCCAATTTTATGAAATATTAGGGTGAGTTGTGAAGATGATGAACATGTAAATTAACTACATTATTGTTAATTATGTAATTTCTTCTTGAATTCAACTTATTTAGGTAATTGGTTATGTATTCTTGGTAATGTAATTATGAAGGTTGTTGAAGAGGTCAAGAAGGTATGTTGATTGATTCTTCTTGGATTCAATTGTGAACTATGAGTTACTTAGATAGTAATGCTTCTATGTCTAATGTGTGGTTGTGATGTTGATGCTAAGTATTACTCATCCTTAATCATAAGATATAAGTTAGACATGATTCAAGTATGTTTTTTATATACGAATATGTTATGGTTGAAAGTAGTTTCTAAGTATTAGAATAAAGTGTTAAGTTTAAGGTTTACTCACTTGTGAAGTGGTATGTAAAATGAAGGATTGTTCTCAATTATGATGACCTATGAGATAATATGATAAGATGTTTGAATAAATGTCTAGAAGAGACTAATGTTAACTTGTATGATTAAATAAGATGATTGCTAATGGGAATAATTGCTTAGTACTTAAAGGGCATGTAAATGAGGTGGAGGCCTCACGTTTAGTAAGTCCTGCCTACCACATGGGTTTCCTCAAGTTAGTAAGTCCGGATTCCTCAAATATGGATTGTTTCATGATATGGAAATCTCCATTTTAGAAAGTCAACGTTTGTAGTAACAATCTCCTTTACCCTTAACTATATACCCACATATGACTCTAGCTTTGTGGATAAATCTAGATAGGTATGTACGAATGGTTACACCTTAGGCAACTGTGAACCCTCTCTTTTTGGTGAGGGAGTAAAACAACGGATTCCATGTACCTGACATGGTCTGATGTCGGCTATTGCACTTCTTTCCCTAATGTAAAAGAGAATGAACAACTTATGCATGTGAACTCTTATTAGGTTTGTCTTAAACGCTACTACATTGTGTGGGGGATAATATGGGACTTCTCTTACACATTGCACATGTGTTATTTTAAGGGATGCTTATTGTAGTGTTCTTTTAAGATTATGATTATGATTATGTAGTTAAGATATGAATAGTTTTGATGTATGAAACGTTTTATGAAAATCATGAAAAGATGATGTAAGTATGAAGTGGGTTGGTTAATGTGATATTTAGCTTTGAATAGGGTTATGGGCTTTATTATTGCATGCACAAATGTTGCTTGAGTTGGTTATATGTTGGGTTGACTTATGAAATTCCTTATAAGTGTATATTGAATTATTGCACATTATGCATGGTTTTGACAAAATTGTGCCTTTTATCATACATTAAATGATTTTGTGCAAATGAACCATACTCAGTACATATGTTTTATACTAACCCATATTTCTTCCCTTTATCGCAAACGTTGTAGGTTCGGTCCATTGAGGTATCTTGAGGCTAAAGCAGGAAGTCTTGGACTACGCTCCAAGTTTAGGTAGGTCCTCTAGTTCTAGTATGGTACCAGACACAATACCTTAGTCATACTTTTATTATCTAAGGAAATTCTTTTTTATCCTATTGATGAGGGTTATGTAAGCCCCACATGTAATGTATGAATTTGAATAAGGGCTATGCCCGAATGCCTTACTTCATTTAGATGGCTTTAATGTGAGACAAAGATTTAGACTAAATTCTATGTGCTGTTATGTTGTCTAAGCAAAAATCCTATGTAAGCTTCCTATGTGAGAGGTCAATGTAAACCTCACTACGGATAGATACAAAGTTTCAATTTTTCCGCATATTTGACCTAATATGCAATGACGAATTTTAAGGGCTTGTCGATAACCTATTCGAGGACCAAACAGTGGAAATGCCTCGGGGTACTTAGGGTCATTACATTTCAAGAATTGAGATGGCTCTTTCTGGGGATGTTTATCGGAAATGAATAAGTTGAAAATGGATTGTAATGAGTCTGTGGAACAGAGGTTAAACGGGTTGAATGATCTTGATGGATTTCTCTTGAAGGCATATGAAAGTTTAGTTCTTTACAAAGAAAAGATGAGGAAGTAACATGACGAAAAGATTGAGAAGCGCGATTTTTTGGTTGGGGATTTGGTGCTTTGTTTTTTCAATTTTAGGTTGCGTTTGTTTCCGGGAAAACTAAAGTCCAAATGTATTGGTCCCTATTTGATCACCCAACTCTTACCTCATGGTGCGGTTGAGTTGCAGAACAAGGAGGGTGTGAGGTTCAAGGTGAACGAGCAGCGAAACAAAATCTATCAGGGCATGCTGAAATAGAGAAGGAAGTGATCGAGGAATACCATCTTGATGAAGTTTGAGTAATCAAGTGTCCTTCGTCATGCCATGACGTAAATTCAAGCGCTTATTGGGAGGCAACCCAATATGTATCCTCTAGCCAACTATAGTTTTTTCATGATTTTCTAGGAATAGTTGCAGTATTTTTGCTTTTATTACTTATGTCACATCTGAATGTTCCTTTATTTTTCTTTTAAAGTGTTCGATAGAGCATAGAGTAGGGTCAGTGTATAAAAAGTGTCAGAAATCACAAAAATATTAGCTTAATGGCTGTTAAATGTGCAGAAATTTGGTCAGGTGCACCCATCGACAGATCTATTGACTGACCGTCGTCCCTTAGACGGATCGTCGGTAGGATCCGTTGTGCCCAAGTATGCTCATTAATTTTTTTAAAGTTAGGACACTATCGACGGAGGGGTCGACGGACCGTCGATGAGGAATCGTTGATCCCTCACCCACCAACCCAACCCGACCTGTTCGGCTACATATTAAAAGTTATTAAGATTTTCATTTTCCCCACCTCTTCACATAACCCCCATAACCGTTCCCCTCCCTATTTCCTCTTATTTTCTCCCACTTCCTCACCCATTAACTCCCATTCCATTTTCAGATTCCCAAACTCCCCCCACCTCTACAAAATCCATATTCTCCCCAAATCATCAATCTTCTTCAGTCTCCTTGACGATCGGTATTCGTGGTTGGTATTGCTGATGTTGAACAACTAGAGTTCATACTATTATTAATCTACTACAGTTGTTAGGTATGATGTTCAGATCTGCAAAGATTAACTATCTTTAATTTTTTCTTGATTACCTTGATGTCTCACTGTGTGAGTACTGAATTTCGGAACCTTTTCCATGCTAAAACTTACACCAAAAGTCCTATGTCCCTTAGAAAAAATGCAATAGAAAGGGGTGGGGGTGTATTTTGAACAATTGGCGTGTGTTTGCATGATTGTGTTCTTGACCTATGGCTTGATACGGTGTCAAAAATGCATGTCAAAACTAGGAACATTAATGCCCGACGAATGATGGGATGCTGGGTAAATGTTTGGGAAACTTAGGCTTATAGGACACTTCAAATTAGTAAGATAGGGGAACCAAATTGGCTGCAACACTCTGTCCCTGAAGGACAGTACGAGACCCTGTCGACGGACCGTCATTGGGGTCCGTCAACCCTAACTTCCATTTGTTTACTCTAAGTGTCCCTCAACGGACCACTTTGATGGACCATAGTCCCTTTGATCGTCCGTCTTCACAACCGTCGACGGTGTCAAAACCTCTGCTTTTGATTTTTTTGTAAAAGTAATCTAAGTGTCGGTCAACAGACCCTTATGACGGACCATCGTCCCTTCGATGATCCGTCCTGCACAACCGTCAACATTGTCAGATCCTTTGTTTCTATTTTTTTTTAAAGAAAATTCTAAGTGCCCCTCGACGGACCCCCATGACGGAATGTCATTTCTTCGACGAATTATCGATTAATCCATTATGCACTCTGTACTTCCTCACTTCCATTCCTTTTCTGCATTCTGCTCTTGTGTTTTCTTCTTTTGCACGTGTTGCAGGATCCCACTGGTACTAAGTACTTCTCTTTGCAGGTTCAAATTGCACCAAAACATGACCGTGTCTACTCACGAGGGCGTTCGAAGTCCGTCGACCCATCGAATGGGCTGGTCATAGGCTTAGAGGATGAGAATGACCAGGATTATGTGCCACCAGGCACCCACACTCCTACCAGTGCTTCCCGCACAACTAGAGCCATGCCCACAAAATTGGCGCCCGGCGTAGTCACTGCCTCTCAGTTTGATGAGGAGCGCATACTAACCGGCACACCTTCTGGGTTGGGTGCACATTCTTAGGGAGAGTCTGGCTCCGTGGAGGCATCTGGTTTTGAGAAAGCTTCCAGATCTGAGGAGACTTCTGCTTCTGCCTCCTCCTATGATGAGACTAATAGTGATGACTTTACTCAAGCACCCCAGACTGGTGTCCCTGCTCTAGTTGCTGATAAGCCTAATCTGTGGTGTGTCGAGCGGTAGTATCAAGTCTACATTAATGCCATGATGCCAAATGACAAGGGATTCATGACCCAGACCCTTACACTTGAGTGGCGGGTTCTCATAGGGAGTCTTCCCACCATGCCAGTATTCATAAGTTATTCACCAGACATCGGCTAGAGTGGACGGCTCGAGCAGTAGGACGCCATAGAGAGGAGATGGTCTGTTAGTTCTATGCCTCCTATGTGGAGATTTTCCAATATCATATGCACATGCGGTCAGCTCCCACCAAACATGCACCATTGGAGTACGTTTGAGTCTGCGGCAAACGGGTTTATATTTCCTTGCAGGCCATTTGCACGTTCCTCTATGGCGCAAATTTTTATGCCCCCGGACCCCTCTCACCGTCGAGTTTGACTATCAGTGGAAGTTTATTAATGATGTCCAGAACCTTTTCGTAGATGGTGAGGCTGCCGATTGGGTGTTGGAGCCCAAGCGCAATATCAAGAAGGTCAACCTCACCTTCACAGCCAAGTTCTTATGGATATTCGTCTGAAACTACATTTCCCCCCGCTGCTGCTGATAACATAGTCACATGGGATCCTGCAGCGCTGATGGCAGCCATGGTTGCGGGATTCGAGGTAGACTTTGCATGACTAGTGAAGGTGGTGATACATGAGAAGGCCTTAAAGGCAACTACTACTTACCCCTTCCCGTGCATGATCTTTGAGTTGTGCAGCTATGGAGGAGTGCCTGTGTGGCACATTGACGTGATCAAGACCCCATCCGGCACAGTAGATACTAGCCTCATTCGGGATGAGGCTAATGAGTTGGCTCCCCACAGAGGGCCCCCTATAGAGGTGCAACTACTCGGTGAGAACTTGGCGGCCACCGTAGAGCAAGCACAAGGGGCTAATCTAGATACATCCTAGCATACCGACATTACACCAGTTGAGTCTATCCCGAGTACTGGCAACCCCTCTGAGCTCCTCCTACTCGACTCTTTCTGCTACACTGGTCCCGCTTACTAGGGTCCAGAAATTATAGGCCCAAATGGCCACACTTCTGCATCCTATCCAGCCTTGGATGTAGAGGTCTATTGCTGAGGCGGAGGAGCGGATAGAGAGGAAAATGGCCAAGAATATTGAGCGGAAGATCATGGAGGTCCACCAGCTGTTGGATTCATTTGAGTTTTGGGTTCTCGCTCGGCCATCCCCTACAATGGATTTGACGACTCTCTAGGCTGCTATTGAGAGTCTGAGAGCAGACTTGGATACCATACTACAGGCTCGGGTGCCTGAGTCTAAGGCCCCTTCTGCATAGCCTGCTGAGGACATGGTTTTGGCTGCCCTGTTCTTTAATGTTCCACCACATCCCCCAAGATATAGTGCCAAGAGGTACCGAGCTAGAGATGAGGAAAAGTCTCGGCATGGAAGAAGGAGCACACTAAGTTAGAGGCTGCGAGGAAAGCCTCGCTGATTGATGAGGAAGCCCGCCAGTTGAGGTTTTAGAAGTTGTTGCTAGGGAGTCTAGATCTAGAGTTTTTGAGGCTGAGACGAGCAATACTGATGGTGTTGTTATTGCTGAGGACACCACTGATGGTGTCCCTACTACAGACGGAACGGGTTCCGGGAAACTGGACCCGTCAACATGTTGATCATCGGCGCTTTGCGCCACATGTTTGCTTCACTTATCACGCTATTTTATATGCATTGGGTAAATTGTATGTATTTTTTTTGTGGGTTGGGTAAATGAAAAAGAGTGCTAGAGTGAATTTTGAGTATCCCAACTCACGATCCTCTCTCGGGATTTTCTTGTCTGTGCTTTTTTTCCGCAAGAGACTGGTTATTTTATTGTTGAACCGGCATGATGGTATCTTTTGTACATAGTATAGAAATGGAATCTGAAGCATGATGGCTAAACAAAATGATATCCTGATTTAAAGAAAATGTTGCATGTAACTGATAAATTATGGGTCTAAGCATGACATAGAGATACACCACTGAATGACCCTAAATCTAAAAATTAAACTAGGTGTTTGATAATATAGTAGAGTAATGAGATGTCAAGGGAGTATAAGGAAAATTTGAATAGTCCACCTTTTGTACTGAGCTAGAACTTGTCTGGTTAATCCTGTTAAATGTAGGGTGTGATAGATAATTAGGAAAGGATCATAGGCCCTTGTACAAGATAGACAATCTTTAGCCTAGATAAAAGAAAATCGAATGAAATTAATCCGTTCTTTATCCAAATGATTTGAGCTTAACATAGATCTTTATTTTTCAGTCCAACTGATCTTTCCTGGAAACAATGTGTTGGCTCTAGTCCATCCTTGGAGATGTGAACCTCAGCTTAAGCCAAAAGAATAAGTTGCAGGTGGCTAATGAAGAAAACAACCTTGTCGTGGCCCTGATCCAACCCTGGGTATTGTTTACCTTGACTCATAGGAAAGCCATGAGTTGAGGGTGACTATTATGAGGTATGCTCCAGAAAGTGGGGTTGAAATAATAAAGATAGAGAAAGAAAAAGAAAAGTGACCCAAGAAAAGTTTAAAGCAAAAGAAAAATTTTGAGATTCTTTGAATACAAGTAAGAAAAGAAAAGAGTCACTTACACAAAAGGAGAGAGAAGGGAGAACAGCAAGGTGAAAGAATACATGAAATTAAGAAATAGGGCAGAATAAAATGATGAAAAGGTAGGACGCTTAGACGTTCTGTCAAGAAGGCGCATTAAGTCACTAAAATGCATCCAAATGTGCCGTACCTGACCCTGAGCCTATGTTACAAGCTAAGAAAGTCCTATGCTGATCCTAAGAGTCTATTATTGTTAACTTGAAGCAGTGAAAATAAGGGCAAGCCTATGGTAATAAGTTTAAATAAGGTGTGAAGTTTTTTAGAGAGAGATTGTTGATAAATAACCTTATACTTAAACTGAAATCATTGTGTGAAAAATGAGGATGTTGTTTTGAAGTAAGGAGACTAGTTGCAATACGAGAGTATTTGTGCCCTAGAGAGAGATCAAAGAGGATAGGTGTTGGTGTATGGTGAGTCTGTGTCATGGTCTGATTCGCATGAGCGAGCCTAATAGTGATAGTATGCATAAATATAATGAAAATAATCAGGATTCATAGCTGGATGATTGCGAAAGCTAAAATTAGGATACTCTTGTACAAAGATTTTGTGGTGATTCATAGTGCGTCGCTTGAGGACAAATAACGAATTAATTTGAGGATGTTGATGTACCGTGGTTTCACGGTACTTTCAATGCTTTTTTCTTAAGTTTAGTGTGTCTCTAAGGACCTTTTTTTATTAGTTTTACTGTATTTTTCTCTTTGTTTGCAGGATATCTGTATAAGATGAAAACAAGGAAGAATTGTGCTTAAATTGAAGAAGTGACGACCTACTGAGCCATCGACGGTTCGTAGGAGGCCACTATCGCATAAAGGAAATGCTTCTAAAGGAAGATCAAGTAATTCTTACTATGTTTGGGGATACGTAGGCTCTCGACGGACTGTCATTTTCACGGTAGACCGTCCTGCACATCCGTCATTGTTAACAGAAAGTAGCTCCAGTACCCTACTTGAAAAGATTCTAAGTGTGGAGAAACAAAAGCCATCGATGGACCGTCATGCTCTCAACGGACCATCATCCTTGTCTGTCAATGGTAACATTGAGTTAGAGAAGAAGACAACTGAAAAAGATGCTAAGTGTGAAACAACGGGGGGCCTCGACGGCCCGTCATGGCCTCGACGGTCCATCGGTCTGGTCGTCGACTCAAATGCATTTTTTGGCCAGATTTCTGTAAACAAAGAGAAAAATACATTAAAACTAATACAAAAAGGCTTTAGACACACACTAAACTTAAGGAAAAAGCTTTGAAATTACCATAAAACCACGACACATTAGACGAAGACGGCAGTAATGCCTGAGGGATACTTAGGGTAATTACAATTCAAGAGTAGAGATGGATCCTTATGGATATGTTTATCGGAAATGATCGAAATCTCCTATTAGATTGTTTGAAGTAGGTTTGATAGGACGGGACTTAGTTCATCAAGCTATGGAGAAACTGAATGTTATTCAAGAAATGTTGAATACATGGTAGAGTCTTTTGAAATCCTACACTGATGTTAGGAGGAAGTAGTTAGTACTTGAGGTAGATGATTAGGTATACTTGAAAGTTTAAACCATGAAGGGTTTTATGAGATTCAGTAAGAAGGGGAAGCTTAGTCCCTGATATATTGGACCTTAAAAATAATATCCAAGAAGATTAGTATTGTAGCTTATGAGTTACAATTTACACAAGAATTAGCAGTGGTACATCTTTTACTTCATATTTTCATGTTGAAGAATTGCATGGGATAGCCTTCACTTATTATACCAATTGAAGAGAATGTAGACTAGGCTGTTAGCATTCGTCATAACATATCGTAGGTTAAAGTATGGAAAATTTACAACTTTTCATCAACATCTACAAGTAAGGTTTACTTAGACCTCTCACTTACACATAATATATACTTAAAGAGTTTAAATAGACTCCTCGTGTAGGAAGCACTACATAGACTTCTACTTTTATTTCACATACATTTATTGCAATATAATCTCATAGGAAGTCTAGGATAAGTCTTTTTTCAAACAATCTAGGACGAGTACAACATTGGGTATAGCCACTACTTCATTACAATTAAATCCATATATAGGCATATACAATAATAGTCTTCAAATGAAAGATAATGATCTAAATTGTCTTTAAGACTAAATAACATCCAATATGTAGATAGTTGAATCGTCCTCCGAAAATGAGGACCTACCAAACATGGAGATTGAGAATCCAAGTATTCTACAATGGATTTCTAAAAGCTCAACGGTCGGAACCTATATAAAGTTAGAAACATAGAAATATCGGTTAGTAGAATACTTGTACTAAGTATGAGAACATGCACATAAAACATTTGGAAGAATTCATGAAAAAATGACATTTACTTTAGAAGACATGCTAAGTCATTTAAAATTCATTGATGCATATTCAAGAACCCATATAATCGAATAATACATATACATTAATACAAGATCATTTATCACAAGACCAACTTAATCAAGTATAATCAAGTCAACATGTGTAGTATCATTCTTGAGTAATATAAGAAAACATCTCCAACATCATGTTATTACACCAAAGCATGTATAAAAGTTCATAACGTTACACTACTCACAAGACCTTTACTCATAAGCCAACATCAACTCTACATGTGCAATGACCACGCAAAGCCTCATAACCATAATAAATCAAGTAAACCAAACAAAGGATCTTAAGCAATGTTTATCTTCACATAACATAGCATCAAGAGTAGTCATCATCATATTTAGTAATATAGATCATTAGCATGTTTATAAGTGAAACTAACATGATATCGGATCATCAACATGTAATTTCAAAATATGCATTATCATTTACTTTATACAACAGAATAACAACCTTCTAGGATGTCCCTCAATGCCAACTAGTGCAATGTATAGGTAGAATCCTATACCACTACCTAGACTAAGTCAAACCCCTTAAGTCATCCTATTTAGTGTTCACTTCATTTCTTCATTTTACTTTAGGGAAAACTTGCCTTTAAAAACATAGAACACAAGAGCTAAGTGTAGAATCCGGTGTCATGAATCCTGCATCGAAAGAAGGTGGACTACTTGCCAAGGTAGTACCAAAACATGAACATAACATTCTAGGTGGATCCACTAGCTAGTATTATTTTGGGGGCAACATAGTTCATGAATTAGGAGATAAGCGTTGGACCCTCTTTAAGCACATTGTATTATAGTGTCTATTCTCATAAGTACAATAATGAACCTACGTTCTGACCTTGGGAAAGGACACTCCTCACAACTAGTTCACTCAGTGCTAAGCTAGAGTCCCTTTTTGAAATGGGATTTAAGCCATTATTATTCATCATATCTTACTTTAGGTCATATGAGACTAACCCTTGTATATCATAGTCATTAACTCAATTGGAATTGCGTGAGAATTTCCTTTCAATACAACCCTCGTATAATACGATCAATACATCATCATCATGTCATAGTAAGGCACATAGGCAATTTATAACCAACCTTATAGCATTACCTCTTCAGCATAGTATCTCAATCACATAATCAAGAAATTTCAATTTCATGATCATGCAAACACTTACCTAATCAAATCACATGTAATGCTTCAATGGAAATTCAACACCAAGTAAAACCCATCACAATTGAAGTAAAGGTTAAAGATTACAAATTCTTACCAATTCCCCCTTCAAAAACGATCATCTTTGTTTTTACATTCCACCAATCAAATTTCATCCACCAATAGGTGTAGTAAAATCATTCAATATTAATAAACACAATAACTAAGTCAATTTTTTCTTTACTAATCAATTCAACATGAGTTCATCACCTAGGTTTAGGGAATTCGGGTCAATTCATGATCTATTCCACATAGTAGATTAAATCATCAAAAACTAGCATAATTAAACAATAATATATCATAAATATAATCATCATAATCAAAGTAAAAAATAAAAAATTATAGTTTATAAAGTCAAATTCGGATTAGAATGAATCCCATATAAAGTCATCTTTTTGAAAACCAATTTTGGAAGAACCCTTTGGGAAAATGAAACCCAAAGGTAAAAGGTTCCTATACCTTGATATTTTTTTCAGAATAATGGATAAAATTGATCTTATTGAATCCCTATAACCCCTAAAAATTTCAATTTAATGGAGTCTTCTTTGGGGGGGGGGGAGAGATGGTAGAGAAGGTACAATAATTTCGGTTTGGAAATTATTGTGTTAAGTTGGGTTTAGTCTTAGGGTAGGTTAAATAATCACTTAATAAACTTAATTAACCTTCCTTAAACCCTAATTAAACCCCTATGAAATTAAATAATTAAATGAATTCACTTATGTCTTGACAAAATAATTGCAGGTCTTACCTAGGAGACATCGACCTACATTGCGTAGGTCAGTCGACGACTTTGCCCCCAACTATCTTGCACAACCGTCGTTTGTGTCAGCGACTATGCGTTTTCGCCATTTTTGGAAAATTTCTACGTCTTGATCAACAGGGAAATTGCCGCCCCGTCACCTAGGTGATTCCCCGTCGTTTGGCAGGCCCATGTGTTTTTGCCTACGCTGCCTCATTTGACAGGTTTGGCTCAAATGCAAGGCTCATATCCAAGGACCCCTATGGTGGTCCTTGGCGACCCGTGCCTGGATGTTTCGACCATAAACACGCTCTAACACTACTTTAATACCTTTCCACAAATTTTCATCAATTTCCAACTCGTAAAACCCCATGAAATAGTCTAAATTACACTAGTCCTCTTTCACAATTCTCCATACGTCATGGACGTTTCTTGACTTCTTGACTCTAAAATTTCCTAAGTGGCTTATAAAAATTTACTTTTGAACTTAAACCAGTATTAAAACTATTAGAAACTCATGTGACGCTCTAGATTAGCTCTTGGACATTCAGAGTTACATTATCCCCCCAAACAACAACATACATAATCAACATGCGTTACAAATCAACTCAACATAACAACATGACATTTACATATAGAAACTCAAAACATCAATTACCACTTATGAGATTTCAACTCACAACATAAGGAACTTTCTTCTCAACAACATCATTAGCTCAATAACATATAAAAAGTCACGTATGCCAAAATCTCATTTCAAAACACATCAACATGCTGAATATAATTTTGTCAAAATCTCATTTCAAAACACATCAACATACTCAATATAGTATCTTTTAGGCAACATCATATCAAATACACAAATAAGTGTAAATCAAGCAAACGAGAATTTTTCCATAAAAACTCATTTTATCATGAACCTTTCCCATGAATATGCATATCTTTGCAAAACAAGTCAAATTCAAATTTACTCATTATTTTGTTATTAATAGGAACAACTAACCTTAGTTAGAAAAAATATGAGAAAAACAGGACTTCATTTCGGCTTAGGATTTCCATGTTGCTCCCTCAACTAGGTGGTTCCTCCATAACACCTTTACGGAGGATGCCTCTTTGTTCCTCCACTTCTTCACTTGTCGATCAAGGATTTCCAGCAGAACCTCTTCCTAGGAGAGTTTCTCATCAAAATCTAGATCTTCAATAGGAAGAATGGACTCAGGGGTCACCAATGCACTTTTTATGCAAGGAGACATGGAATTCCAGATGAACTGAAGCTAGTTCACTAGGAAATCTCAACTCATATGCAACCTTTCCAACGCTTTGAAAGCTTTCATAGGGACATACATAACGAGGACTTAACTGCATTAATAGTGGATCAAGGTATTTTTTAGACTTCAGCTCAACCGCCAAAGACGATTCGGAGTTATGATGGACCATAAAACCACCACTAGGAGAATCTTCCAATCAGACACCCAAAAGAGACAACCTATTGACATCTTTCAATAGGTCTTTCTTTCCCTCTTCAACATGAGAAACACTCACATCGTAATCTTTCAACAATCCCATCGGAGATTCAACTCCTTTGAGTGAACACATATTGAAGACTCCTGTGGTCGGTATGCACATCAATATGAACAACATATATGTAATGCCTCCATATTTTAAACGAAATCATCACGAGCGCTAACTCAATATCATAAGTTCGGGTAGTTCTTCTCATGAATATTTAGTTGTCTAGAAGCATACTCTATCACCTTTTCGTGTTGCATAAGGACACAACCCAATCCCACTCAGGATGCATCACAATATACCAAAAAACCCTTAGTATCCTGCGGTAAAATCAAAACCGGAGCGGTGGTAAGCCTATCTTTCAAGATTTAGAAGATTCTTTCAGAAGCCTCCGACCACTCAAATCTCACATTCGTTTGGTTCAAGGTAGTCAAAAGAGATGCAATGGATGCAAAGCAATCTATAAACCTTCTATTGTACCCGGCTAGAGCTAAAAAACTTCTTATATCAGTTGGAGCCAATGGTCTAGGCAAATTTCTAACCGCCTCAGTCTTCTTTGGATCATTCTCTACAGCCTCACTAAAGATGACATGACCAATAAACGCCACCGACCATAACCGGTACTCACTTTTGCTATATTTGACAAATAATTGGTGTTTTTTATAAGACTTGTTACACCACTTTCAAATGACCCATATGATCAACCTCATTCTTTGAATATAGCATGATTTCATCTATGAACATAATCATAAAAACATCTAGGAATTTTTGGAACACCATATTCATTATGTCCACAAATGTTGTCGAGGCATTAGTCTACCAAAAAGTCATCACACTAAACTAATAGTGACCATATCTTGTTCGAAAGATCATTTGGGGGTATGTTCATCTCTCACCCTAAGTTGGTGTTGTCCTGAACTTAATTCAATTTTAGAAAATTAGCTTTCCCGTTGGTGTTGATCAAACAAGTCGTTAATCCGAGGGAGATGATACTTATTCTTAATGTTCACATTGTTAAGTTTCCATTAATTAATGCACATCCTAAGGGACCCATCCTTCTTTTTCACAAATAAAATTCTACCACCCCATGGGGAAATAATATGTTGAATGAAGCTTTTGTCTAGTAAATCCTTGAGTTGAGCCTTTAACTCTTTCAATTCGGTCGTAACCATCTAATAGGAAGGAATTGAAATGGAATTTGTATCCGGTAGCAAGTCAATACTAAAATCAATTTCCCATTTGGGAGGGATTTAAGGAATATCATTAGGAAAGACCTTTAAAAATTACCTCAAAATGAGTACTAACTCTATAGGAGGAAATTTAGAGTCTAAATCTGACTCTTACAATATGGTTTAGACACCTTTTAGAGATCATCTTACAAGCCTTAGACAAGAAATGATATGACCTCTATGAATATAATTTCTCCCCTTCCACTCTATGACGGGTTCATTAGGAAAGTTAAACTTGACAACTCTTGTCATACAATCAATGGAAGCAAGACAAACATGCAACCTGTCCATTCCCAAAATTGCATTGAAATCTACCATACAAAGTTTTACAATTATAAATGGGGAACTCTATTGGGAAACATTATAGGAAAATTTATATATACTCTTTTTGCAACCACTCACTCACCTACCGGGGTAGTCACCATAAAAGGTTCTTTTAAGATATCGGGAAAAATACCAAACTTGATAGCTACCAAAGTGGTTACAAATGATAAGGTAGAACCTAGTTAAAGTAAAGTATATACATTTAAATATAATAATTTTAATGTACCGTTCACCACACTGGGAGAATTCTCTTGTTCACCCATAGAACGGAGATCATAAAAGTGAATGTTTCTCGGAGCATCAACATAAGAACCACTCACTTGACAACTCCCCTTATCTTTCCCCTTCACATTAGGGAATCTTTAATCTTGTGACCACTTTTTCCACAATAGAAGCAATTATGAGTTCCAACTAGGCATTCACCCATGTATTTCTTGCCACACTTCCCACAAGTAGGCTTCTTGCTTTGTGAAATTGTACCTCTTCCCTTTTAAGACTTAGGGTTAGACATCCTACCATCATGAGCCTTGGAAATTTTGAAAAGACTTAATTGGAGAACCACTTCATAAATCTAGGCATATCTTAAATTTCAAACATTTCCTTTGAAAAACAACTTTCAAAAGACTTGGCCTTTCGATCATCTCTATTCTTCCTCCTTAGTCTACTTTCTTCAACTTGTTATGACTTAACCATTACATGTGAAATATTAATATTTTCATGAATCATAGCCAAACGACATTCTTCCACTAAGTCATCGGACACTCCCGTATGAAAATGACTCATCTCATCCCTTGGGTTAGACACCAAGGATGGAACATACATAGACAATTTTGTAAACTTTAGGATTAGTCAAGTACAGTCATACCTTCTTGACGAAGGTTGAAGAATTCTTCCACCTTATCTTCCCTCAACTCTTTACGAAAGAACATATAAAGAAAGGCTCTTTTGAAGATCTCCCAAGTCAGAGGACCACCTCTTAGCACCCTGTTATCCCTCCATTAAGTGTACCTAGTTTTTTCAACATCTTTGAGTTGATAGGCGACCAACTCAGCCTTTGCACCCATAGTCACCCCATATCAAATAGGATCTTATAGACATCATCCATAAAATCTTGAGGGTCTTTATCGGTTTTGGACCAAAAAAACATAGGAGGGTTCATCATAGTAAAGTTTCTCAAATGAGATGCCACAGTGTTAGCATGATGAGGCACACGTGGTCCAACTTCCCAATTCACTTGAGTCGTCATGGCTTGGACTTGAGAAGTGACAACATTAGCTTGTGAAGTCATGTATTAGGACAAATTGGGAAAAGTTGCACTTATGTCTCCATCGATCATCGGTGGAGGAGCAACCGAAACTTGATCACCCATAGAAACTTGTTCAAGTGGCGGGACTTGATTGTTTTGCCAATGATCTTAGTTTTCATGAGACCACGCAGTTGAAATCTCCTTCCTCGGCAGTTCTTGCGGCTGTGCATCGAGTATCCATATCTATAACAAAAATAAAAGGCTTAGGTTAAAATAAAACATAAAATAGACACTAGAGGCACGACATAGGATTACAAAAAGATGAGAATTTGTTAAGCATCTCATCAATAAGTGTGGCGAGCTTCACAATTACGAATAAGAATATACATATATATGGTTTAGTCAGATATCCATCCTAAAGATATTCAACCTCATGCTCTGATATCAAGTTTGTCATATTCGGGGAGCAACCCCTCAACGTAATAGGTGTCGTCATCCTCAGAGAAAATTTCGACTATCCTCTTAGCATTCTTTATGACATATCATAGGTTAAATTATGGAAAATTTAAAATGTTTCATCTTCATCTACAAGTGAGGTTTACTTAGACCTCTAGCTTACACATAATATATTCCTACGGAGCTTACATAGACTCATCACATAGGAAGTACTAGATAGACTTATACTTTTTTTTACATACATAATATAGAAATATAATCTCATAAGATGTTTAGGCTAAGTCTCATATTAAACCATCTAGGTCTAGTGAAACATTAGGCTTAGCCCATACTTCATTACAATAAAAGCCACATATAGTCTTATATACAAGAATAGTCTTCAAATGAAAGAGAATAAACCATTTTTTAAGACTAAACAACATCAAATAGGTAGATGGTGGCATCGTCCTAAGAAAGTGAGGACCTACCAAACCTCGAGGATTCCAAGTCTTTTTAACGGAACTCTAAAATCTCAACGGATGGAACCTACATAATTGTATAAAACATAGAAATATAGGTTAGTAACCACTTGTACTAAGTATCGAAACATGCATATAAAACATTTGAATGAATTCATCAGATAGGATATTTACTCTAGAGAAAATTCTAAGTCATTTAAAAGTTTTATTGCACATTCAAGAATCTGTATAATCAATAATTACATACTCATTAGGACAAGATCATATATCACAAGACCAACATCATCAAGTATAATCAAGTCAACATGTGTATTAACATTCATGAGTATATAGCCAAATGACTCCAACATAATGTCCAAACAACAAAGCTTGTATACAATTCCTAACGTCACACTACGTATAAGACCTTACTCATAAACCATTATCAATTTACATGTTTAATGATAAAACAAAGCCCCATAAACTTACTCAACCAAGTAAACCAAACAAAGGATAACAAGCAATATCTATCTTCACATAATCTAGCATTAAGAGTAGTCATCATCATATTTAGTAATATAGGTCATTAGCATGTTCATAAGTGAAACTTACATAATATAGGTTCTTCTACATTTAATGTCAACATATGGATATTCATTTACTTTATACAACATAAGAACAACCTTCTAGGACTTCCCTCAAGGTAAACTAGTGGAATGTATAGGTAGAGTCCCATACCCATACCTAGACTAAGTCAAAACCCTTAAGTAACCCTAGTTAGTGTTCACTTCATTACTTCATTTTACTTTTGGGAACAATTTCCTTAACTGACATAGACAACATGAGCTAAGTGTGGAATCCGGCGTCATGAAACCCTACACTGAAAGATGGTGGACTACTTGACAAGGTAGTACCAAAACATGAACATAGCATTCAAGGTGGATCCACTAGCTAGTATTCCTATGGGGGAAACATAGTTCAAGAACTAGGAAATATGCTTGGGGCCCTCTTTATGAACATTGTATTATAGTCTCCAATCTCATCAGTACAATGAACCTACCTTTGCTACTTGGGAATGGACACTCCTCACTACTAGGTAACTTGGTGCTAAGCTTGATTCCCTTTTTGAAATATCTTTAAGCCTTTATTATTCATCATAGATTAGTTTATGCCATAAAAGACTAACCCCTTATATATCATAGTCATTAGAAATTGAAATTTCATGCGAACATCATTTTAATACAACCCGTAGATGTGAGATCAACTCATCATCATCATCATGTCATAATAAGTCACATAGGCAATTCATAACCACACTTATATCATTACCTCTTAAGCATAATCTCACAATCACGTACTCATGACATTTAAATTTGATCTTTATACCAACACTTACCTAATCTAATCATAAGGCATGCTTCAATTGAACTTCATCACCAAGTAAAAGCCATCACAATTGAAGTAAAGGTTCAAGATCACAAAGTCTTACAAAATCCTCCTTCAAAATTAATCATCATTGATATTACCCTTAACTAATCCAATTTCATCCACCAATAACTGTGGTAACATCATTTGATTGTAATTAAAACAATAACTAAGTCAATTGTATCAGTAGTAATACATTCATCATAAATTCGTCACCTAAGGTTAGCGAATATGGGTCAATTCATGATCTATTCCACAAACTAGGTTAAATCATCAAAAACAGCATAATTTAACAATAATATATCATAATGTAAAATTTGTATTAGAAAGAAACCCATATTAAATAATCTTTTTGAAAACCAATTTTGAAAGAACCCTTTGGGGAATGGAATCCCAAAGGTGAAAGGTTACCATACCTTGATATTGTTTGAAGATTGATGGATAAAAGTGATCTTCTTTGAGCCAAAGAACCCTTAGAACTTTCCCTTCAATGGATTCTTCTTTAGGAGAGAGAGGAGGTAGAGTAATTTGGTCTTATAAATTATCAAGTGTGAAGTTGAGTTTAGGCTTAGGGTAGGTTAAATAGTCACTTAACTAACTTAATTGACCACCCCTCAAAACCTAATAAACGACCTAATAAATAAATAATCAAATGAAGTCACTTATGTCTTGACAGAAAAATTGCAAGCGTGACCTATGAGACGTCGACCTACCATAGGTTAATCGACGACCTTTCCACCCACTGTCCTTCACAACCGTCGTTTGTGTCAGAGACTGTACATTTTGGCCATTTTTGGAAAATTATATGTGTTGATAGAATGGTTCATCTAATCCCCGTCACCCAGGCAACACCCAGTTGTTTGGAAAGCTTAAGTGTTGCTGCCTACACTGCCTCAGTTGGCAAGTTTGGCTCAAATGCAAGGGTCCTCTCCAAGGACCTTTAGGCTGGTCGTACCCATAAGTTTTGACCCTAAACACACTCTAACACTAATTTTACACCTTTATACCAATTTTCATCAATTTCCGACTCCTAAAACCACATGAAATAGGCTAAGAAACATTAGCACCTCTTTCACAATTCACTAGACGTCTTGGACGTTTCTTGACGTCTTGACTCTAAAATTATCTAAATGACTTACAAGTATTATTTTTGACCTTAAAGCATTATAACAACCCTTAGACACTCATGTGAGTCTCTACATTAGTTCTTGAACTTTCGGACTGTTACACGACAATTATGGTTATTTCAGCAGAATTTGTTTTTTTTATAGTAAGTTCAAAGTATGATGTGCGTTAATTATATAGTAGAAATTGTCTTTAGTTCATGAGATTTTATGGGATTTTTGAGTTATTTATGGAATCGTGTCGATTTTAGAGTTTTTTTAAGTTAGAATCGTGTGTACATATATTGGGTACCTAAAACTAAAGACGAATCAAAAATATAATTGAATTTAGTAAAATTTTAATGAGAAAAAAGAGAAGGAAAACATCGAGCAGGTTTTGGCACGCAGGTCCGCGTCGATGACATGCTTCCCCAATGCATCAAAATCACCTCCACATTGTACAGAGGACGCATACTCCTCTATTTCAAAAATAAATTTAGCAATCAAATATTTAAATGCATCTGTGCCTCACAGAGTTGTTTTCAGACAATGATTTCTTGATCGTTTTTCATGTTTAACTATATAAAAAAAATTCTAAACATCATAACATCTTTCCTGTTACAAATAAAAATCCTCGAATCCATAAATACAATTCAAGAAAGTCAAGAGCCACGTATAAAGAGTTCTTAGAGTCCTTTCGTATTGTCTTTTGCTAATGTTTTAAAATTATTTTACGACTTGAGATTTGATTTAAGTAAGAGTAACAAATGAAGTTAATTTCTTCAAAAAGAGTATATGGGAACTAAGTATTTCCTAAGATTAAAGGTTTTCAAATTTAAATAAGAGAAGAAACACCAATTTCCAAGAGTGTCTTTGACCTAGTTTTTCATTAATTATCTCAAACCACAAAAAAAGTTTTTTGTTTTTAAACATATGAACTGAGTATTTCGGGAGTAGTATTCAGCACCAATGTGGGTACGAGTTCATAATAACTCAATCCTCCATAGATCAATTACAAATTGTAATTCTAAAGGGACATATCATGTACAAATTGTAATTCTAAAGGGACATACTTTTTAGATGATTCCTTAGTGCTTTTTAGCATAGACTAGTGGATCCACTTAATTGAGAGGTTCTCTACTCCGGTAAGGTATATGACAGTTCTTGCAGCGTGCGCGAGATACTGTAAGCTTATAGTGATAGTTGTTGGTTAGAGAAAATCCAACTTACTTTATATATAAATTAAATTGTCATTTTATATCTTTAAATACATATGTTTCTATTTACTGTTTATATGTTTTGTTTAAATTTCACTTTACTGTTGTTGATTTCTACGTTGAGTTAAGCATCCATGAGTTGAGTATAGTTGAGGTAAGTGTTTGTTTCCGAATTCATTTCAAGGTTATGCCATGTTTAGTTTTCTCCTCGCTTGCTCCTACATTAATGTACTGATATCATTTGTCTGGAATGATTATATGATTGAGATACATGTAAGCACGATCAACATCCAGCACCTCCTTTATCCAATTAAGCACTCAACATCAGCTAGTGAACCTCTTTGATTTTTGTAGGATCCCTTTAGTTATCTTTTCCTTTATTTATTTTGGTTATTTCAGTTATTAGGAAGATCGGGGGTCGTTTGTTCACATCCCTCTTACTATCAAGAGGCTTCATAGACAGTTTTTTAGTCTGCTATTTTAGTTTTTTTATGTTGACACTTGAGTTTCCTTTTTGGGTAGTTCAATATTTCTTTTAACATATTCTATGTTTATTGAATGAGATTATCTTTTGTAGTTGTTTGAAGTTGTTTAAGTTTTCTACTAAGTGATAAGACAGGACAAGTGTTCGCTTGGGGCAACAATGGTTCTCGAGTGTCAATCTTGCCCAGGGTGTAGACTCGGGGCATGACATGTCCGTTACCTTACGATGATCAAAGTTTTTTTGTCGACTCTCACATACTAGAAGCTTAGCGTGGATGCTGCTTACCTTATCTAGATCATCTTTCAAAAAATAAACCTCCAAAGGTATGAGATCTCTTGTTTCAAACCACCCTATGAGTGATCTACATCCCTACCATAAAGTGCCTCGAAATGTGCCATGTTAACGCTGGAGAGGTAACTTTTACTATAGGAGAATTCACACATAGGTAGGAACTTATCTTGGTGACCTCCAAAGTCAATCACACATGCCCTCAACATGACCTTTAATACTTGAATAGTTCTCTCTGATTATTCGTATGTTTGTGGATGGAAGACAGTTTTAAAAGTGAGTTTAATGCCTAACTCCATCTGGAATGTTCCCAAAACTTGTATGTGAACTACGTGCCATGGTTCGAGATGATATAAAGGGTCAACTCGTACAGTCTCACTATCTCTTTCACAGAAATATTAGGCAACTGCTGAGCATTATACTCTACTCTGACCAGAATGAAGTGGTCTAAATTAGTCAACATGTCAACTACCACCCAAATAGAGTAGAAATTTACCATGGTCTTAGGATGACCAACCACTAAATCCTTATCTATCCTTTTCCACTTCTTTTTCGGAATTAGAATTTCATGAAGAAACCTGTAAGCCTTTGGTGAGAATACTTAGCTTGCTGGCAGTTTTGACACTTAGCCACAAACTCAACTATGTCTTTTTTCATTACAAGCCACCAATAATGTCATTTCAAATCTCAATACATCTTGATCACACCTAAATGAATGGAATACCGTGAACCATGGATTATATAAACATATTCTAAATCAATTCATCCACTCGGAGAACACATATTCTTCACT
Source organism: Solanum corneliomulleri (assembly GCA_027704805.1). NCBI lineage: Eukaryota > Viridiplantae > Streptophyta > Magnoliopsida > Solanales > Solanaceae > Solanum > Solanum corneliomulleri. Next base: position 62,353,838 of record JAKWIY010003052.1, read on the forward strand.
TAAAGTTGAGCACACCTCCTACTTCAAGAATCCAATTTCGGGCCTTACTAGATAGTCTTCTTTTTGAGCTTATTCAAACTGTCGTCCTCAAACTTCGTGGACTTGATCTCCTCAATGAATATGGACCTAATCTAAATGCTAGCTAACACCCAACTTTCTCTGAAATGCCCAACTTCAAGAACATAGACTCCAAGGTCTGAATCTCTTTGGACAAGGGTTTCTTGGTCACACCCAAATAAATTATACTATCCATATTTACCATCTTCCGGCTTAGTGTGTCTGCGACCACCTTAACCTCATCCGAATGATACGAGGTGGTAACATCATAATCCTTGAGTAAATCTATTGTCCTTCTCTGCCTCATGTTCATGTTCGTTTGAGTTAATGCCTGTTGTTAACTACGGTGATTACTAAACAGCTCACACATCACACCATAAAGGTAATGTTGCCAGATCTTGAGAGCAAACACTACCGCTACCTACTACTAGAAATGTGTCAGATGATTATTTCTCATATACCTTTAGCTGTCGCGATGCATAACATATGACATTTCTTTTATGCATCAAGACAGCACCAAAGACCGTACGTGAAGAATAACAATAAACAATGAAATCATTACTTTTCACCGACAATTTTAGAATACCTTTTATGGTAAGAAGAATATTGAGTTTCTATAAGCTCTCTTCATATATTGTTAGTCCACTCGAAAGCACCTCCATATTAGTCAGCCTTATCAAAAGTGTGGTGATAGAAGCAAACTTCTTCACATTTCAATGATAGTAGCTGGTGAGCCCCATGAGACTCCTAACTTTAGTCACAGAGCTATGCAACAAAAGTCAGCCAGAACATTTGGGGATCTACCATTACCCCTTTTTTGAAACCACATGCGCCAAAAAGGAAACTAAAGGCAACCAGAACTCACACATGGAAAATTTTGTATACAACTACATCTTGTTTGCCTTTAGTTCAACAATAGTTGAATACAACTATTGTTGTATACAACTATTGTTGAACTAAAGGCAAACAAGATGTCATTAATCAAGTTGATACCAAAATTATCTAGGAATGCTTTGAACACACCATTTATCAAGCTCATGAAGGTTGTGGGGGCATTAGTCAACTCAAACAACATCACTAAGAACTCATAATGTCTATAGTGGGTCATGAATTCCATTTTAGGTACATCCTCAGTCCTAAGCTTTCACTGATGGTAACAAAACCATAGGTCAATGTTAGAGAATACTGATGCACCCTACAACTTATCAAAGAGATCATCTATCCAATGCAACAAATACTTACTAATAAAGGCTACCCTATTCAACTGCTTGTAGTCTATTCAAATCCTCACACTACAATCCTTATTCTTAACAAAAAAGAGAGGAGTACCCCATATGTATTCGGAGAGTAATTAACTTACGTTTAGCGAGAGAAATTGTTTAAACCTAATAAGAAATGTCATGTCATACCCTAGCTCTCGAGATTTTTTTTTGGTATAAAATAACAATTTTGGGGGTTTCATCAATTCAATTTGCGATTGGCCCGCCAGGGTTAGCCCTATCCCACCACAACACCCCCACCATGGAGGCTTTAATCTCTCCTCATATGCTTTGATGGAGACACAACCTCACCACTTGAGTTCTAAGATCCTATTTTACAACATACCATCAAACCAGGAAGTTCTAATACTACCTTTTTTCAGTCCAAGATTAGTTTTTCGAGAGTTTTACTCTCCCAAATTTGATTTTGTAAATTCGTAAAGACTTCTTAGCGCCTTAGATATGCACTCACATGATACTAACAATGAAATCCCTCTTTCATTACCTTATTGTCGTAAAACTCACCCGAGTCACACTTCGTCCAAGTCGATCTGTACTAGGATAGAAATTTCTAAGTCAATAGTTATATGTTTTCTAGCCCAAGTTTCTTCCCCATTGATTTTTCCATAACGTCAGGAATGGGTCGTGATACATATTAGAAAAAAACTAACCTCTATTCATAGAATCCCCCCCTCCCCTATTCATGTCTATTTCTTTATCCAAAAATAACAACATTAAAGAGAACATATTAGAATAATTTAGCATGCAGAATTGCGTCAACCTACATTAAAAAGGACAATCTTGTTTTCATAAACAATGGTCTTGATACAACCATTGATGTTTGATTAATAATTGAACAAGGACATATCAAGTATGTACATGAGCTACAACATTTTCGATTTTTATTTATTTAATAGTAAATAATATTTAAAAAAATGTGATGAGAGCATCGCAACGTTATCAAGGCAAATAAACCATATGGTATTGCAAGATAATACTTATATTCTTCATATTTATTCCAAAAGTATTTCAAAAGTCGAACTGCGATATGACAATATCCAGACATGCGACCATCTAGAAGAATCACCTATTAGGATGATAAACAGTTTAAATGATCCATCACGTGGATGAATAAGTCCACAAATAACCGCATGTATACGTTTTAAAAGCGTAGGGGGCTCAACCACAACTTTTAATTGGTGATATTCTCATCATTAACTTGTGTTGATAACAAATAGGAAAATTCACCATTTAAAAGAATCTTCATATTAAGAATGTGCAGTTGATTTTCTTATAATCCATCTCATCATTATAAATTTAGGATGTCACACACAATAATTTCAAACTACAAAAGTATTGGAATTAGTAAATATTTTATTCAATATAAAATGTGCTTCAATTGCACTAATATTTGTGCAACACAAACTAGAAGCTAAAGAAGGGAACTTGTATCTAAAACATGTTTTCTTATAGACATTACTGGTCATATAAAAATATCAAGATTCATTTCATCCATTGTCTTGATATTATAATCATTTTATGATTATCATTAAAAATCAATAAGTTTCTCCGAAACATAGGAGAAAATATAATATTATCTATGATGACTTTATCTCTCCTAAGAAAAAATAAAATGGTTTTTTGAAGACCTCTATCGTATTACTATTATAAAAAATTATGCTACGCTGATAATGTGTTATTAAAGAAGAAGAGGAAGAAGAAGAGAAAGAAAAGGAGGAAAAAGGTCAATCAACATTTAAACAAATTCTATTATTTTTTATGTTTCTATTATGAACAATACTATTAGGACAAAAATAGTTTTATATGTTTTTCGAAACCAAATTGTTAGTCTTCAAAATGGTAAAATCAAAATTAAAATATAATGCAAATTACAATACAAAGTCTAACTTCAATAGTTCTCATAAATAACCTAAGAAAGATAACTTTTAAAAATATGCACTAGGTCTGTTGTTTATTATTATTATTAGTAATGTATTTCACATGAAATATTTAAAACAATTGTGATACATATCACATCTTTAAAATTTTGAAAAGAACATTTTTTTTTGTTATCAAAAACAAATTAACATTAAATTTTTGTTTAGGTATTCATCTAAATATTTTGATATGTGTATTAAAAGGAAAATAACAAACAACTTATAACTGGAGCAACATTTTCAAAGCGTACCTGAAAAAATATGAGCATTTGCTTTTTCCAATTTGTGGTGAAACACAAGATCGAGGAACTTCGATTATTATGTCTATAAGATCAAATTTGTGATGCTTATCCAATTTCTAGAAGAAAATATCAAATAAAAACTAATTACCAAATAGATAAAAAACTTTATGTACATATCTTTATTGAAAAAATCTAAACACCTTATAATAATTATGTTACACAATAGAGATTATTTTTCAAAGCTTACCAATGAGACACCACCTTGTGGTGCAATAGAAGATATGAGAATAGCCAATATTGCATTTCTACAATAAAATTTATGGTGCCTATTCATTTTTTAGTAGAAAATATGAAATTAATTAAAGTTGTAGTAAAATATCAAAGATAAAGAAATAGTTGTTCTTCCATAAGTATTATGATTTCAATAACAAGTGAAATGATTTTCTTGAGAAACTCAAACTTCTTAGGAACTTTCTAGCATCTTCAGATAAAAAGAAATTTTGACTTTCTATTCTTGTAAAGAAATTAGAGTTTCAATGGTCACACAAACTAATTTATATTTTAATATATTTATCTATGACATAGTTTTAGTAGAGTAATAATAGTAAGTCAATTGGTCTATGTTAATTCAAAGTTTGTTCAATTTTCATCAAATTTACCATGTTTATTTTGTAGGCATTTAGGCATGTGATTTCCTTTTTTAATTTTAAATCATTAGATGAAAATAAGAATTTGGATAAGTTATTTCATCTCCTAATTTTAAATTGTGAGATTAAACCTCAAATTCTCCAAAAAAATTTGATTTGAAAATTTCATATCATGATTTCAGATTTTTCAAATACAATTATAAACCCACAAATTTCTATTTCACATATTAAAAATAATGATATAACTACACAATGTTTTGCGAGGATACGAAAGGACTAATGAAATATTTAGAAAATGTGAACATGATGATATAGTTAGTAATTATATTGACCATGGTCAATTTCATTAAAGATTACTTGAACAAAATTAAAGTTTACTACAACTCATTTTTAATGTTACCTTTTAATTGAACAAAATTAAAATTTGAACAATAAATATTATATATTTTTAGAATAAATTTTTTATAGTGTATTGTTCTTTTAAGTTTTGTCCTGAACTTTTACTTATTTGGTATGATTGTAAAAATAAAAAATTGGGATACTTTTTAGAGATTTCATAACCTATGGGGTTTTTATATTTATGATCAAAAAATACAATTTAAAAATTCAAATTGCATGTAGAGACAAAGCTTGAACTTGATTTCATATCATCATTTCATCTCACATGGTTGTTAATTAATCTAGTATTTATTGTATGGGTATAAAAGGTTCAAAAGACTTCTATATGTGGTGAGTTTAATTAAGGATATATGTTTTATTCCTTCATAACCACACAGGTTTTGTACCAACGTCATACCATAGTATCTTTCTACGTAATGTATGATTTGAATTTGAAAAAAATAATTATATTTTAATACTTGAAAACAAATTCACTCTCAAAAGTAAAAACTTTCTTCATGCATCATAGGCATCAATTCTATAATAATTATTCATTGTGTTATGATTTTTTTCATGGTATATTTTAGCATACTCATAATCCCTTTTGGTTTATAAAACCTTTTGTCCAAATACATTTGGAAAAGAATATATTGTCCTTCTAGGATTTGGAGAACCTTTTCCTTATAGGTTTGGGACAACTGAAACTTATATATAGAGATATAGTTGGGGATTACAAAGCATGGTACAGGACAAAATGTAGTCCTAAAGTCTTTGAGAAAATTGTAAGAAAACACTTCTTCTTTTCTTTCATAGTGAAAAACTCTTTTGCTCTCTTCTTGGCGGATTAGGCCTAGTTGAACCTCGTTAAATCCTTGTTTACTTTTTCTTCTCAGTTATGTTTTCTTTGTTATTGTGTGCTAGTAAGTCCACAATATTATCAGAAAAATATATAATGTTATATGGATTTAAATTATCTTGAAAAACTTATCGTTGTTTACATTAATGTAGGACTTAACTAAGAAATGGTACAATCAGAGAATAGAATTTAAGATTTTTAAATATCCATTTAATATATTTATTTTAAATAATACTAATCATATACTTGATGAGTGCTCATCTTGGGCCTTATTTTAATGCAAATAGTGTCCTAGATTGTTTATTTTATATCAATATCTTTATAAAAAAAATTCCTAATTTTCAGGTACTTGTGGATTTAGTAGGAACATGGACACTTAGGTGCAAAACGAAAGAAAAAGGAGAAAATGAGTTGAAGATGCAAAGGTGTGCATCGCTAAGCACACTTGGCAATCTGCCGAATAGCAAAGTCTTGCCCTATGTAATGGCAAGTGATCATGAATAAAGAGGAGCATAAGGCGACTAAAAGTAGCAATCGGTGAATTCCGCGAAGCAGAAGATTACCTCCAATCTAAGCAGAACACATAGAAAAGGAAGGAATCATGCAAGCGGTGACGAACCGAATGAAGGGTGATTCACCGAATCATTTGGTGAATCACGACTAACTGCGCTGAAAAGAATCGCGAGCACAATTCTGAAGTCTATAAATACTGGAGTCTTTTATTATTAACATAATAAAAATTAGAGAGTTAAATAATTTTACACTTGATATTTTATTTTTGAAACTTTCTTCTTAAGTTTTCTCTCTTTTTGAAAGAGGGTATTCAGGAAGCTTGAAAAAAGAAGTTCTTCTTCCCATTTTGGAAGTAGGTCCTTTCCGTTTACCTTTCTTTGATATTTTTAAAGTTTAATCTCTTATACCAACTTGTTTTGTTTATCATTTTGAGTTTATTTTTTTATTGCTTGATGTGTGACTAAAAAACACCATTCATGGTCGTTTTAAGTATAGTTGATTATCTCTTGATGTGTGGCAAAAAACACCATTCTGGGGTGTGATTTAGCAATAATGGGTTGATTAATTTGTTTGGTCGTGCTTGCTTGTAGGCTATATTTCATTTTGATGGTGATTTCTCCTAGTGGTTGTGGTTTAACCTAATGAATTTGTAGTTCCAAATACAAAATCACCCATGTGTTTTCAACTTGCTCGAGACAAAGGTTGTGAACCTAAGACCACTAGAGTGGTCTCCTAAGTAGTGGGTCGACACTAAGTTCACCAGAGAGGGTGAGCCCTAGTTCCATATAAAGAAATACCATCGAAATAGTGAGTATAGATAAGGCGTAGGATGGATATTTAGACGACTGGGTGACAGAGAGGAACCCATTTGATATCGGGTAATTTGCCATAGAGGGAACTCGCTTTCACCTAAAGCTTAGCCTAGCCACCATCGCCTTGCAAAATAATCTACTGAAAGCATGTACCCACAAAGTTTTTCTTCATATACAGCGATCACACACCATGATCTCTCTCCCGTACTTCATTTTACTTTTTTTTTCTATTATACTTCTTGTGACAAAACACTTTTTCAATATTTGACACTTTTGTGTCTCAAATTACATATTTTTGTTTTAATATTCGAAAATTTCTTAAACTATCACTATTTAGAATGAATTTCTAAGTAGCTGCTTCTTTCACTACCATTCTCCTGGGACATGACCCCAACCCTTGGATGGGTTACTATACTAGCTGTGATTTGTACACACTTAGACTGTAGGGTAGTGTAATTGATCACGATCTAAGATATAGATAAAAATAAATTATAAAACAATCGAAATGGTCCCGCTTGCATGGAGTGGTGTCACGTGACAATGTAGTTACTTGTAGTTCTAAATTCTTTGAAATGTAACTTTTACTAAATATTTTTTAGGTTTGTGGTTCATTGTTTTGTGTGACTGTGTATTCACACAGAGTAACAACAATAGAAAAACACTATAAACTTCACACAAACCAGCCCCACTTGAATCTCTCAAACCTCAAGGACAACCTCTAGACCTTTAAGCAAGTAAGGGATGAGTCTCTTGAGGACATCTGGTTGAAATTTGAAAAGTATTAGAAACATGCCCATCTAAGTGGATGACGAACAAAGCTTTACTAAAATGCTTCTACAGAGGTATTAAGATCCAAAATAGAAGTCTAGGTGGTATACTCCTTCACCCCAACAAAGTGGTAGCCCAAAACCTTGATAATATTGCAAGAACCGATAAATAAAATAGAAACACACGAGTGGGACTTACTCGTATCCCAGGTAGCCATTCTATCCAAGTAAGTCGATGATCTACATGAACAAGAACAAATACTAAATGAGCTCAAAGATAACATATAAATGTAGTATAAGAAAACAACCGCAAAATATTATAACTATAAAGCATCAAGACGATCAGATCGATGAGTTGATATAATGTCGTCATCCACCATTTGAGGGAGGCTCCCGTAACTACACCATTGGTGAACCCGGGGATGAAAAATAACTGTTGAATATCATCATGCCACAACGTTAACAAAGTCATTGTTTGGGAGGCAACCCAAAACCCTTTAAGTATTTTTAATATCTTATATAAAGTATGGATGTTTTGATTTTGTAGATTCATGAGTGGAGGGCTTCAAAAGGGAAGGAATTGAGGCATAAAAATTATGTTGGTCAAGAGCCAACTTGATTGGCGATTGCGATAATGTACATTTTTTAGTTTTTCAAATAAGATGGAGTTTCTGTAGGACTTAGCGAAGAAAAGAATCACTTGGCCTATTCCCAAGTAGATGAGAAGAAAGTAAACTAACGTTGCCAACTGGGTGTGATCTAGAAATGTTTTATTATATCGTTTCGTTTAATCATCTAACTTTTTTTTACATTAACCCCATTCTAGATATTAAAAAAATCAGATCAGCAGAAAAGGTTAGTTCTTCATGACCCTCCTTCAATTATGATATTTTCTATCTGGAGATTTTTTTGCCCCAGTAAGGTGTGCTAAAGATTACAGATATGGGAATGAGTGAAATATGAATAGTCTAGGCGATAGTTGTGTGAAACCAACTAGATCTTAAACGGAGAATTCTGTAAAGTATACTCTTAAGGGTAGTGAGTTTGATTTTTGGTAGCTTGAATGACAAATATGGCATCAAGTAGTCCGGTGAGCCAGATTTGGACCGTTGGGACACTCTACTGTCATTCAAATTGACTAAGTCATAAAATACCCCACTCTGCACCTAGATATGTGTAATAGTCGGCATCCAAAGTTTGAGTCGTTGAATATTAGATATGGTTTGCAAAACTAATTTAGCTTACACATCAACTCAACCTAGTTGAATCCTACTAACAACATTTGTATCTTATTGTGATTGCAGGTATGGCCAGATCTAAAGTTAAACAAAAACTAGCAGCTCTTAAGGGACATAAACAGGGCTAAACATAATAAAACGATTCGCATAGATAGAGGCAAAATGAAGAAATTTGCTTCAAATAGTAATGGCAAAGATATGTAGATTCCCCGACAAAAAAAAATCAAATACGGCAAAGGTTGGTGGATTAAGAAATATTCTTGAAGAAAAGCTCTTATTCATAGATGCGGTGATTGATAGATATCCGGAAATTATGAGAACACTGAGGTGTTATCACTTCTAACTTTTCACTAAGCTGCATGGCTCGTACATTCAAAATTTGGTTGAGGAGTTTTGCGCATCATATAAATATCTGATGCCATTGGAGGAGACTTATAGAAGCATTAAAACCAATTATTTCTATAATAGTACAATGGAGGGTGGAGCGATTCAGACAGTAAAAATACTTTCTGAGGTTGTCCTAAAAACGTGGAATAAGCATGAAAATATCTATCCAAAACAGGAAAATAGGATAACATGAAAGAATAGTTAGCTAACCTAATTTCATATCATACCCAAAATTTGTTAAGAGCAGGCACAACAAGTGAAAACACAAGCCTAAATGTAGCAGCTCAATAATAGTTTGGTTCTATCAGTATCTCAATCATGACTTCCCGAAATGAATCTATTTTACAGCCTGCAAGGTTCGCATGCCTAGGCTGCATTATTGATAGAGTTCAACTCTATTTGGGGGAAATTATATCTTCCAAGATCCCCATGCGCTCACAACAACGAAAAACTTCACTTCCCTAATCGGTACTGATCACTAAAATGTTCAAACAAGATCAAGAACTCAGGAAGCTTAGAGGGAGATTGAAATCCACTACAAAAAATGTGATATATAGGTACAAAATTACTAGCTACAATATCCAATTCGTCCCTAATTATTAACTTTTAGTAACAAAATTTAGTTTTCGTGCTAGAATATATGAGACATATACTTTTAGTGATGAAACATAAGAATGCATATCAAATTTTTGTCCACTAAACTTTCCCACCAAAAAATTATTTGGAGGCATTTTATTAAGTAGTGTTGTCACGAATGTAAAGTTTTAGGTGATACATTACTTTGTTACTAATAGTGTTTGTAATTTTTGACAAACTACGACATCAAATTCTTCACTAATTATCTCTTTTAGTGACAAAATTTATTTTTCGTGCTTAAATATATGAGTCACATTCTTTTATTGCAAACATAAAATCTGTAGCAAATTTTGTCCTCTAAAGTTTTCCACTAAAAAAATTAATGACGTCATTTGTTAAGTTGTGTTCCACACGAATTTAAAGTTATCAGTTACAAATTATTTCGTCACTAATAATGTATCTAATTCATGACAAAATATTTTTTGTCTTATAGTTCATTAAAGTTTTGACACAAAAAATATCATTTCAAATAATGCTGTACAATATTGACAAATTAGAGCTGGTTGTTAAATATTATAAATTTTAGCTATGAAAATTTATATTTAACTATGACTTTTATTTTGTCACTAATAATATAAATAATTGGTGAAAAATATTTAGTTGTCTTTAATCAATCTATGATATAGTGACAACAAAAATATTGTCCCAAAATATATAAGGTGTTAAATAGCGTTGACTTAAAATTTGTAGTGAATAATTAAATTATTTGCTACAAAAAAATTCATAGCTAAATACAATTTTTTTTCTACAATTTTTCATAATTACAAGTGACTAGTTACAAAAAGAATAATACAAGTGCTTCATCAGAAGTAGACAGAGTCCATTCTTTAATTGGCAAGTCAAAATATTAAGACCAATGAATTCCGTTGATTTTGTGAAATGAAAAAGTTCAATACATCAATTTTCTTAAATTATGCAATTATAAAATGCATCATTTGAAAAATACAATTCAGGTTATAGGTATTGTGAGTGGGCAAGGTTGTACAACAAGATATCTAATATTTGTTTGTTTAGCACTTTTTTTATTTGATACACGTTCATTGATAAGCATGATAAAAAAATAATGTGTTAAGATTTGCGCATGTATATTTATTTGTGATTTGTAAAGTACATAGATTAAGTCAATCTATTTTCTTTTGTATATAAATATGTACATATCTATTAGTAGTTCCACATACGTACGTAGAGTAACTATACAAAGATAACATCGACTTACAAACTTAGACTTTGCAAAGGTGCAATATATTTCATAAATTTCTTTTAACTTTTTCCATCAATGTGGAAATTGAAAAAAAACTAACAAATAAAATCACAAATAAAATAAATGAACTAGCGAGGATTTCAAATATATTATGATGAAGTACTATATTTATTGGCATCGATGTTCAACTTGAACCGATTATTTATTTTTTTATAAAATCAAAAGTTTAATTTTAAATTAATTTATAATTATACTGAATAATTTTAAAAGTTTACAAAAATAAATAAAAAAATTAACAAAATTGTACTGAATATATTTAAACATATTTTAAAAAATACACAGGTTAATTCAAATATAATCTACATTTGAATAAATTGTGGGTGGTAAATTTCATGCATTTGTGTATAATTATACATAATCATATAATACGTTGTTTCTAAAAAAGTAAATTGTAAAAAAGTGAATGAAGTATAAAATAAAACAAAAATTAACAACAAGAGAGAATTGGTCTGATGGTAAGGACTCTTCACATCCAACCTTAAGGTTGTGAGTTTGATTCCCCAACGCAGCATA
>JAKWIY010003052.1:62365440-62406653 GCA_027704805.1 Solanum corneliomulleri
AAAAGAAGTTGAAAGTTGGCCAAAATCCACGTGTCCAACTAATATTAAGAGTTTCTTGGGTTTGGCTAGATCATATAGAATGTTTGTTGAGGGTTTTTCATCTATTTCATCTTAATTAAGCATGTTGATAATGACCGTTAAATTTTAATGGTCTGCAACTTGTGAGAAAAATTTTCACAAATTGAAAAAGAGGTTGACTACTACCCCAGTTTTGACCTTACTAGAGAGTACTCAACGTTTTATGGTTTATTGTGATGCATCAAGAGTTGTGCTGGGACGTGTGTTAATGCATATTGGTAATATTATAGCTTATGCCTCCAGCAGACAGTTGAAGGTTCATGATAAGAATTGTCAAACCCATGAATTAGAGTTGGCTTCTATCGTTTTCACCTTGAAGATATGTCATCACTAATTTTATGGTGTTCATATTTTCATATTCACTTATCAAAAGATCCTACAATATGTGTTCACACAGAAGGAGCTAAATCTCAGACAGAGGCGGTGGTTAGAACTACTCAAAGATTATGACATGGATATTCTTTACCACGAAAGTAAGGTTAATGTGGTTGTTGATACATCAATAAGGTTCTCCATGGGGAGTACCACCCATTTTAACGAAGAAAAGAGGGCGCTAGCAAAAGATGTGCACATACTTGCATGCCTGGAAGTCTGACTTTTGGATTCCACAAAAGGAGGAATAATGGTGACCAATGGGGCTGAATTATTACTAGTCTCAGAGGTGAAACAAAAGAGAGACCAAGACCCATTTTTCTTGGATTGAAGGAGAATTTTTCATAAGAAAAGTATACTGGCATTTGAACAAGGGGGAGATGGTGTTCTGAAGTATCAAGGCAGGTTGTGTTTACCTAGGGTGGATGGAATCCAAGAAAGGATCATCGAGGAAGCTCATATATCCTGATATTCCATTTATCTATGTTTCACAAATATGTAACGCAATTTGTGAGAGGTATATTTTGTGAAAATGGATGAAGAAGGACAATGAGGAGTTTGTTGCGAAGTTCCCTTATTGCGATCAAGTGAAAGTAGAACACCAAAGGTCTGGAGGTTTGACTCATAAAATAGAACTTGTTGAATGGAAGTGGGATAAGATTAATATGGACTTCATCACGCGCTTCCTAAGGTTTTGCCAACATCATCATTCAATTTGGGTGATTGTTGATAGAATGAAAAAATCAGCCCACGTCTTGTAACGACCTGTTTAGTCGTTTTGAGCAGCAGATTTTATTTCTGGAAAATCGGCTGAGGCAACGGACCCAGCGACGGAGCGTCACAGGCACGACGGACCGTCGCAGGGTCTCGTTTCAATATACTTAGGAATTCTGAAATTGGGTACTGAAAATCGACTCTCTGTAATCTGTGACGGACCTGCAGGACGTGCCGTCACAGCCACGACGAACCGTCGTGAGCTCCCGTTGCAAAACACTTCAACTTTTGAGAACTTGGTACAGGGAACGAGTCTCTGACCGTCATGACGGACGTGCAGGACGGACCGTCACAGGTGTGACGGACCGTCACAGTGTCCGTGGTGAAAAAGGGGAGTTTTGGTCTTTACGACGACCTGCGTGACGGACCGTCGCAGGCACGATGGGCCGTCACAGGTTGCGCAAATCCCAGGCAGAATAGGATTTCTTTACACGTTTTAAGGGACGTTTTGGACTCTTCTTTCCTTAATTATAGATTCCGTGGGTTTATATTAATAACTCAAATTCTTGAGGGATAAAAGAGGTAACTTTGGGTTAATTAGTGGGGTATTATTGTCATCTTTTACACTTAATGATATGTTAATTAGGGTAAAAGAAAGAGGGTTTTAATAATAAAAAGAGAAAGAAAAGAGAGAGAGAGAGATTGATCGATTGAGAGAGTTGAACGAGGAAGAAGAATATCAAAGCTTGGGAAATTGCTTGTTGATTTCAATTCTTCGGTGGAGGTAGGTTATGGTTTTTGTACGATATTCGTAGTGAACTCTTGATAGCAAATGATATGTATTGATGATATTGTAAACCTGTCTATATGCTTATTGTATGATGCTTGCATGAATGATTATGTGATTTGATAAAACAAGCATGATGAAAACCATTGAATCCCAAATCTTGAAGAAACTTTAATCTACGATATTAATGATGATGCCTTGGTATAAAAGAAGGCTTGATGAATTAAAGTAATGGGATTGATGATGCTTTGGTATAGAGAAGGCTTGATGAACGGATAGAATGAAATTAGTGGATCGGAGTGTCACGTTCCGACACATAGTATTAGTGGATCGGAGTGTCACGTTCCGACACATAGTATTAGTGGATCGGAGTGTCACGTTCCGACACATAGTATTAGTGGATCGGAGTGTCATGTTCCGACACATAGTATTAGTGGGACGGGTGTCACGAACCGACACGTAGAATTAGGGGATCAGAGTGTCACGTACCGACACATGTAGGGGATCGGAGTGTCACGTTCCGACACATATAGGGGATCGGAGTGTCACGTACCGACACATGTTGGGGATCGGAGTGTCACATTCCGACACATATAGGGCATCGGAGTGTCACGTACCGACACATAGTGGTAGGGGATCGGAGTGTCACGTACCGACACAAGAGGAAGAAAGATAATGAATCTTGAAAGATGATAAATATACTCAATCTAATAAACTTAATTCCAAAATGAGTATGGTATTGAGGCTTGAGCCCTCATGGATAAACTTGATGGTACTTGTTGATGATTATAGTACTTGTTGTTGCTGCATGATTAAGTTTATAGTTGATTTGTAATATTACTTGATATATGTTATCTTCTATTTTGAGTTGGCCGATGATACTTACGCAGTACTTGTGGTTGTACTGACCCCCTACTTTTATGTTTTCTTCTTTGTTACATATGTAATGCAGCAAACGTTCCGTCAACTTCAACTCAACAGTAGATCTAGCCAGTTTTTCACTCCATCGAAATTCATTCAGGGTGAGCTAATGCGTCTAGCTTGGACTGAGTCTTCTTCTTCAAGTCTTGATGCCTTGAACTTCCGGTAAGGGACTACTAGTATTTGTTTTAGCTTCTTAGACATTTTTAGTTTAGTAATTTGATCATAGATGTTCTTGTGATGATGACTTCCAGATTTTGGGGATAATAATAATAGTTTTGAATCGTTTTATTAACGAGTTAAGTCTTCCAAATTATTTTCTGTTGATATAAATTGAAATGTTAAGGTTTAGATTGGTTGGTTCGCTCACATAGGAGGGTGAATGTGGGTGCCAGTTGCGTCCCCGATTTGGGTCGTGACAAACTTGGTATCAGAGCATTAGGTTTGTTGGTCTCATCACACAAGAACGAGTCTAGTAGAGTCTTAAGGAACGGTAGGGGGACGCCTTTACTTTTCTTTGAGAGGCTATAAGACATTAGGAAAATTCCATTCTTTCATTCTTTCTTTCGTGCTACTACTTGAGTCCGATTGGTATCTAGGTGATACAAATTGGTATCTGACCATCTTCACTCTATTTCGCAGATGGTTAGAACTAGAGCAACAACCGCACCAGCAGCAACAACGGAAAGACTAGAAACGACTGAGCCAGCCACTGGGGCTGTGGCTCGAGGAAGAGTAGCGGCAAGAGGCCGTGGAAGAGGTCGTGGGAGGACGTCCTCTAGAGGAAGAGGACGAGCCCCTAGCCCATCTGATACTAGGGCGGTGACTCCTCCACCGACCGAAGAGGTGATAAGAGAGGGTGAGAAAGGGGAGAATGAACAAGTGCAAAATGAGGAATTGCCACCCCAACCTACCCCAGAGATGATCAACCAGGTACTTGCTTACCTTAGCGGGTTATCTGATCAAGGTCAGGCACCTCCAGTGGTTTCTGCACCAACACCTTCGGTTTCAGGGATACGACATGCAGCTACTATGGCTCCCCGCATGGATGCATCACTGGAGATAGGAACATTTCCACGTCTGACTACTGGGCCTATAATGACAAACGATCAGCATGAACTTTTCAGTAAGTTCTTGAAATTGAAACCTCCAGTCTTTAAGGGTGCAGAATCAGAGGATGCCTACGATTTTCTGGTTGATTGTCATGAGCTACTACACAAAATGGGTATAGTAGAACGGTTTGGCGTTGAGTTCGTGAGCTATCAGTTTCAAGGGAACACCAAAATGTGGTGGCGGTCACATGTTGAATGTCAACCAACAGAGGCACCACCTATGACTTGAGAATCATTCTCTAGCTTGTTTATGGAGAAGTATATCCCAAGGACTTTGAGAGATAGAAAAAGGGATGAGTTCTTGAGTCTAGAGCAAGGTAGGATGACGGTTAACGCATATGAGGCCAAATTCCGTGCATTATCCAGGTATGCCACCCAACTTTGTTTCAGTCCACAAGAACGGATCCGCCGTTTTGTGAAGGGGTTAGGTCAGAATTGCGGATTTCAGCCTTACAGATAGCGGCAACGGCAACATCCTTCAAAGGTGGTAGACTTTGTGATAGAGGTAGAAGGAGTGAACCAGATGACTTCACCACGACATCGACATCAAAAAGGTTTCAAAAGGGAGGTGAGTTCAACGGTTCGTATACTAGAGGACAGAGTTCTGGAGGCTACTCGTTCGACAATTCCTTCACTACAGACTGTAGTTGGGGGTCCACCTCAGAACGGTCAACACTTCTCTGAGAGACCTATGCCTGACTCCAGAGAGTGTTATGGATGTGGAGAGATTGGACATATTAGAGAAATTGTCCAAAACAGTTTACAGACCCCCAATAGCTAGAGGTAGAGGTGGTCATGGTAGAGGCCCGCTTTTTCTGGAGGACGTGGTGGTCGAGGTAATGGTGGTCACCACAACGGCAGAGTGTGATGGGCAAACTGGAGCCACTACATCACAACAGGGTAGGGGCAACGGACAGACAAACGATAGGGCCCATTGTTACGCTTTCCCTGGGCGGTCTGAAGCGGAGGCATCGGATGCTGTCATCACAGGTAATCTTTTGGTTTGTGATTGCATGGCTTCTGTATTGTTTGATCCCGGATCCACATTTTCTTATGTATCTTCCTCATTTGCTAATGGTCTTAATTTACATTGCGAATTACTTGACATGCCTATTCGTGTTTCTACTCCGGTGGGTGAGTCTGTGATAGTCGAAAAAGTGTATAGGTCTTGTTTGGTGACTTTTGTGGGGAGTAACACTTATGTAGATTTGGTTATCTTAGAAATGGTTGACTTTGATGTAATTCTGGGTATGACTTGGCTTTCTCCGAATTTTGCGATTTTGGATTGCAATGCTAAAACTGTGACGTTAGCCAAGCCTGGGGCAGATCTGTTAGTGTGGGAGGGTGACTACACTTCCAATCCGGTGCGTATCATCTCCTTTCTTCGTGCTAAGAAAATGGTGAGTAAAGGGTGTTTAGCTTTCTTGGCACATCTCAAGGATGACACTACTCAAGTACCTTCGATTGAGTCAGTTTCGGTAGTCCATGAGTTTCTGGATGTGTTCCCTGCAGATCTTCCTGGTATGCCACCGGATAGGGATATTGACTTCTGCATTGATTTGGAACCGGGTACTCGCCCCATTTCTATACCCCCTTATAGAATGGCTCCCGCGGAGTTAAGAGAGTTAAAGGCACAACTTCAAGAGTTGTTGA
Source organism: Solanum corneliomulleri (assembly GCA_027704805.1). Lineage (NCBI taxonomy): Eukaryota > Viridiplantae > Streptophyta > Magnoliopsida > Solanales > Solanaceae > Solanum > Solanum corneliomulleri. The sequence continues at coordinate 62,371,078 of JAKWIY010003052.1, forward strand.
GCAAAGGCTTCATTAGACCAAGTGCATCTCCTTGGGGTGCTCCGGTTTTGTTTGTGAAGAAGAAGGATGGGAGTTTTCGGATGTGCATAGACTATAGACAACTGAACAAGGTAACTATCAAGAACAAGTATCCCATTCCTCGCATTGATGACTTGTTCGATCAGTTACAAGGTGATTGTGTCTTCTCTAAAATTGACTTGAGGTCCGGTTATCACCAATTGAAAATACGAGCAACGGATGTGCCAAAGACTGCTTTTCGAACTAGGTATGGGCACTATGAATTTGTGGTAATGTCTTTTGGTCTTATGAATGCCCCTGCTGCCTTTATGAGCTTGATGAACGGGATTTTCAAGCCATATTTGGACCTCTTTGTGATCGTGTTTATTGATGATATACTGATATACTCCAAGAGTAAGAAGGAACATGAGGAGCATTTGAGAATGGTGTTAGAGTTGTTGAGGAAGAAAAAGCTTTATGCGAAATTCTCCAAGTGTGAGTTTTGGATAGATTCAGTGTCCTTCTTGGGGCACGTGGTTTCGAAGGATGGAGTGATGGTGGATCCATCTAAGATTGAGACGGTGAAGAATTGGGTAAGACCTACTAATGTGTCAGAAATAAGGAGTTTTGTTGGGTTAGCTAGCTACTACCGCTGATTTGTCAAGGGGTTCTCTTCTATTGCTTCCCAATTGACGAACTTGACTAATCAGAATGTTCCATTTGTATGGTCAGATGAATGTGAGGAAAGCTTTCAGAAGCTTAAGACCTTGTTGACTACCGCACCGATTCTTACCTTGCCAGTAGAGGGTAAGAACTTCATTGTTTATTGTGATGCATCCTATTCTGGTTTGGGTGCAGTGCTAATGCAAGAGAAGAGTGTAATTGCTTATGCTTCGAGGCAATTAAAGGTGCATGAATGTAACTATCCGACCCATGATTTGGAGTTGGCCGCGGTAGTATTTGCACTAAAGCAATGGAGACACTATTTGTATGGGGTGAAGTGTGAGGTCTACACGGATCATCGTCGCCTACAATATGTCTTTACTCAGAAAGATTTGAACTTGAGACAGAGGAGATGGATGGAACTACTGAAGGACTACGACATCACTATCTTGTATCATCCGGGCAAAGCGAATGTTGTGGCGGATGCTCTAAGTAGAAAGGCCGCAAGCATGGGAAGTCTAGCTCATTTGCAAGTATCTAGACGCCCATTGGCTAGAGAGGTGCAGATTCTGGCTAATGACCTTATGAGGTTAGAAATAAATGAGAAGGGAGGATTGTTAGCTTGTGTAGAGGCAAGATCTTCTTTTCTTGAAAAGATCAAGGGAAGACAGTTTGATGATGAGAAACTAGGTCAAATTCGAGATAAAGTGTTGCAAGGAGAGGCTAAAGAAGCAACAATCGATGGGGAAGGTGTTTTGAGGATTAAGGGAAGGGTATGTGTACCCCGCATCGATGATTTGATCACCACTATTCTGACAGAGGCTCATAGTTCCGATATTCTATACATCCTGGTGCAACCAAGATGTATCGCGACCTAAAGCAACACTTCTGGTAGAGTAGAATGAAGCGAGATATTGTTGAGTTTGTTGCCAATGTCCAAATTGTCAACAAGTAAAGTATGAACACCAGAGGCCCGGAGGAACACTTCAGAGAATGCCCATTCCTGAATGAAGTGGGAGAGAATCGCAATGGACTTTGTGGTTGGTCTTCCAAAGACCTTGGGTAAGTATGACTCCATTTGGGTGATTTTTGATAGGTTAACTAAGTCTGCTCACTTCATTCCTGTCAAGTGACCTACACGCAGAGAAGTTAGCCAAAATCTACATCTCAGAAATTGTTCGGTTGCATGGAGTTCCACTCTCCATCATATCAGATAGAGGTACGCAGTTTACTTCTAAGTTTTGGAGGACATTACATGCTGAATTAGGTACTAGGTTGGACCTTAGTACTGCGTTTCACTCTCAGACTGATGGTCAGTCTGAGTGAACGATTCAAGTGTTGGAGGATATGCTTCGTGCATGTGTGATAGAGTTTGGTGGCCATTGGGATAGCTTCTTACCTTTGGCAGAGTTTTCATACAATAATAGCTATCACTCCAGTATCGACATGGCTCCATTTGAAGCATTGTATGGGAGGAGGTGTAGATCTCCCATTAGTTGGTTCGATGCGTTTGAGGTTAGACCTTGGGGTACTGACCTCTTGAGGGATTCGTTAGATAAGGTGAAGTGCATTCAAGAAAAGCTTCTAGCGGCGCAAAGTAGATAAAAGGAGTATGCAGAACGAAAGGTTAGAGACTTGGAGTTCATGGAAGGTGAACAAGTATTATTGAAGGTTTCACCCATGAAAGGGGTGATGCGGTTTGGAAAAAGGGGTAAGCTAAGTCCAAGGTATATTGGACCATTTGAAGTACTTAAGCGAATAGGGGAGGTGTCTTATGAATTAGCCTTGCCCCCAAGGCTGTCCGGAGTGCATCCGGTATTTCATGTGTCCATGTTGAAAAGATACCACGGAGATGGAAACTACATTATCCGTTGGGATTCAGTTTTGCTTGATGAGAATTTGACTTATGAGGAGGAACCGGTTGCTATATTAGATAGAGAAGTTCGCAAGTTGAGGTCGAGAGAGATTGCATCCATCAAAGTTCAATGGAAGAATCGACCGGTTGAAGAGGCTACTTGGGAGAAGGAGGCAGATATGCAAGAAAAATACCCACATCTGTTTACAGATTCAGGTACTCCTTTTCGCCATTGTCTTTCTTCTTTTGATCGTTTGGGGACGAACGATGGGTAAATTGGTATCTATTGTAATGACCTGTTTAGTCGTTTTGAGCAGCAGATTTTATTTCTGGAAAATGGGCTGAGGCAACGGACCCAGCGACGGACCGTCACAGGCACGACGGACCGTCGCAGGGTCTCGTTTCAATATACTTAGGAATTCTGAAATTGGGTACTGAAAATCGACTCTCTGTAATCTGTGACGGACCTGCAGGACGTGCCGTCACAGCCACGACGAACCGTCGTGAGCTCCCGTTGCAAAACACTTCAACTTTTGAGAACTTGGTACAGGGAACGAGTCTCTGACCGTCATGACGGACGTGCAGGACGGACTGTCACATGTGTGACGGACCGTCACAGTGTCCGTGGTGAAAAAGGGGAGTTTTGGTATTTACGGCGACCTGCGTGATGGACCGTCGCAGGCACGACGGGCCGTCACAGGTTGCGCAAATCCCAGGCAGAATAGGATTTCTTTACACGTTTTAAGGGACGTTTTGGACTCTTCTTTCCTTAATTATAGATTTCGTGGGTTTATATTAATAACTCAAATTCTTGAGGGATAAAAGAGGTAACTTTGGGTTAATTAGTGGGGTATTATTGTCATCTTTTACACTTAATTATATGTTAATTAGGGTAAAAGAAAGAGGGTTTGAATAAGAAAAAGAGAAAGAAAAGAGAGAGAGAGAGATTGATCGATTGAGAGAGTTGAACGAGGAAGAAGAATATCAAAGCTTGGGAAATTGCTTGTTGATTTCAATTCTTCGGTGGAGGTAGGTTATGGTTTATTTTACGATATTCATAGTGAACTCTTGATAGCGAATGATATGTATTGATGATATTGTAAACCTGTCTATATGCTTAATTGTATGCTTGCATGAATATGATTATGTGATTTGATAAAACAAGCATGATGAAAACCATTGAATCCCAAATCTTGAAAGAAACTTTAATCTACGATATTAATGATGATGCCTTAGTATAAAAGAAGGCTTGATGAATTAAAGTAATGGGATTGATGATGCCTTGGTATAGAAGGCTTGATGAACGGATAGAATGAAATTAGTGGATCGGAGTGTCACGTTCCGACACATAGTATTAGTGGATCGGAGTGTCACGTTCCGACACATAGTATTAGTGGATCGGAGTGTCACGTTCCGACACATAGTATTAGTGGATCGGAGTGTCACGTTCCGACACATAGTATTAGTGGGACGGGTGTCACGAACCGACACGTAGAATTAGGGGATCGGAGTGTCACGTACCGACACATGTAGGGGATTGGAGTGTCACGTTTCGACACATATAGGGGATCGGAGTGTCACGTACCGACACATGTAGGGGATCGGAGTGTCACGTTCCGACACAAATAGGGGATCGGAGTGTCACGTACCGACACATAGTGGTAGAGGATCGGAGTGTCACGTACCGACACAAGAGGAAGAAAGATAATGAATCTTGAAAGATGATAAATATACTCAATCTAATAAACTTAATTCCAAAATGAGTATGGTATTGAGGCTTGAGCCCTCATGGATAAACTTGATGGTACTTGTTGATGATTATAGTACTTGTTGTTGCTGCATGATTAAGTTTATAGTTGATTTGTAATATTACTTGATATATATTATCTTCTATTTTGAGTTGGCCGATGATACTTACTCAATACTTGTGGTTGTACTGACCCCCTACTTTTATGTTTTCTTATTTGTTACTTATGTAATGCAGCAAACGTTCCGTCAACTTCAACTCAACAGTAGATCTAGACAGTTTTCACTCCATCGGAAATTCAGGGTGAGCTAATGCGTCTAGCTTGGACTGAGTCTTCTTCTTCAAGTCTTGATGCCTTGAACTTCCGGCAGGGACTAGCTAGTATTTGTTTTAGCTTCTTAGACATTTTTAGTTTAGTAATTTGATCATAGATGTTCTTGTGATGATGACTTCTAGATTTTGGGGATAATAATAATAGTTTTGAATCGTTTTATTAACGAGTTAAGTCTTCCGCATTATTTTCTGTTGATATAAATTGAAATGTTATAGTTTAGATTGGTTGGTTTGCTCACATAGGAGGGTGAATGTGGGTGCCAGTCGCATCCCCGATTTGGGTCGTGACACGTCTTGCTAGTAGAAACCACTCATTCGGAGGAAGATTATGCAGGGTTATATATTCAGGAAGTGTCAAGACTATGGATTCCAAATTTCAATTATTTTAGATAGCGGTGCACAATTTACTGAGCAGCTCTTGAAGTCTTTGAAGAAAAGTTTTGGTTAAAAGGTGAACTTAAGAAGTGCTTTTCATCTTCAGATGTATAGGCAAGTGGAGATTACTATCCATACCTTAGAATAAATGTTGAGATCTTGTGTGATTGATTTCAAGGTGAATCAGGATGATCACCTACCTCTCATTGAGTTTGCTTACAACAACAACTACCATTCGAGCATCCAAAGGGCTCCTTTTTAAGCTCTTTATGAGAGAAGATGCAGATCTCTTATTAAGAGGTTCGAAGTTAATGAAGCAGGGTTGATATGACCAGATATAGTTCACAAAGATATGGAGAAGGTGAAGGTTATTAAAGAGACATTAAAAATGGCACAGAGTCGTCAAAAGTCTTACACAGACATTAGGATAAGGCCGTTGGAGTTTGAGGTGGATGATTTTGTATATCTTAAAGTTTCACCCATGAAGGGTGTTATGAGGTTTGGTAAGAAGGGAAACTTAGTTCCTAGTATATTATTCTTTATAGGATATCCAAGCAAATTGTCAATTTTAGCTTATGAGTTGGAGCTACCTCAAGAGTAAGAAATGGTTCATCCAGTATTTCATATCACCGTGTTGAAGAAGTGCATGGGATGATTGTACCAACGGAAAATGTTAGGGTTAAGGATAGTGCAACCTATGAAGAGATTCTGGTTATGATTTTAGATTGCCAAGTTCGCATGTTGAGAACAAAGGAGGTAGCTTTGGAGGAAACAATTTGTTGAAGAAGCAATTGTGGAAGCTCAAGAGGCTATGAAGAAGAAACGTCCACTTCTCTTTGAATCCTTAGAGAATGCAGATCAAGGTACTAATTCTCCTCTTTGTACATTATAATTTATGGGTAAGCATGTTATTACTTTTTTTATTCCTTAGTGTTAAAATTGAATTTACTATTCTTATCTCAGTGATACAAATCTCATTCGAGGACGAATGTTTCCAAGGAGGAGATAGTGTAACATCTTGTAACTTGAAATAGCTATGAATAAGCTAAGAAATTAAAAATAATAACTATTGGAAGGGTAGTTCTTGATATGGTTAGAAATACCTTCGAAAGATCATTCAAACTGTGCCGAGTTTGCACGATTTTGATATAGTATAAGGAAGATATGCCATTTTGAAGTTGGGCTATTGAAGTCAGAAAAGTACGATTCTAGATTTATGTAAGGGAAAACTAGTCTTTTCACCCATCTATTTCCTAATTCATTTAAAGTTTTATTTGGTGTAAAAATATGTTTTAGTTCAAATTAGAAAAGTTATTTTACACTTAGGGCTTGGAGTAGATAAAAGAGAAGAAGAAAAAGGGTAGAAGGATCAAGGTTTCACCAAGAAGGCCGAGAAATTGCGAGTGGAATTCATCGGGCTGATCCCAATTAATGTATGTGAGATCTTTTTAAATTGGGTTGGTTAACCCAAACACCAACTTATTTAATTCAAATATTTTTAGTATATTGAATGATGAAAAGTGAAGTTCTTGAAGAACATTGTTGAATTCTTGTGGTTGAGTTGTTGCATGCTTAGAGTTTATCTGATTGTTTTTTCTTGGTTGTTTTTTGAGTTGAACTTATTGGTTATTGAGGTTATAATGATTCTTAGTGTTTGGGGAAATAACCACGAAAGTTTACAGGCCTTAGAGATGAATATCGGAGAAGAAAAGTCAAAATTCTTGTCCGTAGAGTCCTAGGGCGTCACGCCTTCCATAGCCCCACTAAACAGTCTCTGTCTGTAGGGCCTTGGGGCGGCACTCAAACAAAAGTGCCGAAACTTGGCATCTGATGAGCGCCAAGGATGCGTCAACACCTTATTTATTCCCCATCTTTTCGTACTAGTTCATAAGTGATGTACCCATGTTTCTTAGTTGATTCCAATACTCTAAGGTAAATCTAAATATCATGAAAGCATCCATAAACATGAGATCGTGGACCTTGAATCCAAAATCCAACTCAAGGAGAGTTAAGACAAAAGTAAAATAAGTTAAGAGTCAAGTCTAAAAGTTAAAAACAAAGTCAAAGTAAGTTCTTACAATTTCAAAAAGTCTTTAAGAAACCTTTTATCTTTTTTATGGCTCAAGTATCAATTTAAGGAATGAGTAAAGAGTTGAGTTTATTTCTCAAAAGTTATAAGGAAACTAAGTTTTCCCTAAGAGTTACAAATGTTTTCACATTTTGAGCCAGAATGGAACCTAGTCTTCCAACAGAGCCTTTGGCTAGTTTTAGTAAAGAGGAAACTATGATTTCTAAGAGAGCTTTTATAGTTAAGTCTGAGCAATTACCTCAAACCAGGGAAAAAGTTGTTTTGAAAACACATGAGCTAAGTTTTCTTGGATTAATATTGAGCACCTATATGGGGATGCGATTTCATATTAACTCAAGCCCTCATAAACCATGTCGCCGACATGGACACAAGAAGGTCTTATTAGATAATTCCTTAGTGTTTTTAGCATATACTAATGGACCCACTAAGTAGTTCAGGTTTTATACTAATGGCAAGGTATAGGATAAGTTTGTTGCAACGTGAGGTAAGATGTTGTACCACAACTTAGGCTCATAGTGATGGTTTGTCGGTTAGATAATCTCCCACATAAACTATATTACTTCCATATATAAGTAAAATTGATTTTTGTATCACATATTCTTTGACGAATTAAGATATTTTGTTGTTTTAAAAATCTTTATACGCATATTGCATGTTTGTTTATTGCTTTATATTAAGTTCAGTATTTCATGAGTTAAGTAGAGCCAAGGTAAGTTTTCTATTCATTCTTTTCAAGCTTATGTGTTGTTAGAATTCAAAAATTGCATACTTGTACATTCAATATATTGATGCCAGTTGGACTACATAGTCTTAAGATGCAGACCAAGGTAACAAGGATTAGCATCAAGCATTTCATTTATCCAGTTTTAGCACAAGAGCCAATGGTGAGCCTCGTTTCATTCCGATTGACTCTTTTATTGCATTTCATGTTTTTGCTTGTAGAAGGTGTGAGGTTTGACCCAATATTCATCTTAGTATTATGGAGGCTTTGCATATGTACAATCAGTTAGATAGTCTGTTTTGAGTCTCTCTTTATCTTAAATTTTAGATATTTTATTTTGACACTTATGTGCCATTTTGGCCTAGAGATTTATTTTAAAGTTATTCTTGTTAGAATTATTCTTGTTTATTATTGAGTTAATTCTTCCGCTGAGTTAAATAAGCTAGGTCAAGGGTTCGCTCAAGGCCAACGATGATTATTAGGTTTCGTCCATGTCCAGGGTGTAGGTTAGGGGAGTGACACCTAGTTGGCATGAGTAATTGTTATAGTTGTCATAAGAGTGGCCACATGAAGAGGGACTTCACTATGTAGATTGCTCAAGAAAGGAAAAATACTCAAGAACTATCATGTTATCCCAATCATGATGATCCTAAAAAAAAGTACTTCTATGTTCTCCAATCCCGTGATTTAAAAGAAATCTCTCAGGAAGTTGTTATCGATATGTTGAAAGTATTTTCAATTAATGTTTATGCATTGTTGGAGACCAGTGCCACTTTGTCTTTTGTAACTCCTTTAGTGGCTATGAATTGTATATGCTTCACGATGTATTAGATAAGTCCTTCTCGCTTTCAACCTTGGTGGGTGATTCTGTAGTTGCTAAAAAAGTCTATAGAGGGTTGTCCCATTTCATTGCCCAATAGAGTCACATTGGTTGATTTGGTAGAACTTGACATGCTTGACTTGATGTTATTTTGGGGATGGATTGACTACATGCTTATTTTACTTCCATTGATTGTAGAACTCGAGTAGTAAAGCTTCAATTTCCTAATAAACCCGTGATGCGGTCGAATTGGGGAAATATAGATCCAAAAAGTCGAATCATTTCATGTCTTAAAGCTTGTAAGTTTATTGCTAAGGGATGTGTCTATCATGTTGTGAGATTCAAGGATCTTGAGTGCAAGGCTCATCTATTAGAGTCGGTCCCCGTAGTGAAGGATTTAATGACAATCTTTCACGATGACTTACCCAGAATTCCTCCTGAATAGGAAATATGTTTTGGTATTGACTTATTACCAGATGTGAAACCCATCTCAATCCTTCCTTACCGAATGGCCGCGGCCAATTTGAAGGAATTAAAGGCTCAAATCAAGGATTTGCTAGATAAGGGTTTTATTCAGCCAAGCATATATCCATGGGGTGCTCCGATATTATTTGTAAAAAGGAATGATGGGTATCTTCGAATGTGTATTACTACAAGAAATTTAAAAACTTCACTATAACGAATAAGTATCCACTCTTTAGGATTGATGATTTTTACCAACACCAAGGAGCTAGTTATTTTTTAAAAAGTTACTTTAGGTCGGTTATCACAAAATTAGGGTGAGAGGTGTGGATATTCTATAAACGACATTTCAAACTAGATATGGTCATTTTGAATTATTAGTAATGTTCTTTGGTCTTAGAAATACCCCGACGTCTTTCATGGACCTCATGAAGCAAGTTTGGTGAAGTTATCTTTATTTGTTTGTGATTATCTTTTTTGACAATATCTCTATAGACTCTTAGAGTGAGAATGATTATATGAACCAGTTGAAGGTAGTTTTGCAAGTCCTCAAGGAAAACCAACGTTTCTTGGTCATATAGTCTCTAGTGAAGGTGTAGAGGTCGATCCGAGAAAGACTATTGTAGTAAGAAGTTTGCCTTGACCTATGACACATATAGATATCCGAAGCTATTTGGTTTTAGCCAGATACTATAGGAGGTTTGTTGAGGTATTTTCATATATTCAATCTCCATTGACTACCTTGACCCAAAAAAGTGCAAGTTTGAAAGGTGGGAATCATGTGAAAAGAGCTTCCAATTATTTAAGGATAAACTTACTTCCACTCTGGTGTTAACCTTACTGGGTGGTACCAATGTATTTGTGGTTTATTTTGATGCTCCCCAAATATGTTTGGGCGGTATCCTCATGCAACATGGTAAGGAGAAAGAATATGCATGTAGGCAACTCAAGGTTCATTAGAAGAACTACCCAACTCATGACCTTGAACTAGAGGCCGTAGTGTTTGCTTAGAAAATTTGGAGATACTATCTCTATGAGGTACGTGTTTATGTGTTCACAGGTCACAAAAGTCTCTAGTATGTGTTCAATCGAAGTGGATTTTAATTTGCGCCAAATAAGGTGATTAGAGGTTTTTAAAAATTATGATATGAGTGTACAATATAACCTCCTAAAATCCAATCTGGTTGCGGCTGCCTTGAGTCAGGTATCAATGGGTAGTGCATCGCATATCGAATAAGAGAAAATAGAGTTAGACCGTGATGTGCATAGGCTAACCCGGTCTGGTGTTCGACTAGAAGATTCTCCAAAAGGGGGTATCATGATCCGTCATAATTCCGAGTCATCCATTTTTTGTTGATGTGAAGTCTAAATAACTTCATGACCTATCTTGATGGAATTAAAAGTGTCAGTTCTTAAGAAATCTATAAAAAGTCTCTCTCAAGGAGAATATGGGGTGCTTAGGCACCAAGGAAGGTTATGTGTACTGTATATGGATGGCCTAAGGTAAACAATATTAAAGGAGGCCTATAAGTATCGATATTCAATCTATTCTGGGGAAACCAAGATGTACCGTGACTTACGTAAAATTTATTGGTGGAACATAATGAAAAAGTACATAGCAAAATTCGTGTCTAGATGCTCAAATTGCCAACAAGTCAAGGCCGACCATCAAGGACCGGGAGGTATAACTAAAGATATTGATATCCCTACTTTGAAATAGGAAGATGTCAACATGGACTTCATGGTAGGTTTTCCTCGTACCCATGGCAACATGACTCATATGGGTTGTTGTGGATAGGTTGAATATATCATCCCATTTCCTTTCCATCAGGGTTTCCTATTTAGCGAAAGAGTATGCTAGATTGTACATTAAGGAGATCGTAAGGTTTCATGGGGAACCTTTGTCGATCCTTTCGAATAGAGGTGCCCAATTTACTTCTAACTTTTGGAGGTCTTTCCAAAGTTATCTGTCTACTGAAGTGAAGCTTACTATCACATTTCTTTCTCAAACGGATGGTCAAGCAAAAGACATCATCCAATTCCTAGAAGACATGCTTAGAGCGTGTGTCATTGACTTCAAAGATAATTGGAATGACCACATACTTTTGATAGAATTTTCCAACAACAACAACTACCATTTGAGTATCTCTTGGGAACCATTTGAATCACTTTATGGTAGGAGGTGTCAGTCTCATGTTGGCTGGTTTGAGGCTGGTGAAGTTGCATAAAGTTATATATATTTCGTAGTTGAACAAAATCTAATTTTTCACTAATGATTATATATATAGATCACAAATTATGCTTTTGCTGCGTTGGGGAATCAAACTCACAACCTTAAGGTTGGATGTGAAGAGTCCTTACCATCAGACCAATTCTCTCTTGTTGTTAATTTTTGTTTTATTTTATACTTCATTCACTTTTTTACAATTTACTTTTTTAGAAACAACGTATTATATTATTATGTATAATTATACACAAATGCATGAAATTTACCACCCACAATTTATTCAAATGTAGATTATATTTGAATTAACCTGTGTATTTTTTAAAATATGTTTAAATATATTCAGTACAATTTTGTTAATTTATTTATTTATTTTTGTAAACTTTTAAAATTATTCAGTATAATTATAAATTAATTTAAAATTAAACTTTTGATTTTATAAAAAAATAAATAATTGGTTCAAGTTGAACATCGATGCCAATAACTATTGTACTTCATCATAATATATTTGAAATCCTCGCTAGTTCATTTATTTTATTTGTGATCTTATTTTTTAGTTCAATTTTCACACTGATGAAAAAAGTTAATAGAAATTCATGAAATATATTGCACCTTTGCAAAGTCTAAGTTTGTAAGTCGATGTTATCTTTATATAGTTACTCTACGTACGTATGTGGAACTACTATTAAATATGTACATATTTATATACAAAAGAAAATAGATTGACTTAATCTATGTACTTTACAAATCACAAATAAATAGACATGCGCAAAACTTAACACATTAATCTTTTATCGTGCTTATCAATGAACGTGTATCAAATATAAAAGGTGCTAAACAAACAGATATTAGATATCTTGTTGTACAACCGTGCCCACTCACAATACCTATAACCTGAATTGTATTTTTCAAATGATGCATTTTATAATTGCATAATTTAAGAAAATTGATGTATTGAACTTTTTCATTTCACAAAATCAACGGAATTCATTGGTCTTAATATTTTGACTTGCCAATTAACGAATCGACTCTGTTTACTTCTAATGAAGCACTTGTATTATTCTTTTTGTAACTCGTCACTTGTAATTACGAAAAATTGTAGAAAAAAATTGTATTTAGCTATGAATTTTTTTGGTAGCAAATAGTTTAATTAGTCACTACAAATTTTAAGTCATCACTATTTAACACCTAACATATTTTGGGACAATTTTTTTGTTGTCACTATATCATAGATTGATTAAAGAAAATTAAATATTTTTCACCAATTATTTATATTATTAGTGACAAAATAAATGTCATAGTTAAATATAAATTTTCATAGCTAAAATTAATAATATTTAAAAACCAGCTCTAATTTGTGAATATTGTACAACATTTATTTTCGATGAAATTTTTTTGTGCCAAAAATTAAATAAATTATAAGACAAAAAATATTTTGTCATGAATTAGATACATTATTAGTGACAAAATAATTTGTAACTGATAACTTTATATTCGTGACGAACACTACTTAACAAATGACGTCAACAATTTTTTTAGTGGAAAACTTTAGAGGAAAACTTTTCCACGGATTTTTATGTTTTGAAATAAAAGAATGTGTCTCATATATTTAATCACGAAAAATAAAAAATTTCACTAAAAGAGAATAATTAGTGACGAATTTGATATCGTAGTTTGTCAAAAATTACATACACTATCAGTGACGAAATAATGTGTCACCGATAACTTTAAATTCGTGACTAACACTACCTAACAAAATGCCGCCAAATAATTTTTTGGTGGGAAAGTTTAGTGGACAAAACATTGATATGAATTCTTATGTTTCGTCATTAAAAGTATGTGTCTCATATATTCTAGCACGAAAACTTAATTTTGTCACTAAAAGTGAATAATTAGGGATGAATTGGATGTCATAGCTAGTAATTTCGTACCTATATATCACATTTGTTGTAGTGGATTCAATATCCCTCTGAGGTTCTTGATCTTGTTTGCACATTTTAGTGATCAGTACCGATAAGGGAAGTGAAGTTTTTCGTTGTTGTGAGCGCATGGGGATCTTGAAATATGATCTCCCCCAAATTGAGTTGAATTCTATAAATAATGCAGCCTAGGCATGCGGCCCTTGCAGGCCGTAGGATATATTCGTTTTGGGAAGTCATGATTGAGCTACCGATAAAATCAAACCAGTATCAAGCTACTACATTTATGCTTTTGTTTTAACTTGTTGTGCCTGCTCTTAACCAATTTGGGTTATTATATGAAATTAGGTTAGCTAACCATTCTTTCATGGCATCCAGTTTTCCTGTTTTTGATAGGTGTTTACAAGCGTATTCCATGTTTTTAGGACGACCTAAGAAAGCATTAATACTGTCTGAATCGCGTCGGACTGCCCTCCGTCGTACTATTATAGATTCAATTTTTTTGACTGCTTCTATACGTCTCCTTCCCGATGGAATCAAATATTTTATGATGCGCAAAACTCCTGAACAAAATTTTGAATATACGAGCCACGCAGCTTAGTGAAAAGTTAGAAGTGATAACACCTTAGTGTTCTCATAATTTCTGGATATCTATCAATCACCGAATCTATGGATAAGAGTTTTTATTCAAGAATATTTCTTAATCCACCAGCCTTTTCCGTATTTGATTAGTTTGGTCGGGGAATCTACATATCTTTGCCATTACTATTTAAAACTAGTTTCTTCATTTTGCCTCTCTCTATGAGAATCCTTTCATTCTGTGTATCCCTGTTTCTTTCCCTTAAGAGCAGTTAGTTTTTGTGCAACTTTAGATCTTGCTATACCTGCAATCACAATAAGATACAAATGCTGTTAGTATGATTTAACTAGGTTGAGTTGATGTGTAAACCAAATAAGTTTTGCAAACTATATCTAATATTAAGCGACTCAAACTTTGTAAGCCCGCTATTACATACATTCTAGGTGCAGAGTGGGGTGATTTTATGACTTAGTCAGCTTGAATGACCGCAGAGTGTCCCAGCATGCCAAATATGGATCATCGGACTACTTGATGCCATATTTGTCATTCAAGCTTCAAAAATCAACCTCACTACCCTTCAAAGTATACTTCACAGAATTCTCTGCTCAAGTTCTAGTTGGGTTCACACAACTGTCGCCTAGGGTATTCATATTTCACTCATTCCCATAAAAGGAAAGTTTAGCACACCTTACTGGGGAAAAACATATCTCCATATAGAAAATATAATAATTCAAAGAGGGTCACGAAGAACTAACCTTTTCTGCAGATCTGACTTTTTTCATATCTAGAATGGAGTTAATGTAAAAAAAAGGTAGAGGATTAAAGGAAACGATTTAATAAAACATTTCTACATCACACCTAGTTTGCAACGTTAGTTTACTTTCTTCTCAACTACTTGGGGATACGCCAAGTGATTCTTTTCTTCGCTGAGTCGTACAAAACCTCCATCTTATTTGAAAAGCTAAAAAAATGGACATTATCGCAATCGCCAATCAAGTTGGATCTTCAACAACATAATTTTTATGCCTCAATTCGTTCCCTTTAGAAGCTCTCCGCTCATGAATCTACAAAATCAAAACATCCTTATATTAAATTGTGTTGCCTCCCAAACAATTCCTTTGTTAACGTTGTTTCAAGATGATATTCAACAGATATTTTTCATCCCTGGGTTCACCCATGGTGTAGTTACGCGAGCCTTCCTCAAATGCTGGATGACGACAAGATATCAACTCATCGATCTGATCGTCTTGAAGCTGAATAGTTATAATTTTTTGCAGTTGTTTTCTCATACTACATTTATATGTTATCTTTGAGCTCATTTATTATTTGGTCTTTTGCTTGTAGCTCCTCGACTTACTTGGATAAAATGTCTACTTGGGCTACGAGTGATTCCCACTCGTGCGTTTCTATATTTTATTTATCGGTTCTAGCAATATTATCAAGGTTTTGGGCTACCACTTTGTTGGGGTGGAGGAGTATACCACCTAGACTTCTGTTTTGGGTCTTAATGCCTCTGTAGAAGCATTTTAGTAAAGCCTTGTTTGTCATCCACTTAGATGGGCATGGTGCTAATACTTTTGAAATTTCAACAATATGTCCTCAAGAGTCTCATCCCCTACTTGCTAAAAGGTCTAGAGGTTGTCCTTGAGGTTTGAGAGATTCAAGTGGGGATGGTTTGTGTGAAGTTTATAGTGGTTTTCCATTGTTGTTACTCTGTGTCAATACACAGTCACACAAAACAAAAAACCACAAACCTAAACATTATTTAGTAAAAGCTACATTTCAAAGAATTTAAAACTACATGTAACTACATTGTCACGTGACACCACTCCCTGCAAGCGGCACCATTTTGATTGTTTGATAATTTATTTTTATTTTTATCTTAGATCATGATCAATGACACTACCCTATAGGCTAAGTGTGTACGAATCAAAGCTAGTATAGTAACCCATCCAAGGGTTTGGGTCATGTCCCAGGGGAGTGGTAGTGAAAGTAGCAGCTACTTAGAAATTTGTTCAAAATAATGATAGTTTTAGACTTTTTCGAATATTAAAACACAAATATGTAATTTGAGACACCAAAGTGTCATATATTGAAAAAAAGTTGTCACAAGAAGTATAATAGAAAAATAAAAAAAAGGAAAATGAAGTACAGGAGAGAGTTCATGGGGTGTGATTGCTATATGTGAAGATAAAATTTGTGGGTACATCCTTTCAATAGCTAATTTCGCAAGGTAATGGTGGCTAGGCTAAGCTTTAGGTGTTTCACCCTTCATTCAATTCATCGCCAAATAATTCGGTGAATCACCCTTCATTCAGTTCGTCGCCGCTTTCATGATGCCTTCCTTTTCTATGTATTCTTCTTCGATGGGCGGTAATCATCTGCTTCGTGGAATTGATCAGTGAAGCGCCAATTTCTCCATTTAGTCGCCTTTTGATCCTCTCTCTTCATGCTCACTTGCTATGACAGAAGGAAAAAACTTTTCTATTTGGCAGATTGGCAAGTGTGCTTGGTGATGTGCACCTTTGCATCTTCAGCTCACTTTCTCCTTTTTTATTTGATTTTCACCTAAGTGTCCGTGTTGCTACCAAATCCACAAGTACCTGAAAATTAGGAATTTTTATCATTAATTGAGATAAAATAAATAATCAAGGACCTTATATGCATTAAATAAAGCCATAGATAAGTCAAATTTGAGGACTCATGAACACCCAAAACTTAATCTTTTGCTTGTCCTCAGATAAAATTAAGTTCATCCGTTTAAGTAAGATATCTCAAATAGTTCTACACAAAACGTAATCGTTAATACGCACAACAAGACTTAAAATACTCATACATACCTCAGTATGAGCATTCTAGTAAAACCTTGTTGGTCATCCCCTGAAATGGGCATGGTTCTAATACTTTTTAAAACTACAACCACATTTCCTCAAGAGTCTCATCCTCTACATGCTTAAAGGTATGAGGGGATGGTCTGTGTGAAGTTTGCAGTTGTTTTCCATTCTTGTTACTCTGCATAAATACACAATCACACAAAACAATGAACCACAAAATAAAAAAAATAGTAAAAGCTACGTTACAAAGAACTAAAAACTATAAGTAACTACATTTTTACGTGACAACACTCCCTGGCAGTGGCTCCATTTTTATTCTTTGATGCTTTGTTTTTTATTTTTAATTTTAGCTCGTGATCAATGACACTAGTGTATAGTCTCAGTTTCTACGAATCGAAGCTAGTATAGTAACACAACCAAGGGTTGGGGTCGTGTCCCATGGAGTGGTAGTGAAGGTAGTAACTACTTAGAGTTTCGTTCTAAATAGTGATAAATTAGGACATTTTCGAATACAAAACAAACAAATTTAATTTGTGACACCAATGTGTCAAATATTGATAAGGGGTTTTGTGACAAGTAATAGAATAGCAAAAAATAAAAAGGAAGATAAAATATGAGAGAGAGTTCTTAGGTGTGATTTCTATATGTTAAGATAAAAGTTGTGGGCGTATGCTTTAGGTAGCTAATTTCGCAAGGCAATGGTGATTAGCCTATGCTTTAGGTGAAAGGAAGTTCCTTCTGAGGAAATTTACCCCATATCACATGGGTTCTTCTCAGAGACCCACTCGTCTAAACTATCCATCCTACGCCTTATCCGCACTCACTCTTTCAATGGGAGTGCTTGAATATGGGACTAGGGCTCACCATCTCTCACTTAACAACATGTCAACCCACTACTTTGGAGATCAGTCTAGTGGTCTTAGTTTCACGACCTATCTGTCGAGTAAGCCAAAAATACATGGGAAGTTTTGTATTTACAGTTACAAACCTATTAGGTTAAACCACAACCACTAGGTCAAATCACCATTAAAATGCAATCTAAGCTACAATCTAGTAGGACCCAACAAATTAATCAACCCATAATCTCGTAAGACATGTACACAAATCTTTTCATTTGTTTGGTAGTAAATTTTTAAATATTAGTTATCTTATGGAAGAATGATGAATAAATCCTCAAGTTAAAAATATAAGTCTCATAACAACAACAACGACAACTTTTAACTATAGTCTCAATCAAAAATAAAATAAAATAGTCTATGTGAATCCTTATTTATGTATTTGAACTAAACTAATTGGCCTATAGTGACATAAATAATAATAAAAGTAAAACAATAATTTAAATACATATAGATAATAGTACTAGTAGTAGTAGTATTAGAAGTTCTCTAACATGTTTGATGTCTCATTTCATTTTTATGATTATTTCTAAGACATCAAAGTTTGAATGGATAATATAATTATAAATTGTGCATGAATCATTGAATAAAAATCTTTGTATTATGATTATGTAATAAGATTTGAAAGCTAAAATATAAGCCTGCTTATAATTGTTCATCTCTCAAGTTAACATTTTCCTTAGAAATAGAATATTTTAAATTTAGTTTTCAAAAAAAATATTAATTTATATAAATTAAAATTCTAATTTAGGATGAAACATTCATATCACATAAATCATTGATCTTGTTACAAAATGTTTAATTTAGGATGAAAGTTTCACATCATATATATATATATATATATATATATATATATATAGATAGATAGATAGATATAGATAGATAGATATATATATAGTCGTACAACATATGTGTAGGTGTGCGTGTGTGTGCGCGCCTACGTGTGTGTAAATTCTTAGCAAACAAGAATTTTTGATTTTTTTTTTAAGTCTTCTCATCCATTACTCCACAAGATTTACCATTTTGTAAAATGTCTAGCTATATTTTTCATACTTTCAACTAGAATATCGATAAGCAGTACCTAGTTGATAGTGATGAAGATGCAATATTAATGGACATTTCGATATCTTTTATTGCACTAAAAAAGCAAGCATTGAATTTTTGCAGGTTCGCTTTGAAAATTTTCTCTAATGATAATTTTTTTCTTCCTTTTAATACATATTCAACAATCTTTTGATGAATAACTAAACAAAAATTTAAAGTTAATTTCTTTTTGGAAAGAAGAAAATGATCTTCTATAAAGTGAAAACATATGATATGTATGACAACAATATTTATATATGTCATGTCTATAATAATAATATAAACAACAAGAAACCTAGTGTAATTTGACGAAATGAGGTATGAGAAGAATAAAGTGTACACAAACATTATCAACAACTTTGAGGTAAATTAGTTATTTTTGATAAACCCTTAGCTCCAAAAAGAAATACTCCAAAGAAGTGTGTTTGTGTGTATATATCTATATATAATTACTCCACACATTTATTCATTTTTAAAAATATCTAATTATTTTTCATACTTTTGAATAGAATATGGATAAGCAGTACCAAGTTGATGGTGATGAGGATACAACATTAATGGACGTTTTGATATCTTTTATTGCACTAGAAAAAGCTAACACGTATATTTTTCAAGTTCGCGTTGCAAAAGTTTCTCCAATTATAAGTTGTTGTTTTTTTCCTTTTAATACATATATGAAAATATTTTGACTAATACATAATCAAATTCTAATGTTATTTCTTTTTTATAACAAGAAAAATGTTCTTCTCAAAAGTTTAAAGATGTGATATGTATCTCAACAATATTTAAATACTTCAGGTGAATAATATTACTACTACTAATAACAATAATAATAATACACAACAAACATAGTTTTCACCCTACACTAAATTTCAAAGATGTTTTCAAGCATTTGTTTTTTTTAACTAACAACTTAGATTTCACGAGAACTCATTGGTTCTTGCATCAAATGTTTTCAAACGATAAACTATGATGATATTGATGTTTACTTGATGGTTTATGATGGAAAAATCTATGAACCCATATTTCTCTAAATTCCTAAATTTGACCTTATGAAGTGGGTTTGTTTAATATAAAAAACGATGATAGATTCATGTGTAGAATACTTTAGATTTTTTATTTGTATAATTTATCTATGTCATATCATGGTGAAGTGTTGGTGAATAGAGGAATTGTGATTATAGCCTCGAAAGGGGAAAGTTTGACCTAATTTCATGTGAATGTAAAATTGATATAGAATTGTAATAGATTGATGTGTGATCCACTTATGGTGGAGGTGTTTACTTTCTTTGTACATTGTGATTATGTCCATGAAGGCATATGGTGTGGGAGTAAAGAATTATCATGAGATTTTATTGAGGAACGTGATGTAAAGCATGCGTGTGAAATAAAGGACAAAGTGATCAACTAATATAGAATGTGAATGCACTGCGATTAAAAGTATACTCTTACTAAATACTATTGAATTGGTAGGCTTATGCATCTTATTCTTGTATAAATGAATGTAAAGTTATATGTGTCTTGAATTAGAAGGCTAGTGCATCCTCTTCTAGACTGGAATGTATTTTGATTTATATATCTAAATGAATGAATTAATGATGTCTAGTATCAAATAGATCTAGATATGGTTCCCTTTCAGTAAATGAATAAATGATTTCTAGACTATGTATTGGACAGGCAGACCTAATCTTGGTGCCCCTTTATGATGAGTCTAGAACCCTATGTGAATGATGAACTTTGTATCGGTAGGCCCAATATGTAAGGCAACCTTCTTGGAAAGTCAATGATCTATCCTTAATGAACCTCGATCGGTAGACCTATTAGTTGTAACCCTTCTTGGTAGAAGTACTATGAGTTGGTAGACCAAATGTTGGTGCTTTATTTTTTTCACAAATGTGAATGAAACTAATCTATGGGAAATAAGGGTAAGCACTGAGTGGATATGGTTAAGATGGAGTCTCTATCAGAGTGAGAGGCTACATAACAATGTACATCTTGTGATATCCTCTAAACAAACATGTGATGTGTACTAGTTCTACGCTTTCAAAGTAGAAAAACTCTTTAGGGTGTGTGGGGATAGAACACCGGACTCCATGTCTAGCGTGCATGGAACCTGTCGGTTAATTCCTATTCCCATCATTTGGGATGTGCACTCTAGTTACTTGATAGGTACTACAACGTGCAGGTAGTAATATGAGATGTTATCTACACATGGCACGAGTATGCTTTAAAGGTGCTAGAGTGAGTTCCCTTAGTCTTCCTGACTAATGTGAAGGTCCTCTAAATGAAGTTAATAATGAATGGTCGATTAATTGTCTCTACAATGTGTTGTATGTTTCTCATATATTGATGAAATAAGTTACTTAGCATGTTATGTTGAAAAATAAAGTTTCTTGTCTAAATGTAGCCTTGAGGAAAACTTAGGTGTGAAATGAAGAAGTAGTATGGACTGCCACTTGTAAAGACCTACATACTTGGGATTGGGCTTCCCTTTCTCACAAAATATCATCACCTCTCTTCATGGGTAACAAATTTAGAAAACCAATCAGTGATTTCCAACTCTAAGTCCCTTCTCTTTATATATGCATAGTAATTCTGATGACTTTGAGTTGGTTTTAGTATATATTTGCTAAAATGAACTTCCTCCATCGACTCATGATCCAAATCTAACCTTAATAAAGTTGCATCTCCCACTTTGAATGACCAAACAAAGGACTTGTATCTACGCCCATACAATGCCTCAGAATTGGCCATCTGAAACTGGAATAAAAGGTATTATTAAAGGTGAATTCTATAAGATTTAGGTGACTATCCCAAATTCTCTTTAAATCTAAAACGAATACTCTCGACATTTCCTCTATGGTCTGTATATCTACAGTTAAAATATTGTACCGAGATTTACTTCATTAACAAGCCCTTGTCGAAATGATTTCCAGAAATCAGAGGTAAATGGAGGACCCCCTATATGTGATGATAAAGAAAAGAGAACCCCATGCAACCTTAGTATCTCACTAATTTGAAGTCTGGTAAAATCCTCAGCTGAATTTATAGTCTTGACAGCCAAGAAGTGAGTTAACTTATTGACTTTGTCTACTATCACACAAATAGAGTCATATTTTTGCGAGTAAGATGTGAACCCATGACAAAATCCATGTTTATCACTTCTCACTTTTATGTAGGAATGTTAATATCTTGAGTCACACCTACTCATTTTTGATGTTATACTTTAACTTTTTGACAGTTAGGACACTTAATCACCAAAGCTATGATGTTTCTCTTTATGTTAGTACATAAAAAGACTTCTCAGTGATTATGATACATCTTCATTTAACTTTGATAAATATACTGTGTGGAACTATGTGATTCTGTAAGGATTTGCTTCCTCAAATCATCCATATTAGGAACAAATAAGTGACTTTAGTAACAAAGAACAAGATCACCCCTTTCGGAGAAAACCTCAACTCTTTGCTGATTAACTGAACCTTTCAAATGATATAATATAGGATCAATATCCATTTTTAACTTAACCTCCACTACCAAGGAAGATTCTGACAAATTCTGAACTATCCCACGAGTAAACATCCTTGGCTAATTCTTTCTTCTCTTCTGGAATATGTGCTAGACTAACCATTCATACTCTACTGAGGATGTCAACCAATGTATTTTACTTACTCTAATGATAGAACCTATACACGTCATAGTGTTTAGGAAATTCAATCCATCTTCTCTGATGAATATGCAACGTTTCTAGTTGAACACATACTAGAGGCTCGTATGATATGTGAACAAATCAACATTAACACCAAACAAGTAGTGTCTCCAAATTATTAGGGATAACACTACAACTTCAATATCAAGGTCATGAGTCGGGTAGTTCTTCTCATAGACCTTATGTTTTTAAGAATTAGCTATGACCTTACCTTATTGCATCAACACATAACCTGGCTGACCCTAGATTGATCACAATAAACCACAATAGTGTTTAACCAATTTCATAGAGTCAAGACAATACTTCTCGTCAACATGGTCTTCAGTTATGGAAGATTTTCTCATGCTCATCGGACCACTAAAAGTTCACCTTCTTATCAGTAAACTTGGTTAATGAGGAAGCTATGGATAACAATCCTTCAACAAACCTCTGGTATTAACTAACCAGATCCTAAAAACTTCTAATATTACTTTGAGTGGTGGGTCTGATATAATGTTGTACTGCCTCATTTTTGTGAGAACCCACTCGGATCCCTTTGCAATATAACACATGACTAAGGAAAGATACAAATTGTTATCAAAATTCAAATTTGATGAACTTAGTGAATATTTGGCGATCTTTGAGAATTTATTGAACAACAATCAAATGATTCACATGCCCTTCTTTACTCCAAGAATACATGAGGATATCATCGATAAAGACAATGATTTAAAGTCCAAATAGTGTTTGAAAACCCTATTCATTATGTCCATGAAAACTATAATATCATTAATTAGTCTTAAAGACATAATTACAAAATTCATATTGTCTATATCGAGTACTGAAGGTTATCTTTGGGAATTTATTATCTCTGACTCTGCGATTATAGCTGAATCTGAGGTCTATTTTAGAAAATAAACTATTACCCTGGGATGAGATACTTATTCTTCATTTTGACTATGTTCATATGACTATAATCAATGCATATTATGAGAGAATCGTCTTTCCTTCTTATGAACAATATTAGATCACCATATATAGAGATAGTGGGTCAGATGAAGACCTTTTATAAAAGTTCTTTATACTATCTTTTCAATTTCTTTAGCTTAGATTGAGACATTATGTAAGGAGGAATCAAGATAGGCTTGGTATATAGAAGCATATTTATTCTGATGTTATTACCCTTTCGGGACTAGGAAGATCTTATGAAAAAACTTCTGGCAACACTTCTAGAAAATTATTTACGATTACGGCTGACTAAAGAGTTGGGGTTTCAAAGTACTAATCCTTTACCTGATTAAGAAAATATATATACCCATTAGAAATCATTTTCATATGATTAAGGTAATAGATAACATGACCAACATGAAATTATTTACTATCCTTCCACTCTTATACTGTCTCCTTCGAATCTAAAATTGATATCCTAGTTCTGTAATCAACCGAGTCATAATAAGAAGGTAACATATCCATGCTAAAATGATATTGAAATATATTATTTCTTACTCTACAAGGTTTGCTGAGGTGACTTTCTCAAAAATAGTGATAATGCAATTTTTGTATGCCCATCTACCTATAATTGGGTCACAACCTAGAGTAGAGACTCATAAGGATTCTGAAATAGTTTTGGGACTGACAGAAAAGTGTAATTCTATATAAGGAGTGAAAAAAGGAAAGTGTAGCCCATGGATGAAACGTTGCGTAAAAATTCTAAATGGATGACTTGCAACAAACCATTGACCAAATTATGATAATCTTCTATTTCCTCGCAAGCTTGAAGAGCAAACAATGTTATATGACATTGACCACCATCTCAACTAAATGAAGCACCTAGCTGACTAGGGCGACCAATTAAAGCTGCTGATGTTGTAGATAGATACATGTTAACTCTTGTATTTTACTTGAAGAGGATAAATCCTTCAACTTATGACCTCACTAACCACACCAAAGAACCTTCTATACCTGCATGACTCTCTCTTGGATGATTCTTACAACACTTATGACAAGTTGGGAAATTTGGTTACGTGAAGCACTCCCTTGTGAATTAGAGTCTAATGCTCTTCCTTCCCCCTTTCTGATCATGTTGAAACATGGGGGACGAAGCTCTACCCTATTGAATGTGTTGGGTTTGTAGACCTCTACTGAAACATTGAGCGATTTCTACTACATGGCATCTTTCGAGAGTACTCATAGTTAACCATCCTAGTCTTATTGGTATCTTTGTCCATTTACCTACGCGTATTTCCCTCAACCTCCTGAGAATGAATCATTAGTTTGGATATATTCATATCTGTAAATAACATGGCCTTTCCGCACTCCGTATACACCAAATCAGACACTTCAAACAAGAACCTGCTCATTTGTGCTTTTAAATCGTCAACCATATGTGCAGCATACCTGGAGAGTTGCGTGAACTTCATCTTGTATTGTTGGACTACAATAGAACCCTACTTCATGTTTATGAATAATTATTACTTAGCCTCCCTAAACACTCTCGAGAAGAACCTATCCAAAAAAACTCAAGCAAAGTAGTTTTATGTCACGGGAGCTGCATCCGCACCCCAGTTGTCTTTCCATTATGTGAGCAAAATATGACCAGATCCTTAAAATGGTAGGATGCCAAGTCCACCTTATCAGTACTATCACTTACATTACAAAAAGAGTCTTCTTGACCTCATTAATGAAGTTATGTGGTTCCTCACCTACCTGCAACCCTAGAACTTAGGAGGATTCATAACCATAAAATCTCGAACCATGGTTATAGCTAATCGAACTTCAGGGTTTGCCTAAACTAATGTATGTTGATTGTTTCAGTTGGATACGTTTGAGACAAAAGCTAGGTTGCATTCTAGAATTTTGCATTGTAACCTCATGTTTCCGGACTAGAGGAACTGTGTTAGCATTTTATGTATTAGTTCTACAAGGAGGCATGATATAAAAGGCATAACAATGGATTACAAAGGAGAAGTTGAATTACACATTGTGAACAATAAAAATAACAAAATAAGAGAAAATTCTTAAAACACCTAGTACCCTCTCTGTTATAGGTGTTGTACGCTACACACCCATGCAATAAGTAGTGCCTAGTGCGTATCTCAGACACCTAAGACTATTGAACTGATTCTCTCATATGAAGTTTTTCACATCCCACGGCTACCCCATAAACGTATCACGATACCTATGATTATGAGTGACCCCAAGCTAACCTCTAATCTGGCTATTAAAAGGCATACTAAAAAAATAACTAAGTAAATCATGTACTATGAGGAAGCTAAAAGAATTGGATATTTTGAATGTGGAAAACCCAATTCGTCTAACTATTTGATATAGCATAATAACAACTTGAGTTGAAACTAATATATTCTCTAAAAAGCGTCTAAAAGAATTGAGTTTCAGGGACATGCCCTTAGCTAACTCTATCAAGACTGAAAACTGAAATAAAGACTTAAAAGTAAAAAATGTGTATTGCCCTTGAAGAATGATAAATCACCACTAAATTTGATCAAGTCAAACTGGGAGTTGGACTAAGAGTGATCTGGATGCTTAATTTCTAAACCTATATCATAAAACAATGTAGTACAAAAGTATGTGTCAGTACTTTCAATGAACAGAGCATGTGGGATGTGTGTATATATAATCTAAACAAAGTAATAAATTGTTTTGAATCAAAATTAAACTAAACTGGGTGGAACGAACAAGTACTAGTCATGAAGCTAACATACTAAATTGTATAGTGATGTAAATGCTAAAACTATGTAAATACAATAACATTCTGACAGTGGGAGGTTCGGTTAACCAACATAAACCATGTGAGACCTTTTTAGGGGTATAGGGTTGACTATGGTGTGGTAACTTAAACGAATGCCGAACAAATAGGACCTATAAACCTATGTAGGCACGTTATTTTGGGAATTAAGGGTACCTGAACTCTAATCCAACTTAGTTCTAAGTCGATTCCTAGATGAATACGAGAAGCTTAAATGGAGTGAAATAATGAGTATATGAAGAACTAATATGCTAACTAAGAATGCAACATATATATACTGAAGATTTGCATTCCAAACTTTAAGGAAAGATTTAGTCTTATTTTCATTGCATGTATGATTCGTGATATTTTATAAATTTATACAACCTAGGGTTCTTGGTTCTATTCATGTGACTATACTAATTCACGAACAAAAGAACTAACTTAATTTAAGGGACCTTATAAGTCAAAGAAACCAAAAAGTAAAATCGAACATAAATGCTGATGAAAACGAAACATAAATTCTTTGGATTTCAGGGCTGAACTTGAGGAAAAACTCTACTTGTTCTTGGGAGAAATTATCGCCTCTTTGTAAGCTTTTCTTTTTAAGTTTGATGATATTAGGAAATTAAGGGTCCTAGGTTATTTCTAACTCGATTATAAGTCTTAGAGTAAGTAAACTGTAACGACCTGTTTAGTCGTTTTGAGCAGCAGATTTTATTTCTGGAAAAACTGGCTGATGCGACGGACCCCACGACGGACCATCATGGGCATGACGGACCGTCGAGGATGTCTCGTTCCAAAACACTTAGAATTTTGAAATTTGGGTACTGAAATCGACTCTCTGAACTTCGTGACGGACTTGCAGGACGGACCGTCGTGGGCACGACGGACCGTCACAGACTCTTCGAGGAAAATGAGTCTCTGAACTTTTTGACGACCTGCAGGACGGACCATCGCAGGCACGATGGGCCGTCATAGGTTGCGTAATCCCAGTCTGGGTCGGATTTCTGGTTAAGTTTTAAAGGGGCGATTTGGACTATTCCTACTATAATTATAAATTTCGTGGGTTAATATTAGTAACTCAAATTCTTGGGGGTTAAAAGAGGTAACCTTGAGTGAATTAGTGGGTTACTATTGTCATCTTTTAAACTTAATTATATACTAATTAGGGTAAAGAAAGAGGGTTGGAATAAGAAAAATAGAAAGAACAAAGAGAGAGAGAGAGGATCGATCGAATGAGAGGGAGAAGAACGCTTCTTGGAATTTGCTTGCTCGATCAAATTCTTCGTGGAGGTAGGTTATGGTTTTGATACTATTCGTAGTAAACTATTAATAGCGAATGATATGTATTGGTAGTATGGTAAACCCCTCTATATGCTTAATTGTATGCTTGCATGAATGTGATTATATAATTGTGATGAAATAAGCATGATGAAGCTATTGAATCCTAAATCTTGAAAGAAACCCTAATCTACTTTGTTAATGATGATGCCTTAGTATAAAAGAAGGCTTGGTGAACTAAAGTAATGAGATTGATGATGCCTTAGTATAAAAGAAGGATTGGTGAACTAAAGTAATGAGATTGATGATGCCTTGGTATAAGAGAAGGATTGATGAATTGATAGAATGAGATTAGTGGATCGGAGTGTCACGTTCCGACACATAGGATTAAGGGATCGGGTGTCACGAACCGACACGTAGAATTAGGGGATCGGAGTGTCACGTTCTGACACATAGTATTAGGGGATCGGGTGTCACGAACCGGCATGTAGAAGTAGGGGATCAGAGTGTCACGTACCGACACATAGTATTAGGGGATCGGGTGTCACGAATTGATACGTAGAAGTAGGGGATCGGAGTGTCACGTACCGACACATAGTAGTAGGGGAGCGGAGTGTCACGTACCGACACAGAGGAAGAAAGATAATGAATCATGAAAGATGTTATATACTCAATCTAATGAACCTAATTCCCAATGAGTATGGTATTGAGGCTTGAGTCCTCATGGATGAACTTGGTAGTACTTGTTGATGATATAGTACTTGTTGTTGCTACATGTTGAGTATTATAGTTGATTTATGATATTCCTAATATATAAACTGTTTTCTATTTTGAGTTGGCCGATGATACCTACTCAGTTCTTGTGTTGTGTACTAACCCCTACTTGTATGTTTCTTTCTTTGTTATTTGTGGAGTGCAGCAAACGTGCCGTCGTCTTCAAATCAACCGCAACTCTAGCCAGTCTTCACTACATCGGGGATTTAGGGTGAGCTAATGCTTCTAGCTTGGACTGGATCTTCTTCTTCAAGTCTTGATGCCTTGAACTTCCGGCATGGACTAGCTTTTTACTTATTTTCGCTTTCTTAGATACTCTTAGTTTAGTAATTGAGGATAGATGTTCTTGTGATGATGACTTCCAGATTTTGGGGATAATAATAGTTATTGAATTGATTTTATTAATGAGTTTAAGTCTTCCGCATTGTATTTTGTTAATTATGTTTGAAATGTTGGGGTTTAGATTTGTTGGTTCGCTCATATAGTAGGTTAAGTGTGGGTGCCAGTCGCGGCTCGGTTTTGGGTCGTGACAAACTTGGTATCATAGCATTAGGTTCGTTGGTCTCATCACACAAGAACGAGTCTAGTAGAGTCTTAAGGAACGATAGGGGGACGCCTTTACTTTTCTTTGAGAGGCTATAAGACTTTAGGAAAATTCCAGTCTTTCATTCTTTCTTTCGTGCTATTACTTGGATCCAATTGGTATCTAGGTGATACAAATTGGTATCTAACCATCTTCACTCTATTTCGCAGATGGTTAGAACTAGAGCAACGACAGCGCCAACACCAACACCGGCAAGACAAGATGCGTCTGAGAAAGCCACTGGGGCTGTAGCTCGGAGAGGAGTAGTGGCAAGAGGCCGTGAAAGAGGTCGTGGGAGGACGTCCTCTAGAGGAAGAGGACAAGCACCTAGCCCATCTGGTACTAGGGCGGTGACTCCTCCACCGACTAAGGAAGTGATAACAGAGGGTGAGAAAGGGGAGAATAAACAAGTGCAGAATAAGGAATTGCCACCCCAACCTACCCCAGAGATGATCAATCAGGTTCTTGCTTATCTTAGCGGGTTATCTGATCAGGGCCAGACACCTCCAGTGTTTTCTGCACCAGCACTTCAGGTTCCGGAGGTACAACATGCAGCTACTATGGCTCCCCGCATGGATGCCTCATTGGAAATAGGCACATTTCCTCGTCTGACTACAGGGCCTATAATGACAAACGATCAGCATGAACTTTTCAGTAAGTTCTTGAAATTGAAACCTCCAGTCTTCAGGGTGCTGAATCTGAGGATGCTTACGATTTTTTGGTTGATTGTCATGAGCTACTACACACGATTGGGTATAGTAGAACAGTTTGGTGTTGAGTTCGTGAGTTATCAGTTTCAAGGAAACGCCAAAATGTGGTGGCGGTCACACTGTTGAGTGTCAACCAACAGGGCACCACCTATGACCTGGGCATCATTCTCTAGCTTGTTTATGGAGAAGTATATCCCCCGGACCTTGAGGGATAGGAAAAGAGAATGAGTTCTTGAGCCTAGAGCAAGGTAGGATGTCGGTTAATGCATATGAGGCTAAGTTTCGTGCATTATCCAGGTATGCCACCTAACTTTGTTTCAGTCCACAAGAGCGGATTCACCATTTTGTGAAGGGTTTGAGGTCAGAATTGCGGATTTCGGCCTTACAGGTAGCGGCTACGGCAAAATCCTTTCAAGAAGTGGTAGACTTCGTGATAGAGGTCGAAGGAGTGAAGCCAGATGACTTCACCATGACATCTACATCAAAAAGGTTTCGAAAGGGAGGCGAGTTTAATGGTTCTTACTCCAGAGGGCAAGGCTCGGGAGGTTACTCGGTCCGACCAATTTAATCTTCCCTACAGACTGTAGTTGGGGTCCACCTCAGTCCAGTCAACACTTCTCTGTGAGACCTATGCTTGACTCCAGAGAGTGTTATGGATGTGGGGAGACTGGACATATTAACAGGAATTGTCCAAAACAGAGTTATAGACCCCCAATAGCTAGAGGTAGAGGCGGTCATGGTAGAGTCCGTTATTCTGGAGGACGTGATGGTCGAGGTAATGGTGGTCACCAAAACGGACGGGGTGATGGGCAAACTAGAGCCACTACAACACAACATGGTAGGGGCAACGGATAGACAAGTAATGGGGCCCATTGTTACGCTTTCCCTGGGAGATCTGAAGCGGAGACATCTGATGCTGTCATCACAGGTAATCTTTCGGTTTGTGATTGCATGGCTTCTGTATTGTTTGATCCTGGATCCACGTTTTCTTATGTATCTTCTTCATTTGCTACTGGTCTTAATTTACCTTGTGAATTACTTGACATGCCTATTCGTGTTTCTACTCCGGTGGGTGAGTCGGTGATAGTTGAAAAAGTATATAGGTCTTGTTTGGTGACTTTTGTGGGTGAGCAACACTTATGTAGATTTGGTTATCCTAGAAATGGTTTACTTCGATGTATTCTGGGTATGATTGGCTTTCTCCAATTTTGCAATCTTGGATTGTAATGCTAAAACTGTGACGTTAGCCAGCCTGGGACAGATCAGTTAGTGTGGGAGGGGAGGACTACTACACGTCCACTCCAGTTCGTATCATCTCCTTTCTTCGTGCTAAGAGAATGGTTAGTAAAGGGTGTTTAGCTTTCTTGGCACTCTCAGGGATGACACTACCCAAGTACCTTCAATTGAGTCGGTTTCGGTAGTCCGTGAGTTTCTGGATGTGTTCCTTGCAGATCTTCCTGGTATGCCACCGCATAGAGATATTGATTTTTGCATTGATTTGGAACCGGGTACTCGCCCCATTTCTATACCCCCTTATAGAATGGCTCCCGCGGAGTTGAGAGAGTTAAAGGCCCAACTTTAAGAGTTGTTGAGCAAAGGCTTCATTAGACCAAGTGCATCTCCTTGGGGTGCTCCGGTATTATTTGTGAAGAAGAAGGATGGGAGTTTTCGGATGTGCATAGACTACTGGCAGTTGAACAAGGTAACTATTAAGAACAAGTATCCCATTCCTTGCATTGATGACTTGTTCGATCAGTTACAAGGTGTTTGTGTCTTCTCTAAGATTGACTTAAGATCCGGTTATCATCAATTGAAAATACAGGCAACGGATGTGCCAAAGACTGCTTTTCGAACCAGGTATGGGCATTACGAATTTGTAGTGATGTCTTTTGGTCTTACGAATACCCCTGCCGCTTTCATGAGCTTGATGAATGGGATTTTTAAGCCATATCTGGATCTCTTTGTGATCGTATTTATTGATGATATACTGATATACTCCAATAGTAAGAAGGAACATGAGGAACATTTGAGAATCGTGTTAGAGTTGTTGAGGAAGAAAAAGCTTTATGCCAAATTCTCCAAGTCTGAGTTTTGGCTAGATTCAGTGTCCTTCTTGGGGCACCTGGTTTCTAAGGATGAAGTGATGGTGGATCCATTTAAGATTGAGACAGTGAAGAATTGGGTAAGACCTACTAACGTGTCAGAAATAAGGAGCTTTGTTGGTTTAGCTAGCTACTATCCGCCGATTTGTCAAGGATTCTCTTCTATTGGTTCCCAATTAACGAACTTGACTACATAATGTTTTCCATTTGTATGGACGGATGAGTGTGAGGAAAGCTTTCAGAAACTCAAGACCTTGTTGACTACTGCACCAATTCTTACCTTGCCAGTGGAAGGTAAGAATTTCATTGTCTGTTGTGATGCATCCTATTCGGGTTTGGGTGCAGTGCTAATGCCAAGAGAAGAATGTAATTGCTTATGCTTCAAGGCAATTAAGGTGCACGAACGCAATTACCCGACCCATGATTTGGGAGTGGCCGCGGTAGTATTTGCATTAAAACAATGGAGACACTATTTGTATGGGGTTAAGTGTGAAGTCTATAAGGACCATCGTAGCCTACAGTATGTCTTCACTCAGAAGGATTTGAATTGAGACAGAGGAGATGGATGGAACTAATGAAGGACTACGATATCACTATTCTGTACTCCGGGAAAGGCTAATGTTGTGGCAGACGCCTTAAGTAGAAAGGCGGAAGCATGGGAAGTCTAGCTCATTTGCAAGTTTCTAGACGCCCATTGGCTAGAGAAATCCAAAACTTGGCTGATGACTTTATGAGGCTAGAAGTAAATGAGAAGGGAGGATTTTTGGCTTGTGTGGAGGTGAGATCTTCTTTTCTTGACAAGATCAAGGGAAAACAGTTTGATGATGAGAAACTAAGCCGAATTCGGGATATGGTGTTACGAGGAGAGGCTAAAGAGGCCATAATGGATGAGGAAGGTGTTTTGAGGATTAAGGGAAGGGTATGTGTGCCCCGTGTTGATGATGTGATCCACACTATTCTTAAGAGGCTCATAGTTCTGGATATTCTATACATCCTGGTGCAACCAAGATGTACCGTGACCTAAAGCAACAACTTTTGGTGGAGTAGAATGACACGACATTGTTTGATTTTGTTACCAAATGTCCACATTTTCAACAATTAAAGTATGAACCCCAGAGCCCAGAGGAACACTTCAGAGAATGCCCATTCCTGAATGGAAATGGGAGAGAATTGCAATGGACTTTGTGGTTGGTCTTCCAAAGACATTGGGTAAGTTTGATTCTATTTGGGTAATTGTGGACAGATTAACTAAGTCTGTTCACTTCATTCCGGTCAAGGTGACCTATAATGCAGAGAAGTTAGCCAAAATCTATATCTCAGAAATCGTTCGATTGCATGGAGTTCTACTCTCCATCATATCAAATAGAGGTACGCAGTTTAGTTCTAAGTTTTGGAGAAAATTGCATGCTGAATTAGGTACTAGGTTGGACCTTAGTACTGCATTTCACCCTCAGACCGATGGTCAGTCTGAGCGAACGATTCAAGTGTTGGAGGATATGCTTCGTGCATGTGTATAGAATTTGGTGGTCATTGGGATAACTTCTTACCCTTAGCGGAGTTTTCATACAATAATAGCTATCACTCTAGTATTGATATGGCTCCATTTGAAGCATTGTATGGGAGGAGATTTAGGTCTCCCATTGGGTGGTTTGATGCATTTGAGGTTAGACCTTGGGGTACTGATCTGTTGAGGGATTAAATAGAGAAGGTGAAATCTATTCAAGAAAAGCTTCTAGTGGCTCAAAGTAGGCAAAAGGAATATGCGGATCGAAAGGTTAGAGACTTGGAGTTCATGGAGGGTGAACAAGTCTTGCTAAAGGTTTCGCCCATGAAAGGGGTGATGCAGTTTGGTAAAAGGGGTAAGCTAAGTCCAAGGTACATTGGACCATTTGAAGTACTTAAGCGAGTAAGGGAGGTGGCTTATGAATTAGCCTTGCCTCCAGGGCTGTCAGGAGTGCATCCGGTATTTCATGTGTCCATGTTGAAAAGATACCATGGGGATGGAAACTACATTATCCGTTGGGATTCAGTTTGCTTGATGAGAATTGTCTATAGGAGGGAACCTGTTCCTATTTTAGATAGAGAAGTCCGCAAGTTGAGGTGAGAGAAATTGCAATCCATCCAAAGTTCAATGGAAGAATCGACCAGTTGAAGAGGCCACTTGGGAGAAGGAGGCTGATATGCGAGAAAAATACCCACAATCTGTTTACAGATTCAGGTACTACTCCTCTCCTTTCGCCCTTGTTTTCATTCTTGTGATCGTTCGAGGACGAACGATGGGTAATTGGTATCTATTGTAACGACCTGTTTAGTCGTTTTGAGCAGCAGATTTTATTTCTGGAAAAACTGGCTGATGCGACGGACCCCACGACGGACCGTCATCTGGCATGACGGACCGTCGAGGATGTCTCATTCCAAAACACTTAGAATTCTAAAATTTGGGTACTGAAATCGACTCTCTTGAACTTCGTGACGGACTTGCAGGACGGACCGTCGGGGCACACACACGACCGTCACAGACTCTTCGAGGAAATTGAGTCTCTGAACTTTGCGACGACCTGCAGGACGGACCGTCGCAAGCACGACGGGCCGTCACAGGTTGCGTAATCCCAGTCTGGGTTGGATTTCTGGTTAAGTTTTAAAGGGGCGTTTTGGACTATTCCTACTATAATTATAAATTTCGTGGGTTAATATTAGTAACTCAAATTCTTGGGGGTTAAAAGAGGTAACCTTGAGTGAATTAGTGGGTTACTATTGTCATCTTTTAGACTTAATTATATACTAATTAGGGTAAAAGAAAGAGGGTTGGAATAGGAAAAATAGAAAGAACAAAGAGAGAGAAGGAGAGAGAGGATCGATCGAACGAGAGAGGAGAAAAAATGCTGCTTGGGAAATTGCCTGCTTGATCAAATTCTTCGGTGGAGGTAGGTTATGGTTTTGATACTATTCGTAGTAAACTCTTAATAGCGAATGATATGTATTGGTAGTATGGTAAACCCCTCTATATGCTTAATTGTATGCTTGCATGAATGTGATTTTATAATTGTGATAAAATAAGCATGATGAAGCTATTGAATCCTAAATCTTGAAAGAAACCCTAATCTACTTTGTTAATGATGATGTCTTAGTATAAAAGAAGGCTTGGTGAACTAAAGTAATGAGATTGATGATGCCTTAGTATAAAAGAAGGATTGGTGAACTAAAGTAATGAGATTGATGATGCCTTGGTATAAGAGAAGGCTTGATGAATTGATGAAATGAGATTAGTGGATCGGAGTGTCACGTTCCGACACATAGGATTAAGGGATCGGGTGTCACGAACCGACACGTAGAATTAGGGGATCGGAGTGTCACGTTCCGACACATAGTATTAGGGGATCGGGTGTCACGAACTGACACGTAGAAGTAGGGGATCGGAGTGTCACGTACCGACACATAGTATTAGGGGATCGGGTGTCAGGAACCGACACGTAGAAGTAGGGGATCGGAGTGTCACATACCGACACATAGTAGTAGGGGAGCGGAGTGTCACGTACCGACACAAGAGGAAGAAAGATAATGAATCTTGAAAGATGTTAATATACTCAATCTAATGAACCTAATTCCCAAATGAGTATGGTATTGAGGCTTAAGTCCTCATGGATGAACTTGGTAGTACTTGTTGATGATTATAGTACTTGTTGTTGCTACATGTTGAGTATTATAGTTGATTTATGATATTAACTGATATATACTGTTTTCTATTTTGAGTTGGCCGATGGTACCTACTCAGTAATTGTGTTGTGTACTGACCCCTACTTGTATGTTTCTTTCTTTGTTATTTGTGGAGTGCAGCAAACGTGCCGTCGTCTTCAAATCAACCGCAACTCTAGCCAGTCTTCACTACATCGGGGATTCAGGGTGAGCTAATACTTCTAGCTTGGACTGGATCTTCTTCTTCAAGTCTTGATGCCTTGAACTTCCGGATGGACTAGCTTTTTACTTATTTTATTCGGTTTCTTAGATACCTTATTTTAGTAATTGAGGATAGATGTTCTTGTGATGATGACTTCCAGATTTTGGGGATAATAATAGTATTGAATTGATTTTATT
>JAKWIY010003052.1:62406753-62446443 GCA_027704805.1 Solanum corneliomulleri
ATTTTTCAGTAGCAGCAAGTGCTGATACACTTTTGACTGTAACCATTTTCACCACTGGAGAAAAGGTTTCTTGATAATCAATACCCTCTCTTTGATTGAATCCTTTTGCAACTAATCGAGCTTTAAATCTATCTACCTCACCTGAAGCTAAATATTTGATTTTGAACACCCACTTGCACCCAATAGCCTTCTTTCCTGGGGGTAAAGGAACAATAGTCCAAGTGTTGTTAGCATCCAAGGTTGAAATTTCGGAGGTCATAACATCTACCCACCTCTGATCAGAACATGTTTCCTCAAATGTTGAAGGTTCAACATCATTACAAAAATTGGATAGAAATTTCTGATAGGGAGTATGTAAATGATCATAAGCAACATATTTGTCAATAGAATAAGCTGGCTTATTACCAGATTTGAGCTTTGCAACTGCTACATAGTCTTTTATCCATAATGGAGCTCTTCTACTCCTTGTGGATTTTTTTTGTTCAGGAATAGAAACATCTGATGTAGATATACCAGGTTCATCCACAGTTGTAGGTAAATTTCTAAATCAGGGTCAATATCTGATAGAAAAGTAATAGGAAATAATTGCCAAGTTGTGGAGGCAGGAATTGCAAAAGGAAATAGGGATTCTCTGAACAAAACATCTCTACTAAGAAAGAAATATTTGTTCTTCAAATCATATAGTATATATCCTTTAGTATTCTCATTGTAACCCATATGAACAACAACTACACTTCTGGGCTGAAACTTATCCTGAACATATATATTTTAGGCAAAACATAAGCAACCTGGAACTCTCAAATGTTGAAGTGAAGGTTGTTTTTTGTGGAAAATTTCATAAGGTGATTTACCATGTAATACTGGTGTAGGAAGCCCATTAATGATATATGCAGTACTAAGTATACAATGTCCCCAAAATCTGATGGAAATATGACCTTAAAACTTTATTGCTCTAGCTATCTCCAAGATATGTTTGTGTTTTCTATCAGCAATTCCATTCTGCTGAGGTCTGTGAATACAAGTTTTTTGATGAACAATACCTAGACTGGTGAACAACTTGTCACTTTCAGCATTAACAAATTCAGAACCATTATCTGTTCTAATGATCTGAACTTTGGAATGAAACTGAGTTTGACCCAAAATAAAAAATTTTTGTAATACAACACAAACATCACTTTTTAATTTGATTAGAAATAGCCACAACATTCTTGTACAATCATCAACAATTGTTACAAAGAATCTATTTCCATCATGAGTAGGAGTATTGAATGGACCCCAGACATCAATGTGTAACAACTGGAAAGACTGAGTAGACATGGAAGTACTATGAACAAAGGGTAGTCTATGTTGTTTAGCTAGTGGACAAATTGTGCAAGTATGTACTTCCTTAGAACATTGAGTGACAGGAAAATTAAAAACATGTGTTAAGACACTAGGTGATGTGTGGCCTAGCCTTTGATGCCATAGTAGATCTTATGAATCATATGAGGATGGAGTTTGTATTTATTTATTCTCTTCTACTGTGAAACACTGAGTATGTTTGCCTCTACTGACTTTGTGAATAGGTAAATGATAGATTCTTGCATTTTCTCTACCAATCCCCTTCACCTACCCACTGTAGAGGTCCTGAAAGATGACAAAGGTAGGAAAGAAGGAAACAACACAATTTAGATCTTTTGTAAGCTTTGAGACTGACAATAGATTAAAATTAAAATAAGGAATTAAGAGAACATTTTTTAAAGTATCTTGTGAAGTCATATGACAAGATCCTGTGTGAGTGACATTGACATTATCTCCATTTGGCAAATATACTCTTCTAGGTTTATCTGATGAATTTGTTGTTGATAATCAAGTATAGTAGAAGAGGATGTCATATGATTAGTAGCAACTGAATCTATAATCCACCCCTGTTGTCTATTACCAACTGTAAGTGTAATATCTTTACTTGTTGAGGATGAATAATCTTGAACTAGATTTGCACCTCCAGCATTGCTAGATTGTGAAAAGTATTCCTCTGTTCCTCCCTGAGTATTCGTATGTCCAAGAATTTGTAGTATCTAATTGTATTGATCATGAATAACACTCATACCTCTAATGTAGTCTTTATGATTCAATCTTCCACTGAAACCTCTAACATATGAATTGTTGCTTGAATTTTCTTCTCTGTTAGAACTAGAATCTTCTGTGTACTTTTGCTCCTGATCATTACTAACAACATTGTGAGCAGCATGAAACTGTCTTCTTTTATTATGATTCCTTCCTCTTCCATATGATGGTCCTTTCTTTCTTCTTTCAAGACCAGGAGGATATCCATGAAGTTGAAAACAAATAACTCGAGTATGTCCTGTTTTATTACAGTAATCGCAGAATACATTGGGATCATAGCTACGAACATTAGGAGATTTGTGTTTAGGTGTGGATAAATTTTGAGTAGTGAACATTGCATGTAATTCAATCTATTCACTATTAGTAGATTATGTAATTCTACGCTGACTTTCTCTGTCGATCAACATAGAATAAACCTTATTAAGAGAAGGAAGAGGTATCATCATAAGGATCTGGCCTCGATCTTGATCATATTACTCATTAAGACCCATAAGAAACTGCAGAGATTTTTGAATGTGCATAAACGTAACAAAATCTCTTGAATTAGGACAATCACAACTAGATACAGAAACTAAACTATCATACTCTACCCATAGTTCTCTCAATCGAGAGAAATATACAGAGACAGTGCTCATACCATGACTGATAGTTGCAATTTCTTTGTTTAATTGATAAATTCGACTCCCATCAATTTTGTCATACCATTCACACAAATCCTTCCACACATCTGCTGCATTCGTTGAGTAAACAAAACCACTAAGCAGTTCCTTTGATACACAATTCATGATCCATGATAGAACAATGGATTTACATCGTTCCCACAGATTTTTCAAATTTTCTCCATACGCTTCCTTTTTGCAAGATCCATCGATGAATCCTAGCTTGTTTCTTCCCAAAATAGCTATTTTCATAGCTCTGCTCCACACAAAAAAGTTTTCAGATCCAGACAGCTGAATTGAAATCAACATAACACCAGAATTATCACTGTTATTCAAGACCAAAGGATGATTATGACTCAATTTTTCTGGTAATTCATTATCAACAGTTGTTATGGTTGCTTCAATTTCTCAAATTTTGCATGAACAATCTCAATTACAGTTACTGTATTGGCTTTGATACCATGTTTAATATCCAGAATGAAGATATGAAAATGAACAATACATTAGTTTGGAATGTTCTAAGAAACAGAGAAATCAAATTTTCAATCTGTATTCCATATGACTTGTTTACATATATATATATATATATATATATAATATTATATATATATATATATATATATATATATATATATATATATATATATATATATATATATAAATGTACATATACATACATGAATAGTAAAGAATCTTAAACTACCCTAACTAACCTTTTTATCTAATTAGTCCTCTAGATTATTACAAATTACATTTTAACCAAATTACTCAAGTGATGCCTTCTTTAATAATCTGGAACATGTATTTTCATAATTATTATGTCTCAAACGTGTTCCATTGAAGTAATACATTTATTGACCTATTGTAATTAGATGTGTTAATCATTCAATACAATTTAATTTTATATATGATTTAATTTGAATAAATAAGTGATTGTAACACCTCATAAAAAAAATTTCGAACTAAGACTCGAACGTTCATCGTAGTAAGTGAAATTTTACCAAGGAGTTGAAAATTTCTTAAATATTAAGGTCATTTCACTAGACTTAGCACCAAAAATTCCAAAAAGAACTAAATTGGAATTAGCAAAAATCTGAAATTTGGAGAATTAAGTTAAGTATCAGTTTTGGGTCAACTTCAAAAGAACATAACTCCTATAATAGGATTGTTTTGGTATGCTACAATACATCATAGGAAATATCTTTGAATTATCTTTCCAAAGCCTCCGAGTTTTCTAAGTTTCGAGTTCGGATGATAGAGATATGACCTTTTTGAAATTAGGTTGTCCAGTTAAGGAAAGTTAGCTGAAAATATGAAGGGTATTTTAGTCATTTACTTACCCAATCAGATTTAATTCATTTTTAGTAATAATTTAGGGGTATGATCCTTTTAGGTTCAGTTTGATGATCCTCATATACACTTAGGGTTTTAGTTGAGAGTTCAAGAAGAGGAAAGAAAAGAAAAGAGGAGAAAGAGGCAAGGCTGAAGGCGTTTGTCGACATTATTGAGTTTAGTTGTGAATTTTCGCCATTGGTTTAATCCCTACGAGATATTTAAGCTTCCATAGCATTGGTTTTGTTTCCCGACACGCTAATCATGTTATTTTTCAGCGAAACTTCATTCTTAAAGTTTAAATATTAGAGTTCTTGATAAGTTCTTGAAAGGTGTTCTTGAATTGCATTCTAAATCTTATTGTGTTGGGATTTTGATAATTTACTGAATAGAATTTGAGTAATTATAGTGTTTTTCCAAGTATCTTAGAGTGTAATTAAGTGAATTAATCAAATAAAAGTGATTGGAGAAGAAATCGTCCGATTTTAGGCGAGTTAGGATGAGAAAACGAGCAAAAGTGTTCAGCAAATTTTCTGCATTAAGGCCTGGGCGCGACATGCCTGCAAGAGCGCCCCAAACCCTTCTCTATACTTCAGGGATTTGCGCCCCATGCCACCCAGAACCCCAGGGTCACTTTTCCCATCCAGTTTGCACCTGGTTGATCCGTTTGAGTTCATCTAAAGTGCACATTCACTCCTTTTCGATTGTAACTACTCTAAGCTACTTTTAAAAACCTAAAACCATTCCTAACATGAGATCATGAAGCTTGAATCCATAATCTAATTCAATTAAAGTTAAGATCAAAGTCAAAGAAGTTAAGAGTTAAGTCTAGAAGTTAAGAAACAAGTCAAAGTACTTAAATGTTTTAACTTCGTTTTAAGGCTCAAGTTTTGAGTCATAGTACAGAGTAAAAGATGAAGTCTTTCCTTCAAGA
This sequence comes from Solanum corneliomulleri, assembly GCA_027704805.1. Taxonomy (NCBI): domain Eukaryota; kingdom Viridiplantae; phylum Streptophyta; class Magnoliopsida; order Solanales; family Solanaceae; genus Solanum; species Solanum corneliomulleri. Next base: position 62,411,785 of record JAKWIY010003052.1, read on the forward strand.
AATATAAGGGAACTAAGTATTCCTAAGAGTTGATTTAAGATCAAAAGTTTCAAGTTAAACAAAGAGCAAAGAGTGAGTGAGTTAATTTATCAAGAGCTATGAGGGAGTTAAGTAGTCCCTAAGATTACAAATGTTTTCACATTTTGAGAAAGAAAGGAAGCTAGACTTCCATAGAGCCTTTGGCTAGATTTAGAAAATCGAAACTATGATTTCCAGGAGAGCTTTTAAAATCAAGTATGAGCAATTACCTCAAATCAGAGAAGAAGTTGTTTTAAAACATATATGATCTAAGTATTTTGGGAGAAATATTGAGCACCGATATAGGGACGCGAGTTCAAATCAACTCAGTCTCCATAAACCATGTAGCCAACATGAACAGATAAAAGATCATAATTTTTAGATGATTCCTTAGTTCGTTTTAGCATAGACTAGTGGATCCACTTAGTAGTCAAGTTCTATAGTGACGGCAAAGTATAGGATGGTCTTCTTGCAACGTGAGGTAAGACGTTGTACCATCACTTAGGCTCATAGTGATGGTTGTCTGCTAGAGGATATCCTACAGAAACAATATTACTTTTTATATAAGTAGAGTTAAGTTTGTTGATGCATTTTCTTTAATAAAGTAAGTTGCTTTTACTGTTTTTGAAAGCTTTTTATATATTGCACGCATATTTGCTTTATATTGAGTTGAGTTTCCAAAGTCGAATATCATATCTTTGAGTTGAGTTTTCAATCTCTAGTTGAGTATCTTATTCTTGATTTGAGTTGAGTTGAAAAGAGGTAAGTATGTTTCCTTTTATTAAGTTCATGCTTATGTTCTGCTTTAGAATTTCCCTTACATGCTCGTACATTCCACGTAGTGAGCCATTTGGCCTGCATCTTCTTATGATGCAGACACGATATTCACGATCATCAATAGGAGCTTCGTTGTTACATCCAAGATTCAAGTTAGCTATGGTGAGCCTCCTTGCTTCCGGAGGATTTTCTTTACTTTTGAGTTTAGTCAAGATGTTGTGGGTCTTGTCATGACTTGCATCTTTATCAGTTAGAGGCTTAATAGATAGTCATTTTAGTTAAGAAGTCTATATTATTCATTATTTTATTAAATATTTTAAAGACTAAAGTTCCCTTTTATGGCAATATATATATATATATATATATATATATATATATATTATATATATATAGATATATATATATATAATATATATATTTTATTATAAAAAGTTTTCTTGGACTTGAATTTTGTATTTAAGTTTTATGAACTTTTATTCAGATCTAAGCTCTTGCATGCTTAAGTTAGTCTTCCGCTTGTAGTCAGACAGGATGAACGTTCGCTTGAGGACCAGCAATGATTCTAGAGTGCCGCCACTTCTAGGGTGTAGACTCGGGTCGTGACAGTGATTGTATTAACTTTGATGAACTAATTAAAAAATATTTAAGCAAAACCTTTACAAGTCTACTAAGGCTTTGTCCTAATAATCAAGTAATTCTTGAATTTTTATTTGACTTGAAAATGTTTCATGAGAACATTATCCATCAATTTAGAGTGAATAAAGGTATTAATCATTCGATTTGATTTTACGGGCATAATTTACAAAAATAAGTAGTTATATCTAACAATTTTGATTATTAATTTATCAAACATAAAAAAGGATATTGATGTACCATGGTTTCACGATACTTTCAATGCTTTTTCCTTAAGATTGGTGTGTGTCTAGAACCTTTTTGTAGTAGTTTTTTAACATGTTTTTATCTTTGTTTTACAGGAAAAGTGTCCAAACCCAAAATGCCTAAGGCACCTCAGATTTAGTGCAGGTGACCCACGAACACCATCGACAGTCCGTCGTTCAATCAACGAACTGTAGATGGTGATCGTCGACTGAGAGTTCAGGCATCTGGAGAAACTCAAGGAAATATGATCAAGTGTGGAGCTATAGAAGTATCGATGGTCTGTCGATTCCTGTTGAATCGTCGTTAAGTTCAGAGATAGTCCAGTACCCAAAGTTGAAGAAATCTAATGTGGAATGATAGTGTCACGACCCAAATCGGGGACGCGATTGGCACCCACATTTACCCTCCTATGTGAGCGAACCAACCCATATAAACCTTAACATTTCAATGTATAACAACAGAAAATAATGCGGAAGACTTAAACTCATAAATAAAACAATTCAAACTATTATTACTATCCCCAAAATCTGGAAGTCATCATCACAAGAACATCTATGATCAAATTGCTAAACTAAACTATCTAAGACTGTCTAAGAAGCTAAAAATACATAAGAAACTAGTCCATGCCGGAAGTTCAAGGCATCAAGACTTGAAGAAGAAGATCCAGTCCAAGCTAGAAGCGTTAGCTCACCCTGAATTTTCCGAAGGTAGTGAAGACTGGCTTGATCTATTGCTGAGTTGAAGTTGACGGAACGTTTGCTGCATTACACAAATAACAAAGAGGAAAACATAAAAGTAGGGGGGGTCAGTACAACCACACGTACTGAGTAGATATCATCGACCAACTCAAAATAGAAGATAATATATATCAAGTAATATCATAAATCGACTATAAACTCAACATGTAGCAACAACAAGTATTATAATCGTCAATAAATACGATCAAGTTCATCCATGAGGGCTCAAGCCTCAATACCATACTCATTTGGGAATTAAGTTCATTATGTTGAGTATATTATCATCTTTCGAGATTCATTATCTTTATTCCTCTTGTGTCGGTACGTGACACTCCGATCCCCTATCACTATGTGTCGGTACGTGACACTCCGATCCCCTATATGTGTCGGAACGTGACACTCCGATCCCCTATATGTGTCGGAACGTGACACTCCGATCCCCTATATGTGTCGGTACGTGACACTCCGATCCCCTATATCTACGTGTCGGTTCGTGACACCGTCCACTAATACTATGTGTCGGAACGTGACACTCCGATCCACTAATACTATGTGTCGGAACGTGACACTCCGATCCACTACATTCATTCTATCCGTTCATCAAGCCTTCTCTATACTAAGGCATCATCAATCCCATTACTTTAATTCATCAAGCCTTCTTATACCAAGGCATCATCATTAATATCGTAGATTAAAGTTTCTTTCAAGATTTGGGATTCAATGGTTTTCATCATGCTTGTTTTATCAAAATCAATAATCATATTCATGCAAGCATACATTAAGCATATAGACAGGTTTACAATATCATCAATACATATTATTCACTATTAAGAGTTCACTACGAATTATCGTAAAATAAACCATAACCTACCTCCACCGAAGAATTGGAATCAACAAGAAATCTTCCAAGCTTTGCTATTCCTTTCCCCTTGTTGATCAATTCTCTCTCTCAATTCGTTTCTCTCTTTTCTCTTGTTCTTTCTCTTTTGTTTATTCAAACCCTCCTTCTTTTACCCTAATTAACATATAATTAAGATAAAAGAGGACAATAAAACCCCCTAATTAACTTAAGGTTACCTCTTTTAACCCCCAAGTAATTAGACTATTAATGTTAACCCTCAATCTTATAATTAAGGAAAGAATAGTCCAAAACGACCCTTAAAACGTGTGGAGAAATCCTATTCTGACTGGGATTGCGTGACCTGTGACGGGCCGTCGTGCCTGCGACGGTCCGTCACGATGGCCGTCGCAGCCTCCAAATTCAGTGGTCTGTGACGGCCCGTCACCCCTGTGACGGTCCGTCCTGCACCTCCGTCATGACGGTCAGAAACTCGTTTCTTGCACCAAATTCTCAAAAGTTGAAGTGTTTTGCAACGGAAACTCACGACGGTTCGTCGTGGATGTGACGGCACGTCCTGCAGGTCCGTCACAATTTACAGAGAGTCGATTTTCAGTATCCAATTTCAGAATTCTAAGTGTCCTGAACGACACCTCCTCGACGGGCCGTCGTGACCACGACGGTCCGTCGTGACACTCCTCGTTTCCAGCCAGTTTTTCCAGAAATGAACTCTGTTGCTCAAAACGACTAAACAGGTCGTTACAATAGATACCAATTTACCCATCGTTCGTCCCCGAACGATCAAAAGAAGAAAAACAATGGCGAAAAGGAGTACCTGAATCTGTAAACAGATGTGGGTATTTTTCTTGCATATCTGCCTCCTTCTCCCAAGTAGCCTCTTCAACCGGTCGATTCTTCCATTGAACTTTGATGGATGCAATCTCTCTCGACCTCAACTTGCGAACCTCTCTATCTAATATAGCAACCGGTTCCTCTTCATAAGTCAAGTTCTCATCCAACAAAACTGAATCCCAACGGATAATGTAGTTTCCATCTCCGTGGTATCTCTTCAACATGGATACATGAAACACCGGATGCACTCCGGACAGCCCTGGGGGCAAGGCTAATTCATAAGCCACCTCCCCTATTCGCTTAAGCACTTCAAATGGTCCAATGTACCTTGGACTTAGCTTACCCCTTTTTCCAAACCGCATCACCCCTTTCATGGGTGAAACCTTCAACAAGACTTGTTCACCTTCCATGAACTCCAAGTCTCTAACCTTTTCGGTCTGCATACTCCTTTTGTCTACTTTGAGCCGCCAAAAGCTTTTCTTGAATAGCTTTCACCTTCTCCATAGAATCTCTCAACAGATCAGTCCCCCAAGGTCTAACTTCAAAGCATCAAACCAACCAATGGGAGATCTACACCTCCTCCCATACAATGCTTCAAATGGAGCCATGTCAATACTGGAGTGATAGCTATTATTGTATGAAAACTCTGCCAAAGGTAAAAGCTATCCCAATGGCCACCAAACTCTATCACACATGCACGAAGCATATCCTCCAACACTTGAATCGTTCGCTCAGACTGACCATCGGTCTGAGGGTGAAATGCAGTGCTAAGGTCCAACCTAGTACCTAATTCAGCATGTAATGTCCTCCAAAACTTAGAAGTAAACTGCGTACCTCTATCAGATATGATGGAGAGTGAACTCCATGCAACCGAACGATCTCTGAGATGTAGATTTTGGCTAACTTCTCTGCATTGTAGGTCACCTTGACAGGAATGAAGTGAGCAGACTTAGTTAACCTATCAACAATCACCCAAATCGAGTCATACTTACCCAATGTCTTGGAAGACCAACCACGAAGTCCATCGCGATTCTCTCCCACTTCCATTCAGGAATGGGCATTCTCTGAAGTGTTCCTCCGGGCCTCTGGTGTTCATACTTTACTTGTTGACAATTTGGACATTTGGCACAAACTCAACAATATCTCGCTTCATTCTACCCACCAGAAGTGTTGCTTTAGGTCGCGATACATCTTGGTTGCACCAGGATGTATAGAATATCCGGAACTATGAGCCTCTGTCAGAATAGTGGTGATCAAATCATCGATGCGGGGTACACATACCCTTCCCTTAATTTCAAAACACCTTCCTCATCGATTATTGCCCTTTAGCCTCTCCTTGCAACACTTTATCTCGATTCGACTTAGCTTCTCATCATCAAACTGTTTCCCCTTAATCTGATCAAGAAAAGAATATCTTGCCTCTACACAAGCTAACAATCCTCCATTCTCATTTATTTCTACCTCATAAGGTCATTAGCCAAAATCTGCACTTCTCTAGCCAATGGGCGTCTAGAAGCTTGCAAATGAGCTAGACTTCCCATGCTTCCGGCCTTTCTACTCAAGGCATCTGCCACAACATTTCGCCTTTCCGGATGATACAAGATAGTGATGTCGTAGTTCTTCAGTAGTAGTTCCATCCATCTCCTTTGTCTCAAGTTCAATCTTTCTGAGTAAAGACATACTGTAGGCTACGATGGTCCGTATAGACTTCACACTTAACCCCATACAAATAATGTCTCCATTGCTTTAGTGCAAATACTACCGCGGCCAATTCAAAGTCATGAGTGGATAGTTACGTTCATGCACTTTTAATTGTCTGAAGCATAAGCAATCACATTCTTCTCTTGCATTAGCACTGCACCCAAACCCGAATAGGATGCATCACAATAAACAATGAAGTTTTTACCCTCTACTGGCAAGGTAAGGATAGGCGCGGTAGTCAACAAAGTCTTGGTTTCTGAAAGCTTTCCTCACACTCATCCGACCATACAAATGGAACATTTGCTTAGTCAAGTTCGTCAATTGGGAAGCAATAGAAGAGAATCCCTTGACGAATCGGCGGTAGTAGCTAGCTAACCCAACAAAACTCCTTATTTCTGACACATTAGTGGGTCTTACCCAATTCTTCACTGTCTCAATCTTAGATGGATCCACCATCACTCCATCCTTAGAAACCACGTGCCCCAAGAAGGACACTGAATCTAGCCAAAACTCACACTTGGAGAATTTCGCATAAAGCTTCTTCTTCCTCAACAACTCTAACACCATTCTCAAATGCTCCTCATGTTCCTTCTTACTCTTGGAGTATATCAGTATATCATCAATAAACACGATCACAAAGAGGTCCAAATATGGCTTGAAAATCCCGTTCATCAAGCTCATGAAGGCAGCAGGGGCATGTAAGACCAAAGGACATTACCACAAATTCATAATGCCCATACCTAGTTCGAAAAGCAGTCTTTGGCACATCCGTTGCTCGTATTTTCAATTGGTGATAACCGGACCTCAAGTCAATTTTTGAGAAGACACAAGCACCTTGTAACTGATCGAACAAGTCATCAATGCGAGGAATGGGGTACTTGTTCTTAATAGTTACTTTGTTCAACTGTCGGTAATCTATGCACATTCGGAAAACTCCCATCCTTCTTCTTCACAAATAGCACCGGAGCACCCCAAGGAGATGCACTTGGTCTAATGAAGCCTTTGCTCAACAACTCTTGAAGTTGAGCCTTTAACTCTCTTAACTCCGCGGGAGCCATTCTATAAGGGGGTATAGAAATGGGGCGAGTACCCGGTTCAAGATCAATGCAGAAGTCTATATCCCTATCTGGTGGCATACCAGGAAGATCTGCAGGGAACACATCCAAAAACTCACGGACTACCGAAACTGACTCAATCGAAGGTACTTGAGTAGTGTCATCCTTGAGATGTGCCAAGAAAGCTAAACACCCTTACTCACCATTTTCTTAGCACGAAGAAAGGAGATGATACGACCGGATTGGAAGTGTAGTCACCCTCCCACACTAACGGATCTGCCCCAGGCTTGGCTAACGTCACTGTTTTAGCATTACAATCCAAAATCGCAAAAATTGGAGAAAGCCAAGTCATACCCAAATTACATCAAAGTCACCCATTTCTAAAATAACCAAATCTACATAAGTGTTGCTCCCACAAAATTCACCAAACAAGACCTATACACTTTTTGACTATCACAGACTCACCCACCGGAGTAGAAACACGAATAGGCATGTCAAGTAATTCACAATGTAAATTTAGACCGTTAGCAAATGAGGAAGATACATATGAAAACGTGGAGCCAGGGTCAAATAATACAGATGCCATGCAATCACAAACCAAGAGATTACCTGTGATAACAGCATCAGACGCCTCCGCTTCAGACTCCCAGGGAAAGCATAACAATGGGCCCTATCATTCGTCTGTCCGTTGCCCCTACCATGTTGTGTAGTAGTGGCTCCGTTTTGCCCATCACCTCTGCCGTTTTGGTGACCACCATTACCTCGACCACCACGTCCTCCAGAAAAACGGCCTCTACCATGACCACCCCTACCTCTAGCTAGGGGGCTCTGTAACTCTGTTTTGGACAATTCCTCCTAATATGTCCAATCTCCCCACATCCATAGCACTCTCTGGAATCGGGCATAGGTCTCTCTCGGAGTAGTGTTGACCGTTCTGAGGTGGACCCCCAACTACAGTCTGTAGTGAAGACTGTATTGGTCGAACTGAGTGACCTCCGGAGTTCTGTCCTCTAGAGTAGGAACCATTAAACTCACCTCCCCTTCGAAACCTCTTTGATGTCGATGTCGTGGTGAAGTCATCTGGCTTCACTCCTTCCACCTCTATCACAAAGTCTACCACCTCTTGGAAGGATGTTGCCGTTGCCGCTACCTGTAAGGCTGAAATCCGCAACTCCGACCTCAACCCCTTCACGAAACGGCGAATCCGTTCTTGTGGACTGAAACAAAGTTGGGGTGGCATATCTGGATAGTGCGCGAAATTTAGCCTCATATGCATTAACCGTCATCCTTCCCTGTTCAGACTCAAGAACTCATCCCTCTTTCTATCTCTCAAAGTCCTTGGGATATACTTCTCCATAAACAGGGTAGAGAATGATTCCCAAGTCATAGGTGGTGCCTCTGTTGGTTGACACTCAACATGTGAACGCCACCACATTTTGGCGTTCCCTTGGAACTGATAGCTCACGAACTCGACACCAAACCTCTCTACTATCCCCATCTTGTGTAGTAGCTCATGACAATCAACCAGAAAATCATAAGCATCCTCAGATTCTGCACCCTTGAAGACTGGAGGTTTCAATTTCAAGAACTTACTGAAAAGTTCATGCTGATCGTTTGTCATAATAGGCCCAGTAGTCAGACGTGGAAATGTGCCTATTCCAATGGTGCATCCATGCGGGGAGCCATAGTAGCCGCATGTCGTATCTCTGAAACCGGAGGTGTTGGTGCAGAAACCACTGGAGGTGCTTGACCCTGATCAGATAACCCGCTAAGATAAGCAAGTACTGGTTGATCATCTCTGGGGTAGGTTGGGGTGGCAATTCCTCATTTTGCACTTGTTCAGTTTCCCCTTCCTCACCCTCTCTACTACATCCTCAGTCGGTGGAGGAGTCACCGCCCTAGTATCAGATGGGCTAGGGGCTCGTCCTCTCCCTCTAGAGGACGTCCTCCCACGACCTCTTCCACGGCCTCTTGCCGCTTCTTCCTCGAGCCACAGCCCCAGTGGCTGGCTCAGTAGTTTCCTGTCTTTCCGTTGTCGCTGCTGGTGCGGTCGTTGCTCTAGTTCTAACCATCTGCGAAATAGAGTGAAGATGGTCAGATACCAATTTGTATCACCTAGATACCAATTGGACTCAAGTAGTAGCACGAAAGAAAGAATGAAAGAATGGAATTTCCTAAAGTCTTATAGCCTCTCAAAGAAAAGTAAAGGCGTCCCCCTACCGTTCCTTAAGACTCTACTAGACTCGTTCTTGTGTGATGAGACCAACGAACCTAATGCTCTGATACCAAGTTTGTCACGACCCAAATCGGGGACGCGACTGGCACCCACATTTACCCTCCTATGTGAGCGAACCAACCCATCTAAACCTAAACATTTCAATGTATACAACAGAAAATAATGCGGAAGACTTAAACTCATAAATAAAACAATTCAAACTATTATTACTATCCCCAAATCTGGAAGTCATCATCACAAGAACATCTATGATCAAATTACTAAACTAAACTATCTAAGACTGTCTAAGAAGCTAAAAATAAATAGAAACTAGTCCATGCCGGAAGTTCAAGGCATCAAGACTTGAAGAAGAAGATCCAGTCCAAGCTAGAAGCGTTAGCTCACCCTGAATTTTCCGAAGGTAGTGAAGACTGGCTTGATCTACTGCTGAGTTGAAGTTGACGGAACGTTTGCTGCATTACACAAATAACAAAGAGGAAAACATAAAAGTAGGGGGGTCAGTACAACCACACGTACTGAGTAGATATCATCGGCCAACTCAAAATAGAAGATAATATATATCAAGTAATATCATAAATCGACTATAAACTCAACATGTAGCAACAACAAGTATTATAATCGTCAATAAATACCATCAAGTTCATCCATGAGGGCTCAAGCCTCATACCATACTCATTTGGGAATTAAGTTCATTATGTTGAGTATATTATCATCTTTGAGATTCATTATCTTTCTTCCTCTTGTGTCGGTACGTGACACTCCGATCCCCCTATCACTATGTGTCGGTACGTGACACTCCGATCCCCTATATGTGTCGGAACGTGACACTCCGATCCCCTATATGTGTCGGTACGTGACACTCGATCCCCTATATACGTGTCGGTTCGTGACCAGTCCTCCCACTAATACTATGTGTCGGAACGTGACACTCCGATCCACTAATACTATGTGTCGGAACGTGACACTCCGATCCACTACATTCATTCTATCCGTTCATCAAGCCTTCTCTATACTAAGGCATCATCAATCCCATTACTTTAATTCACCAAGCCTTCTTTTATACCAAGGCATCATCATTAATATCGTAGATTAAAGTTTCTTTCAAGATTTGGGATTCAACGGTTTTCATCATGCTTGTTTTATCAAAATCACATAATCATATTCATGCAAGCATACAATTAAGCATATAGACAGGTTTACAATATCATCAATACATACTATTCACTATTAAGAGTTCACTACGAATTATCGTAAAATAAACCATAACCTACCTCCACCGAAGAATTGGAATCAACAAGAAATCTTCCAAGCTTTGTTATTCCTCTTCCCCCCTTCGATTGATCAATTCTCTCTCTCAATTCGTTTCTCTCTTTTCTCTCTTGTTCTTTCTCTTTTGTTTTATTCAAACCCTCCTTCTTTTACCCTAATTAACATATAATTAAGAATAAAAGAGGACAATAAAACCCCCTAATTAACTTAAGGTTACCTCTTTTAACCCCCAAGTAATTAGACTTATTAATGTTAACCCTCAATCTTTATAATTAAGGAAAGAATAGTCCAAAACGACCCTTAAAACGTGTGGAGAAATCCTATTCTGACTGGGATCTGCGTGACCTGTGACAGGCCGTCGTGCCTGCGACGGTCCGTCACGATGGCCGTCGCAACCTCCCAAATTCCAGGTGGTCTGTGACGGCCCGTCACCCCTGTGACGGTCCGTCCTGCACCTCCGTCATGACGGTCAGAAACTCGTTTCTTGCACCAAATTCTCAAAAGTTGAAGTGTTTTGCAACGGAAACTCACGACGGTTCGTCGTGTATGTGACGGCACGTCCTACAGGTCCGTCACAATTTACAGAGAGTCGATTTTAATATCCAGTTTGAAGAATTCTAAGTGTCCTGGAACGACACCCTCCTCGACGGGCCGTCGTGACCACGACGGTCCGTCGTGACACTCGTCGTTCCAGCCAGTTTTTCCAGAAATGAACTCTGTTGCTCAGAACGACTAAACAGGTCGTTACAGATAGAAAGCATCGATGAACCATAGACGCAACGACGGTTTGTGCCGTTGGTCCGTCAATTGATTTAGAGAAGATGCCAGTTGAAGGATGAAAAAAGATGTTAAGTCTGGACTGACGGAGGCAGTCGACGGTCCATCGTTTCTTCAACGGACCGTCTGTGGGGGTCGTCGACTTCAACCTCGTTTTTTGGACAACTTTTCTTATTTTAATTCCTTTTTATTTCGGACTATGTTTTTATAAATAGGGTGTAAAAACCTTGTTTCTGGGGTTAAATTCTATTACTTTGGTTCTTAGTTTGTATTTGGAGATTGGGTTTTGCAATTTTAGCATCAATTCAATTTTCGGATTTGATTTTCAAGTGATTTTTTGTTATTTCAAGTTGAATTTATGTATTTTCTTTGAATTGTCAAATTAAGTTCATGTTTTATTATTTAACAATGTTGAATTGTGTTTCTATATGCATGGGTTACGAAATCCACAACTAGGGTTGTGGGAACCATGGGTGATTAACAAAGTAAATCTAGCTTAATGACAATTCTCAAATGGGTTATTGCATGCATTGATAATTCTTTCACTTAGAAGTCTTTTTAACGAGTGCACGCTTTAGAACTAGCCTTATTTCTACTTGCTGGACCAAGGAGGTAATTAATAGGAAAAGAATTATCAACATAGATTTAGTGGGATACTTTCTAATAGGCTAGTTTCGATTAGTGCAAAGTAATAACTAAATCATACATCGAATATAATGCTAAATATGAAGTAAAGGTAAGGGTTAGTAGCTTAGACACACATAGCCGGACCAAGGTACGAGGTGAAATTCTTTAAATGTCGGACTAAGGATTTAGAGATACCTAACTTATCACTTTGCATGCACAACACTAGGGAAAATTGTTATAGCTAGGAATACGGCGTTATGAACCTATGGATAACACTTACACCATAGTTTCTCTCACAATTTGATACAAACCAAAGCATTACTCATGTTACTTGTGTTACTTAGAGACATTAAAAGACTTTTGCTTCACACACATACCCCCCCCCCACCTTTTTAATTATGTGTTTTCGAAAAGAACTTGACTAAATCAAAGCAATTGTACATTGAAATTAAGTCTAAATCATTTTTCTTATTGGATCAATTCCTCTAACCTAATAGTTGGATTCTGTACTTGATATGACCGCTTATACTTCTTTAGGGAGGTGTAACTTGCGCGTATCAAAATTTGGCGCCGCTGCCGGGGAAGCAATCTAAAGATGAAACAAAAAGAAAAATAGGTCATAAGAGATAGTAAAAGAGGTATGACGCTTAGCCGTAATGTCAAGGAGGGCAAAAAGTCACTAAAATTCACTCATATGTACCATATCTAACCTGAGCCTACGTTATAAGCCAGAAAAATTCTATCGTGATCCTAGAGTCTAATGTGGTGAAAGTAAGCAATGAAAATAAGGGAAAGCCTATATCGACAAGTAATAACTAGGTGTGAATTTATTTTGAGCGTGAGTGGTGAATAATGATCCTTGTACCCAAAATTAAAATCACTATGCAGAAAAGGAGAATTTCTTTTGAAGTGAGGACACTAGTTGCAATATCGAAAAGTTGGTACCTTGGTAAGAGGCAAAAGAGTGGAGGTGTTCGTGCATGGTGAGTTTATGTCATGATCTGATCCACATGCGTTAGATTATCGAACCTAAGAGTAGAAAGATGCACTAAAGCAAAGAAAAAGTCGAGATTGATAGCGATGTAATTGCGGAAGCTTAAAAGAGTCTACTCTGGTACAAAGTATTGTGTTGAGTCATAGTCCGTCACTTGAGGACAACCAACAAATTTAATTTTAGGGTGTTGATGTACCATGGTTTCACGGTACTTTCATTGTTTTTTACTTAAGATTGGTGTGTGTCTAGAGCCTTTTTGTAATAGTTTTCAACATGCTTTTATCTTTGTTGCAGGAAAGGTGTCCAAATCCAAAACGCAAAAGGCAACTAAGATTTAGTACAGATGTGATCCGCGAAGTCCATCGACGATCCGTCATTCCATCGACGGACCGTAGCTGGTGATCATCGACTGAGAATTTAGGCATCTGGATAAACTCGGCGAAATTTGACCAACTGTGGGGATACAAAAGGATCGATGGACCATCTTGTTGAATCATCGTTAAGTTTAGAGATAGTCCCAGTACCCAAAGTTTGAAGAGAATCTAAGTATGGAATGATGGAAGGCATCGACGGCATCGACAATCCGTGTTGCTGGTCCGTCGACTACACCCGTGTTTTTTGGACAACTTTTCTTATTTTAATTCCTTTTAATTTAGGACTATGTTTTTATAAATAGGGTGTAAAACCTCGTTTTTTGGGTTGGATTCTATTACTTTGGTTCTTAGTTTGTGTTTGGAGATTGAGTTTTACAACATTAGCATTAATTCAATTTCCGGATTTGATTTTCAAGTAATTTCTTGTTATTTCAAGTTGAATTTTTGGATTTTCTTCGAATTATCAAAGTAAGTTCATATTTTATTGTTTAACAATGATGAATTGTGTTCTTATATGCATGGGTAACTAAATCCACAACTAGGGTTGTGGGAACCATAGGTGATTAACAAAGTAAACCTAACTTAATGACAATTGTCAAATAGGTTATTGCATGCATTGATAATTCTTTCTCTTAGAAGTCTTTTAACGAGTGCACGTGTTAGAACTCACCTTATTGATACTTGTAGGACCAAGGAGGTAGTTAATAGGAAAAGAATTATCAACATAGATTTAGTGGAATACTATCTAATAGGCTAGTTTTGATTGGTGCAAAGTAGTAACTAAGTCATACATCTAATATGATGCTTAATATGAAGTAAAGGTAAGAGTTAGTATCTTAGAAACACGTAGCCGGACCAAGGTACGGGGTGAATTTCTCTAAATGTCGGACCAAGGATTTAGAGATACCTAACTTATCACTTTGCATGCACAACACTAGGGAATAATTGTTATTGCTAGGAATACGGTGTTATGAACCTATGGGGAACACTTACACCCTAGTTTCTCTCACAATTTGATATAAATCAAAGCTTTACTCCTGTTACTTTTTTTACTTAGAGATATTAAAAGACATTTGCTTCACAACCCACCCCCCCCCCCCCCTTTTTTTTTTTAATTATCTGTTTCGGAAAGAACTTAACTAAATCAAAATAGTCGTACATTGAAGTTAAATCTAAATAATTTTCCACGTGGGATCGATCCCAACCTAATAGTTGGGTTCTGTACTTGATACGATCGCTTATACTTCTTTAGGGAGGTGTAATTTAAGCGTATCAGATACTTCACTAAGTCTCACTAGAGCTCCATCTTGATCAAGTGCCTCCAAAATTATTATTTGTCGAGATTTTTTCTTCGTCATTAGTTTTGTTAATCATATCATTCGATTCAATTCAATTTTACAATGACCTACTTTTAAGTTTTAAATATAACTTAAATAAACGTATTGTTATATTTACTTCAGTTAACTAATTATATCAAATTCAAACAAAACTTCAATAAGTCACACTTAAATTTCATCCTGCTAGTGTTTTGAGAATTATGATTTGACTCGTGTATAATAATACAATTATCGTTCTAATTTAATTATAGTTGATCATCCTTCATCTCAATTCAATTTTAAAAAATATGATTTGGGAGTTTCAATTATAAGTTAAATAAATAGGTCATTATATTTGTTGACATCCAATTTCGACCCTGCCCGATAGAAAATAATTCACGAGCTTCTTAATTCTCAAATGTTTTAGAATAGTTAGTTTTATAAAGTTCAAATACTTTTCAAAGTCATTTAAAGTAATCTTAGTCAATTTTTATAATGTATAATTAGTAAATATATTTTCATATAGTTTTACAGATATAATTGGTATATTTCATAAATATTTAAAGCTCATCTCAAAAAGATTTTATTTTAAATATGCTATTAAAATTTATTTAGTTTAAATTATGGTTAATTTTA
This sequence comes from Solanum corneliomulleri, assembly GCA_027704805.1. NCBI lineage: Eukaryota > Viridiplantae > Streptophyta > Magnoliopsida > Solanales > Solanaceae > Solanum > Solanum corneliomulleri. Next base: position 62,426,871 of record JAKWIY010003052.1, read on the forward strand.
AAAATCAACTAGTTTAAAGTTGAATTAATTATTTTATTTTTATTAAGGTTGAGAAGCTCTTAAATTGATTAATATATTAATTCATCTTATTTAGATTTTAGCTGAATTAGCAAATTAAATTCGATTTGGCTTTAGCTATATCTTACTTTAAACCCTTTTAACCAACCCAATTCATTAAGAACAACTTTCACATATAGCAAACATATAATTCATATTTGTATGCTATAGCAAAGTTTGTGTAATTGCGCTCCATAGCAAACATATATATGTATAACTCGCTATACATATACAATTAAAGCAAATTGTATAAAACGAGAAAGAGAAAGAGATTTGGGCAAAGAATTGTATAAAACAAAGTGTATAAAACGAATTGTATAATTATAAGTGTATAGGACTATTATATACAATTTGAATTTGTATAAAATGAGAAAGAGAGAAAGACAAAACAGACTTAAGCAGGGAACATACAATTAAATCAAATTGATAAAACAATAAAGAGATAAATTATATACAATTTGAATTTGTGTAAAACGAGAAAGAGAGAAAGGCAAATAGACTTGGCAGGGGAATACTTTATTGTATAATGATATGTGTATAGGACAAAAAGATATGTTGCATATATATATATATATATATATATATATATATATATATAATATATATATATATAGATATATATAGTATATATATATATATAGATGTAATATAGATAGATGTCTCTAGATATATATATATGATTATATATATATTATATCTATATATGTATATATATATAATTTTTCTCTCTTTTATACATTTAAAACACAATTATACAATTCTAATGTATAAAGAGAGAGAGACAAGTGACAAGAAGCGAGCAAGAGAGGGAGAGTGGCAAGCGAGAATATGAGAAAGAGAGGGACTGCAAACAGTTTTCTATGGAATACAAATAAATCAAACAGTAGCTACTATATTTATTTTTATTATTAGTTTGTCATTCTATACAATTATCTCATTCATTAACTTCCAACACACACTGTTAGTACCCAAGACCCAACCCATTTCCTTATTCCTAAAGAACCCAACTTTCTATGTTAACAGAGCAGCAACAAACGACGCATGCTCGACCAAACGACGATACACAAAAATCATCACGGCGTCTACGAGTACAATGGTACTTTGCTCCTCCTTTGTTTTTGTGAAATTAGGTCTTAGGTATAACTCACATCCCAAAAGTTAGCTCAAAGGGAGGAGGATTGTCCAAGCCTTATAAGGAGTATCTCATTAACCAAAGATGTGGGACATTTCTCATTCTTTGACACCCCACCTCACGCCAGTGCTTAGCATCTGGTGTGTGGGCAATTTTGATTTTTTGGGGGTCCTGACATCTGGTGAGACGCGCACTGCTTTGACACCATGTTGAAATTAGGTCTTAGGCCTAACTCACACCCGAAGGCTAGCTTTTGGGGTGTGAGTTAGGCCTAAGACCTAACTTCACAGTTTTCTTCTTCAAGTCGTACTCAAATCGTACTCTCGCAGCAACAAATCAGCGGTGTCGTCGCTCAAGGTTGATCTTCCCAGCCGCCCGTCTACCCTTTCCCTTCCGAAATGGTTTGAAGATTAGAAAAAGTGTGTCTCCCCTTAATTGTGAAAGATTTTTTGGTGTTTGAATTTCGAGTGGGGTCAGTTCCATCCGGATTTCATCTATTTCCCCCCCCCCCCCCAAACTGAGCCCTAGCTCCCCTCTATATAAGTCTTCACTTTTTCAGTCTTAGAGGTTGGAAAAGGAGAGTTAATTAGCAAGAATTTTCATAGAAAAAAGAATCACTAAGCTGAAACAGTCATAAGAAATACACCTTAAATATATATTTTCCTTGTTCATGGGTAGCTAGGACTCATAGGAGCTCCTAAAGTTTGAAGTTGGAGGTGAGGTCGTTCCAGGCTCGCTCTCATCTCAGTTTCCTTGTCTGGAAAAGGTAAAACTTTCTCCATTATGATATTCCCTTCCATCTTTCTCTATTTTACATGGTTTTCTTTCTACTATTGTGAGGTTTTCATCATGTGTCATGTGTTGTTGATTATAGTTGATTTTGGTAGCTCGAGTACGCTATGCTTATGCTTCTTATGCGATTTCATAATGCCCAAGTACCCCTCAACCTATGCCCGAAATCTCAGAGACATACTTATACTATACTAAGGTCCTATTACCCCCCCTGAACTTATTTTATTAATAGTTTTTTACCCCTTTTAGCTTACGTGCACTATCTTGTGGGCCCAACGATGGTTGACTTTTTTTTTTCGAACTAGTGCCACGTAGGCTAAAAAAGGGTAGAAAATTACATATAAATAAGTTCAGGGGAATAGGACCTTAGTATAGTATAAGTGTGTCTCTGGAATTTCGGGCATAGGTTGAGGGGGTACTTGAGTATTTTCCCATTTCATAATCTAGTGTTAATGTCGATTTATGTTCTGCCATTTTGTATTTGATACTGTGTTTCTCTGTCTCTCTATTCGAGTTTGCTTAGTTATATTTCCTCTTGTATGCTTGTTGGAATGCGGCTGAATTTGTGTGGTTTGTTCTATTGCCTAGCTGAGCATGATTGACTCTATCGATTTATGCAATTAATCAAGTCATAGTCATTCTATATGTAGTAGTTCACGCAAGAGATACTTAGCTTGTGGACATATGCAAAATGGGTGTCGGAAGACTAACTGATAACTGATAACGAAGTCTCATGGCACACATAAATGTTGTCGGATTTTTCTATATTTTTATTAAGACGGATCAAAATATTAAAAAAATATAAAAAAAATTAATGTAATTCAACATATAGAATATATATAGGTAATTTTTTTTTACATATTTGCACTCCCTTAGACAAAGATGGTTGTGCATAAGCATTGAGTACGTATACAATCTCTATTGTATTACAACTTAAGTAATGTGTAATATAATATGTATACTCCTCTTCGTCTTATATTAATTGTTATATTTCATTTTATCAAAAAAGCTATACATTTTGAAATGTATACTATTGAAATTTGTAGTATCTTCTGTATAAATTTTTTACTATCTAAATTGTAATTGTAAATTATTGAGTTGGTATGATCTTATCCAACTTGATAAATTAGTTAAACTAACTTTCAATACACAAAACATGATAACTAATTTAAAACTGAGAGGGTGCAAATTAAAAGCAAAAAAAAAGTGTGACCTGATAGTCAATAAGATACTTTAATTGATTTCTTTTTGTGTGTCAAAGCCTGGTGCTAAATAGTGTGACCTGATAGTGAATAAGCTAAAGTTTGTCATAGTTTATGCTTTCATACAACTTAAAATCTGGTCGGAAACGCTTGCCATTGGCTAGTTGTTGCCTAGAGCTTTCTCTGTATACACTTTTTTTGTTGTTTACTTATCTATTATGATACAATCTGCTCTTATTACATCCATGTTTATCGCTCATTAAATTTCATATTTGTGTGTATACGTGTTTTTTTTCTGTATGCTCGAAATCCCTAACAGGGCAGCTAGATTTTTCTTTTGTTTGCTTATCGAATTTTTTTAGTTACATTGTTGTTTAGCTTTCCTGTTAATGTGTAATCTTAAGAGCCTTGTTTGTTGATTTTTGTTATGGTTAAATGTTCCATTATTCGCTTTGTTGATGCAACTAGTTTTCATGTGAATTAAGTTATGTGTCATCTGTTTGTTTATTTCAAATTCTAATGTTTGTCTTGCTATTTTGTTTATGCATGAAATTCTTCTTGAATTTATCTTTGACTCCGTCTTTCTTCCCTTTGCATTTCGAGAAGGGCGTAAAGGCCAATTTCCCTCCCTTTACCGAGTCAAGCGGGTCAGTGAAATCGATGGACAAGGCAGTGAGAAATATTACAAGACTGAAATTGATTTACAGGTCTGAGAAAAGTCCAAAATGGATCGTATACATGATGATATACAACAGTATACCTTGATATACATTCTGGAACATTGAACTACAGGTTGAAAGTCTGAATTGCAGTCTGAAATATGCAAAAAAAAAAATCACAAACGTACAGGTCTAAAGATGGATATACATAAATAAGTGCAAAGATTCGAGCTGAAATTCTTACATATACACTGATATACACTCAGTGTATATAGTTTGCTTAAAGTTGAAAAAATAGACCCAAAGAAATTTGGGAAACTTATATAAATATACTATAATAAAAAAATATTTATTATTTATAGCAATAACATTTTTTTTCACTTGATCACTTTTAATTCATTTATAATAAAAGTTTAATACATATTACAAAGAACAATTTATTATTCGCATATAGTACTAAGTTTTAATGATGGATAACAATTTATCACACATTTTAATACAATTATAATACAATGTAATAATTTTTTACCTAATAAACATAAGATATTTTGAAAAACAATTATAATTCAAATATATTGCACACATAATTCACTTTTAATACATTACAGATTTATCACAGTATTGCTTTAAATGGTAATAAACAAAAAATATTGCTAAAATCAGTAATTATTTTTAAAAATATATTAATTCATGTAATTTTTTCAAGGAATTTTCAGCAGGTCCAGCAAGTGTAATGGGCAAGACCCATTGTTTCTTGGTTCATTTTAGTATGGAAAAATTAGCAAACTAGTCAAAATCAACAACTTAATTAGTAGAAAACTCAGTACTTTAAAAATATTAATTAAAATGTCAAAAATGTCATTATTTTGTAAAAGAATATGTATCCTAATTAAACCCCTATTTTATCTCCTAAAAAAATTAATTTATTTACATTCCTATGTATATCCATAGTTCATGTTTCCCAAATTATTTTTATTTAAATAAAATCAAAATCTGCAAATTTTTCCCATATATCTCTCTCTTCTATATTTATCCCACAAGTAAAATAAAATAAAATTCTCTCTCCATATTTTTCTGTTCATATTCCTATTCAACATTTAAATCTTTCTTCTCTTCAACCCCAATTTTCTTATTATCTTCTACCGAAATGTTATTTTTTTATTTTCGAAATCTGGATTCACACAAATTCCTCTAATTAAGGTATTTCATCGTTATCTTTTTTTTTAGATTTATTTTCTGATTTTATTGTTGTTTAAATCATTCTTATTTGGTTAAAGTAGGATAATTCTCGTTTAGAACTATAAAACACTCTTTAATAGATGATTCTATGAGACACTATTCATCCTAGTAAAATGCGTTCTACTGATTTTCCATCATTTAATCTATGTATTACTCAAGAAATAGTGTATATTGTAGGATCTTCTTCTAAAATGAAGGAAGAGAGACGACAAAAACAAAGTCTTCATCAAATTCAAATTGAAAATGTAACTCATAGGGTACAAGAAAATGACGGAGAAGACCAAATTCTTGATGAAGAGGTATTTAAATATTTTTGCATGTTTAGATTTTTGCATGTTGAGTTGAAGTTAAAGAACAATTTATTCAACAGTGTGTATTGAATATATTTGTAAATTTCTTGTTATGTACACTGTGCAATATTTATGTAAATACACTATCAGTAAAATATAAATGAATTTTTTTGGGTGCCTGAAGATTTCAATAAACTTGTTGAAGACCAAGAACCATTTCGTATGTTGAAGACCAAAAATAATTTCGTATTAGTTTATTTTGTATTTATAATTATTTTTTTTAGAATTTTGTATCCTTTCTCAACTAATATTCAAATTAGTATGTATGCTATTAATATTTGTATTCATTCAAAATCTCATGTTGTATAGTTTATGAATCTTGTATTTGTTCCTAATTGAATCCATCTCAAATGTATACAAACTACATATATATTTTATTTATATGAAGAACAACTTTCTATTAGTTTTCTTTTATTTTTTTATAAAAAATATTTAGAATTTCGTATCCTTTCTCAATTTGTAATTAAAATCTTAATGTATTGTATTAATATTTGTATTCATTCAAAAATTATGTCGCATAGTTTATAAATTTGGTATTTGTTTCAAAATTGTATTCATTCTAAAGTTATATCAACTAGTTATATATTTTATTTAAGAATAATTACAACAAATATTCATTTTTTCCTTTTCAATTTTATATTTCATTCTCACTTTTTCATCATACTTTTTTTTTGTATTTTATATATTACTATACAAAGTTCTAAATAAAAACTAGACAAATAGAAATACAAACAAATACATATTGAAATGAATACGAAATACAAGATTTTTGAAAGAAAAAAATAAATAGACAGGAAAAAATATATGAATACAAATATGTTTTTAAATAAATATAGATTCATTTGACATACCTATTGAAATGAATACAAACTAATAAAAAAATACAACATAAAACTATAATGAATATAAATAGAATACATAATGGAAGGAATATAATTTAAAAAGGGTTAAAATTCTCGAGAAAAAAAAAGAACAAAGTTTGAGTTTTCTTTGAAAATACAACTGATGAGAAAATTAAGTGATCCTTACCTTTTTTGAAATATTCTCTCTCTTAATTTTCTCCCTTTTGTTATTAAATAATTCTATTCTTTAAATAAAAATAAATAATAAAAACATAAATAAAATACGTAACAAACTAAAATTTTGACATTTTTATTAAATATTAAAAATGTTGCTAATGAGCTCTCTTAAATGTTAAAATATTGACATTTTGAAAAACTTCCCTTTTAATTTTAGGACAACCTTTTTTATGAATTTGGACCAAAGGCCCAAATTTAATATTTTCTCCCTTCTCCTGTTTATTTATTTATAATTGTATTGACTAACATTTTATTTACTTGTGATTTGATTTAATTAATTTCAAATAGATAGTCATTTTTCTTTTTATATTCAAAAAATTAAAATATTTATTCTCATATATATTTATTACTTAGCTCTATTTTTATGACACTTAAATTATTCCCCTCATAAGATTTTTCTTTAGATTGTTCCCCCAGATGAAGTAATAATGAAATAGGTAAATTTATAAATTACAATCAAGTACGATACAATCAAATCAAACAATTAAAATGTTATTAATCAACAACAAACAATACAATTTAGCCAAACATTGTATCTACCATACAATACATTATGAAATAATGGATAACAATGATCCAAACAAAACGTTAAGCAATATACTTTTATCGTAATAGCTTTTATAGAATAATTATATATTGTAAATGTTCTAAAATTGAAATATGTAATTATGTGAAATTTAAAATCTATTTTGGAATTTAAATTTCGTAATTTTGGCCCTATAGTAGAAATGTTTGTGATTTGTGATTTCTATGGCAATATCCTTCATTTGTAGCAATGTAACTTTATAGTTGTGGCTAACTCTACAAATAGATTATAAAAAATTATAGCTATACATTTTCATCTTTCAAATTTTATAGCAAAATAAACAAAAATAGCTAGAAAATTGTGTATTTTGTGAAAAACGTTGAATTCTTAGCCATGAATAAAAAAAGTATGCCCTCAAATACTTTAATTCATAACTAGAAGTTTTCTAACTCATAGTACAAATATTACTGCCATGAGACTAAATTATAATATATTCACTAAAATCTAAGTTTTTTGCCATAACAAAATATATTGTGACTACCATATAAAAGATGCTACAAAATTTATTTATCGTGACAAAATATTTAAATGATTTGCTATAGGTATATGTTTTGTAGCAAAACTTTTATATCATTACAACTACAATATCATTATTTTTGTAGTTATCAGTGTTAGTCCTTACACAGTTCATGTAAAGTCTGTAGCTAACTTTTAACCATGCTATATCTTGCTACAACTGCTACGGAAACAAAAATTAAGGCTAAAGTGTTTAGCCACAGATTTTTTGATATTTAGCTACGATGTATTTTATAGCTATATATGCATTTTCTCGTAGTGATATGCCATATAAATTGAAATAAGAAAGTAATATATTTATGCATATAGTTAATACACTAGGTTCTATTAATGTGCATTGCACGTTTGTTCGTTATTATGATGATGATATATTTTTTTAATTTATAATAGTTTTAAGTTATAAAATAAAAATATTGGTGGAGTCTGGATTTTTTTTTTTTTTTGAGAATTGATAACATGTCAAGAGTGAAAACTGTTAACCACAAAATAATAATCCTTTTTAATGCTTATATATTATTTTTGAATTCAATTTCTATTATATGTTTTTCTCTTTAAGATTGTTATTTCTTTTTCATATTTAGAATGATAAATTTTAATGTCATTCGTATTTGACTTTAAAGTACTTATTCATATTAAGTTAAAGTACCTCATTTATTAAAATATGTGTTCTTTAGAGATTTTCTCGATTTGTTTTGCTCGATGTTATTGAGGGAGAAGCATTAATTATTCTTTTTACCTCGAAAGCTAGGAGACTAAAGCAAAATATAATTTCAATAAGTCATTGTCAAACTAAAGCTATCAAGGAGTTTCTACTTTGTAAAATACACATGCGTTAAATTATTAAAATCTAATTTAAAACATAATAATCAAGTGTTGATCAAATTTATTAAAAATTATTCATGCAAAAAATTGCAAAATTGTTGAAGTGACATGTTGCATACCTCATTTGTATAGGCACAATTTCGATTAGAACTTCTATTCAACAGTTGCAAAAGCATTTATACTAGATTAAAAAATTACATCATAAGTTCATAGAACAAAAGTTTAACAGTATATTTTGAAGAGTTAAAAAGTCATTCAACTTAAATGATGATTGCATGAAGAGTTAAAAATTCATTCAACTTTAATGGTGATTTCTTGAAGAGTTAAAAAATTATTTAACTTTAATGGCTTCACACTTATAGAATAATGATTAACTATTAAATAGTAATAATATGATAATGATAATTAAAAAGTAAAAAGACATTTTCATAATTCGACTTTAGACTAAATACCTTTCCACTTATAATATAATATATGATATGATATATATAAGGTTATAGAGTCATAGAGATACATATACTAATGCTTTTATTACACAGAGAATACAACACATACATACATAACCATGCATGGTTTTGCTACAAAATCATACCAAGAGCAAAATCAGAAACTTGCATGCGTAATTAACTAATTTCTACGTGAAAGTAGTACCAACTAGGTAGCGTAAGCCATGGGCATTTGGCGTCTCTTAGAATAATAATCAGCGAGACGTATTCCATCACGCAACTGAGCTGCCTCGTAGCTATTTAGAGCCGCCACTGGTGGTGTTGGAGCAATGATCATAACTTCTCTTCCAGTCGGGGGAATCATCCGGTACACAAGAGATTCCGGTAAAACGTAGCGATAGTTGCAGCTCTGCTGTGTCTCCACGGTGATTTGAGATCTGTTAGTCCTCTTTTTATCAAAGTATTCATCAATTAGAGCAAAACCTTCCGACCCTATTTTATTAAGATCTCTCTTTTGTGTCATTTTGATTTTTTTTTTCCGTTTATTTGTGTGATTGGAAATTAGAGAAGAAGTGTAGGGTATAGTAATGTTTATGAAGAAACTTTGTGGTGGTGGTTTTTAATGCAAAGGCCGATGGGGTAATTTCCTTTATATAGAAAGAAAGGCTGGTTAAGTCTCTTGGGTTTCTTATAAAATTGCATTTTTGGTCCTTTAATTTTAGGATAAAGTATATTACTTCCTTTTTCTTTAGCTGAATAATTGAAGAACCAAATTGTAATGGGAAAGGAATTTTATATTTTACTTATTAAGAAATGGGAATAGCATTGACTGTTGTCTTCTTCTTTCGGTGGAAGCATCTAACTAAGTCTAGTTTACTTAAATGAAACATCTTTAGAATTGGACCGTAAGTGGGCGGTTTAGCAAACCCTTATCACTTCAAAAATCAAAATATATGCTGTGGAAAAAGATAAAAAGTTTGATTTGTAAGAATATGTTGGTTCAAGAAAAAAAAAGATATATATCTTTGGACAAATCCATCATGAATATTCTCTTTATCTATTTAGGGTAATTGGCGGGTTAGGTTGAAATTAAAAATATTAAAATAAATTAATATAGATATTAAATTAGGTCTTGATCCGTCCAAGTTTACTTTGAACCAACTGAGTTAGAGAGACTTATAATTTTCCCTATTTTACTTACTAACAAACTTTAGTTTTACTTTATTGTTTAGTCACCTAACTAATACATGTTAGACTTACTTTAGCATGATTTTATACTTTTTTAATTATGATCATTTTCAATATTACTTATTACTTTGCAATATTTGTTCCATTTTATGTGATATAATTATTATTTTTTATTGACTATTTTAGTATTATCACACATGAAGGTTTTTTGGGTGCACTAGTATAAACATAGCTCAAATATAAGGTCTAAAGCTAAACTTAGAATAAAAATAGGCTTAAGTGGGTCAAACCTGGTCTAGAGGCTGGTAACTCTACCATCTACCAATTGCACAAGAGCACTTCTATGTTTTTATGGGTGCACTGTTAAATATATCATAATATCTACCAGTTTTCCAAAATAGATATAATATATATACATATGACTTTTTTGGAAGTTACCGGGTGCACGTGCACCCCACGGTATAGTGTGGGTACGCCCCTATAGATAGTTGTATTTTGTTATAACTAAAGAAATATTTAAAGCACACAAGTTAATAACATGTTTGTATGAATATTTCATCAGATAAAACCTAAATATTCAGAAAAAATTGAATTTTATTAGTTTTATTCCGACACAAATGATTTGGGTTGATGTTTAATAACCTGAACCAATCTTGTTCATGTCCACCCCTATTTGGAAGTAGGAATCTGAGTCATTTATTTTAGAAAAAAATCTCAAACACGGGTGTAGGCACATGATGGTCAGAGTGTCCAATCGGACACCTTTCGTCGAAAAAAAATATTGTATATACAAATAAAATAGTATACAAAGTGATTAAATAACATATTTTTGGACACCATTGATATAATAGGTTGTTGTAGCAGAGTGGCTTTAGACTTTTTTAATTAATGAATTTGAAACTCATTGAGACTTTTTGTTGTGCAATATCTGAACATCTTTCGTGTAATTGCTGGATCTAACTATCTATAAAGCTTTTAAAACAACTGAGATAGATGTCGAGATAAAAACCCCAATCATCCTAACAAATGAAACACAAAAATAATCAAATGATAACAAAGGAGACCTTTGGAAAGCAAGGAGGCTCACCAACTAACTCTGAATGCTCAACTTGATCAACGAGGCATTGGATGATGAATCTGGTTACATGTGTCTGCATCATCATAAGATGCAAGGCCAAATAACATCAGTACATTAAATGTATGAGTATGCAAGGGAATTCTAATGCAAGACATAAGCTTGAAAGGAAAGGAAGAACTTACCTGAATCAACTCAACTCAACATAATTGAACTTATTTCATTATAAATTAATTTAAAACATGTGCAATATAAAGAAAAGATTTTATAATGTGGATGTCAACTTTGTATGTATGTAGATATACAATATAACTCAGATATGTATGTAAAAATATAAATAAATTGTCAAATAAGAATACAACTACTTTTGTGGTAGTTTCTCTAACCGACAACCATTATTTAAGAGCAATTGTAATGTTACAATATTTTGCCTCACACTGCCAGGGTTTTCCTATACTTTGACGAGGGTATATATACTAAACTACTAAGTGGATCCACTAGTCTATGCTAAAAAGAGCTAAAAGGGTCATCTAAAAAGTATGACCCTTTTCTACCCATGGTGTCTATATAATTTATGGGGGTTGTGAGTTGTCTGAACTCTTCCTCATATCAATGTTCAATACTACTCCCAGAATATGATACTAGCTCTTACATTTATTCTGTGTTTTGAGATAATTGATCAAAAACATAGCTCAAAGGCTATCTGAGAAATCAAAGTTTCCCATCTTGCTTAATTATTAAAGCGTTCTCTAAACTGAACCTAGCTCAAAGGCTCTTTGAAAATTTAGGTTTTCTTTCTTGTTTAAATGTGAAACATTCTAAACCCATTGGGAATTACATAGACTCCATCTACTATTGATGAAATGAACTTCATAATTTACATTTTACTCTTTACTCAACTTGAACTTCTATTCATTAAACAAAGCTGAAAGCGTTTGCAAAAGACTTCTTGATTGAATTTAAATTTATGGATTCAAGGTTATGGTTCATATTTCTGGATGATTTCTAGGTGCTTAGAATTCATTCAGAGTAGTTTGAATCAACGGAAAGTGTTAGTACACTTTAGAAGGACTTAAATAGGATAAACGATGAAAGATAGGCGAAAATAATGATCCGGGCGCATCCCAGGCGCGTTGCCCCCAGCCCCAAGTTACTGTGGCTCATTACGGGCGCATCACGCCAACCCTTCTAGCACTACGGGAGCGTGTCATGCCAGCCCCTTCCCACGCAAACTGGACGAACTTTTTTGACTCATTTTCTGATCTTGATCCGATTATTTTCTATTCTTTTTCTGAATATATATTTAGATTCAGGTACCCAAACATATACACAAGAATTTAACTTAAAGAAACTTCAATAACCAACATTAAACTCTCAATAACTCCTCAAACTCTTCCCAAATTCAAACAACTCAAGAACATAAAATTCTTAATTTTTGTAGGAAGAAAATACTCTGAATTAAACATGATTAGTGCGTGAGTGAACTAACCCAGCACTACGTTATCTCACATACCTCGTAGGTTTGAATCCTTGGCAAAATCCACTATCAAACTTGAACGTTCTTGATGAGTCTTGCCTTTTCTCCTTCTTTCTCCTCTTTCCTCTTTCCTCTTTTCTCCAATCCCTATTATAGATTTTTAATTTTCTATACTAACCAAATCCTGATTTGGCCCCAATTAAACTCCTAAAAGTTGATTAAAATAATTGAGTAAGGAAAAGACTAAAATACCCTTCTGAAATTCGATTATATACTTCTCTTAATTGAACAACTCAACTTTAAATGGTCATATCTCACTCATACAAACTTGGAATTGTGCAAGCTCAGTGGCATTGGAAATATTCCAAGACCTTTCCTACGATATTTGGAAACATATCAAAATCATACTGAGCTAGAAGTTATGGTCGTTTGAAAATGACCGAAAATTTAACTTAACAAAATTTTCTAGATTTTATATTCTTTCCAGGAATGACTATTTCCACTTTTTAACTTCTTTCTAGTTCTTTCTAGTTACAAGGTGTTACAGGATGAGTCTGTACAAACATTGTCGCATCATATGACTGCTAGCAAGATCTCAGCGCAGATAGCTAATGTTGTAAACCCTATGAACTACCATGGACACCTCAGCGAGAACCATAAAAACTTGGGGCAATCTGCCCACTCTCAACTGCTGGCATAGAAGCATGAACCAACCCATAGAACTGGAATTAATCGCTACCTTTCTGTGAACCTCTGCCTCCATATGAGGCACCATAAAATTGACCAAAAGAACGGGCTCTCTTGGTCTCCCCAAACTCCATTAAGACAATCAATTTTGCCTTATTGTGGTGCCCACAATTGACCAGTAGAAAGCCCCTTCTTTAGCTGCACTGAACACATAAGATTTGAGAGAGAAAGTCAACCCTCGTACAAACCGGCGAACTCTCTCAGCTTCATCCATAAAAATAGTCAAAGCATGCCTAGAGAGCTCATAAAAGCAGGCCTCATACTCGGTCACCAACTAACTTCCCTAACCAAGATCTCAAAAGTCAAATGACTCTCCTCTCTAAAATCTCTAATAGCACTATTGATCAGGCACTGTCAAGATAACCGCGGGAGAAATCTTTGCACCAATAGTCATCGGTGCAGGAACCACTATTGGTTGTCCCACCTGAACATGAACACCTAGAGCTTGTTACTGACCTGGGGTATTCATCCTCGGAGAAAGGTTCTTTAATACACAAAGCATCCTCAACTAGGTCTCCTAAAAAAACAGAGCTCCAAACAAAAAAAGAACCTGGTCCTAAAAAAATCTAAATATGTAGCTCAAGAGAAGTCTCTCTATCCATGCCTCTGGCTGGTGCTACTCTACGAGCACGACCTCTAGCTCGAGCCCTACCTCTAGTCCTAGTTCGGATCTCAACAATATCCTCGAAAATACCTCCCCTCTACCACCTTAGGAATCAACTAGGGTTTTCATATACATAAAACAAGAAACTATAAAAAGAGAATATGAACAATGCAAAACTTAGCTTTTGTGTTACTAAAATTGGGATTAATGGCAAGAGAAAGAGGCAGCACAAAGAGCACATAACTGTAGAAGAAAAAAAGAATTAGAGTTAGATTTTCAATTTAAATTTAGAACATTGGCAGGTTAAGTTAGAGTCGTTATTTAGTGGCAGTTATTCTAGAACTGAAAATGAGTTGGCAACTTGTTATAAGAAGAGTGTTTGACTTCTTGGAGAGTAGAGACAATGGTATAGTTGATTGTTAGAGTTGAGATACGAAAGTTTCTCTTAGATTATAGAATTGTAATCTAAAATTGATCTTTGAAGTTTTACAAAAACTTTTTGAAATCCTAATAGATGTAGGTATAGTCTATCTTCCCTTGTATTACAGAGGTTTTCCATGATAATTTTATGTGTAGTTTATGTCATAATTACAAAGTCTTTTGTAGTATTACAAGAACCAAGTTCTTTTATTTGTTAGGTGGCATAAATTTCTTTAGTTGAGAAGAGTTTTTTCTTTGTTACTAAATTTACATACACTTCTTTTTATAGATCAAGAATTTGAATATGGAGAATCTATCATTGAAGAAAATATGGATTGAGTTGAGGTTCAAGGGGGATTTTACTTTGGTTAGGTGGTTTAAAGATGATATCTTATTAATCATAGATGTCGCAATTTTTCTTTGCTTAATAGTTGATAAAAATTTGTCATACAACTTGAATAGATAGAGTATATCTTTCCTGAATAACCTCATGACTGAAGTATCAGTTTTAGTGAAGAGGCTTAGGTTGGCTATCCTACACAATTCAATACCTTCAGAAGTCTCCATAGATTTTGAAGAGATTATCAAATACCTAGAAGATGATCATCCGCCATACTCTAATATATTATTGGAAAAAGGGTTAAAAATATCCCTTAACATTATTTTATCAGTTTATTATGTCTTTGCCGTTAAAAGAAAGTTATTTTTATCCCTGCTGTTATTAATTTCATCATTTATACCCCTCAATTAACAGAAATTTCCAAATTGACTTAAATTAACCCCGAATTTTGAAAACGACTCATTCCTCATTTTAAATCCATATCTTGACCAGTCTAAAAACCTAACCTCATAAACATTTAACCTATTTCCTCTCCCAATTGATTAAGTCTAGTCAAAATAAAGGTCTTTCCATTGAAGTAAAATCAAATTGTGTTTACCATTTTCTGATTACAAAGTTGCAACAATGGAGAGATTGAGCCCAAAGTTGCAACAATGGAGAAAGAGGAAGATGGTCAGTGAAGACGAAGATAAAGACTTTAAGTTGAAGGAAAATACTGAACAAGATAAGCTTATGACTGAATTTTAGGGAAAGACTTTAAGTTGAAGGAAAATACTGAACAAGATAAGCTTATGACTGAATTTTTAAGGAAAATTGTAAGATATGAAATCCACATATCTAAATTAAAGCAACACACTTTAAAAAAAACTTGCCACATATTTGAGTTTTTCGATTTCCAAGAAATTCCCCATTTCTATATTCATTTTACTCTCTTTCAGCGAATTAGAATGGAACATAATATCAGTCTAATAACAAAGTTAATGTTTAATGATAAAATCGATACTCCAAACCTTGTTGATTTTTTAGAGTCAAACAAGATAATAATAATTTTGCAGGCTTTACATATTGTGTTAAAGCAACAAACCAGAATCTTCTCCTTCTTATTCTTCCCCTGTGCACCATTTCAACACAACTCGAAACGATTCCAGCAGTAATGAAAGAAAATCCAAAAATTATAAATAAACTCGGTCTCAAACCTTACATTTCCCTTCAACACCATAGCAATCAAATAAAACTTAAAGGTTAGAGAATATAGATTACCCCAAAACAGAAACTTTCTAATTTGTGTTAGATTGCCAATGAAATAAGTAATAAAACCAGAGAATTTACATCCATAGAGGGACAATCTTTTCAATGAATTGAAGGTACCAATTGAATCACGCAACTCACCAGTATAAACGAGATATTCAACTCCATATTTGGCAAATGGGTTAAGTATCTGGGGTGATTTTTAGACGAGTCGAAATATGGATTTAAAATGGGAATGTTTTTTTTAAAAAAAAATTAGGTTAATTTGAATCAATTTGGAAATTTCTGTTACTAGAGGAGTCTAAATGATGAAATTAGTAACGGTAGGGTAAAAATAACTATATTTTAACGGTAAGGGCATAATTAACTAATAAACTAAAGTTATAGAGTATTTTTGAGATCTAATCAAGTAGTTGGGGAAGCCTATGCTGCATCATAACTATTTGGAAAAGAACAAAGTGGCAGATATCCTAGCTGAGGAGGGCACTAAGTTAAAGAAGACTAGAGGGTGTTTTTATTGACTTAAAAGTTAGTGAAACCTATTTTTAAGTTAGTTTTTTTACTTTTGGAAGCGTTTGTAAAATATAAAAAATAACTTAAAATATGTTAGGAAGTGTTTGGTAAGATATAAAATGACTTAAAACAAGTTTTAAAAGACTTAAAATGAGTCAAAAAATAAAAGTAGCTCTCCTTCTATTTTTTATTTTTTGACTTAAAGTCATTTAAGTTTAACTTTAATTTTTAATTTAAATTTTTTTTTAAGTCAATCGAAACTGACTTTAACGCTATTTTGATTGGCAGTTCTCCCTTTGTTTGCAGTAAAGTATCTGAAAGCAGACAAAGTTGAAACTCTTTTTTTTAGGTGTATAATGCCCAATAGTAGTAATAATATATGTAATCAACCCCTACCCTCCTCCATGCATGATAGCAGTAGCCATGCTCTTCCACTTTCTTGTACTAACGCATATTAAATTATAATATACTACTAGCCTTTTGTATAAAAAAAAAAAGTTCTCTCCCTTTTATAAAGAATGATTTTATTTGACTTGACACGGAGTTTAAGAATAAAAATAAGACTTTTTAATCTTGTAGTTCTAAATTAAAGTTAGGTCAAATGTACAAAATTGCTCTTTGATCTTGTGGCCTTAAACATGTCATGTATAGAAAGTTAAAACTAAAATGTTACTAAAAAATAATAATAAAGAAGTCATTTTTTTAAACAAACTAAAAAGGAAAAGAGACCATTCTTTTTTAAACAAAGAGAACGATAGCTCTTGTATTGACAATGAATATTTATATGAGTTTAACTATTTAGGATATTTTCGAGTGTTTCTCTGTATGAAACAATTAATATCATTCCTAGTATAAATCTAGGTACGATAACAAATGAAAATGCGATTTTGGAACTCTTTTATAATTGGCTTATCAAATATTGAAATGACCATTAACAACGGAAAACTTGTTCATTAATTGTATTGGTATTAAAACTATTAATATAATAAAAGAAAGCAATTTTGTTAGTATGTGTACGGCTTTGAACGATTTTTAACATTTAGTGATAGGATTTGGACTTTTAACGGCCAATTTTTTTCATTACTAAAGAAGTCTTGCTTTGTAGTAGTGTTAGTATATGTATGTACATTATATAATAGATTATAGAGTTATAGTGATATACATACGACAAGGATGTTGTATTACATTACGATATAACTTACATTTTATTCATATATAAAACAATATATTAAGTTATACTTTATTTGATGGAAATTTTTGTTTAGGTAGAAAAGTCAACATAACTTATACCATGTTTAATTGCATTTTTATAGTCCTATATAATTAATACCAATATAATTTATGAGATATTCTATTTATTAAGTTATGCAAGATAGAAGATGGAATAAATTAAGTTATCCATCACAAAATGCAAAAATTAATATGCCTTATAAAAAACAACAACCTTTAATATTATAAGGCTCGACTGCGCCTTACAATTGAAGTGGGAAAAAAATTGAAGTGGGAAAAGAATTTTACTTACTAAAGAACTGGGAATATATAGTGTTGACTGTCATCTTCTTCTTTCCATCTAGAAGTCTAGTAAACATCTTTGAAATTGGACCGTAAGTGGGCGGTTTAACCCTTACCACTTCATAAATCAAAATAAGATAAAAGTTTGATTCGTAAGAATATTTTGGTTCAAGAAATTGAAAGATATCTTTGGAACAATCCACCATGAATATTCTTGTCTTGCTTAATTATATGAAATTCCAACATGAACTTTCTTATCTCTTATCTACTATAGTGTCTTGGCTGTGGATGAATATCCACGGCCTCTCCGAACTAATCAATCCTCTATTTTACTCTTCAAATATAGAATTCTCTATTTTTTCAGAAAGTCAACTCCGACTCAATTTTCTATTTTACTCTCTAAAAAAAATCTTTTGCTCTCTCTTCAATATTATATTTATTATTTCTATTTTATTTTTATTTTCTTATTTCATAATATAATTTTTTATTTCTCTTTTTTCAAAATAATTACTTCATATAATTTTGATGTGATATAAGATTATATCTTATTGTAAATTTTTTTTTATAATATAAATTACAAAAAAATATAATATAATACATAAATTAATGGACAAATTCAAATAAAAGTGACATAATAAACACTTATTTTTCAAAATTATTACGTTGCACTCATTAATGCTCTATTAATGTATTACGGTGTTCAAAATGAACATTTTTATCCTTATTTTTTTGTCTGTCTAGCTAAAAATTGTTTAAATCAGAGATTTTCATCTACCATCGTTTCTCTAGTTAGAATTGGAACCTCTACGACATCTTGATTGAGATCACCAATTGTTATCTTGTATTTAATTAAATTATCGCATCATGTATTGTATTTTTAAATTAAAATTTTCATCTTGCCATTTTAATTTTGTGTTTTCTTTATAATGAAAAATAATAATACAATAAAATTTTATAATTGACAAAAATTAGAAGAAAAAATAAAATACTATTAGTTTAAAATTAAAGTAGTATATACTAAAGAATATCTTTTAAAAATATTATACGACATTTAAAAAGAATTATGCATATTAGATAATTTAATTAATGAAGTTATATGTAAAATAATATGTTAATTAAAAAGTAATAGAAATAATATTAAAATAATAAAAAAGTGAGATAGAGTGTGTAATAGTAGTTCTCCATTCAACTCTCTAAATTTGAAGTATATAAGGTAATTTGGAGATGGATTGGAGTGTCCATTCTCAATTACACTCCAAATATAGATAATGATGAATAATAAAGGTGGATTGGAGATGGTCTTACTAGCAAGTGAAAGAAATATCAAATGGAGAAAAAAAAAAAAGAAGAAAAAACTGCTCAAATTTTGATAAAACAAAAACAAATTATCAAAAGTAAACGACTTCTTTTGTGCTTGAATATTGAAATTGCTGGATTGGGAACGGGAGGTGAAGCAGGGGAAAAACAGGAATAATTTTAAAAGTGGGAGAGGCACAAGTATGACTTGATTGTGAGGCATTATTTTCAAATGACTTTCTTTCCCATGGATAATTGTTGAAGAAATCCAAA
>JAKWIY010003052.1:62446543-62472461 GCA_027704805.1 Solanum corneliomulleri
TTATTCTTTTGATTATTTAACATCGTACAGACCTTGATCTAAATACCTCGAGATGTTTAACTCTTGTTCCTCTCTTCAGTTATCTTGAGCTTATTTTCTTGGAGAATCTTTTGTCTGGATCATAAAACAAGTCATAATATGGCGAAACTGATCTCTTCGCGTTTCCCGAAGTAAGAGGTGATTGCTCGTATGAGAGATTCAATCTCGCGACTTGTTCGACACACTTTATATCTTACAAATTATCACATGCATATCATATTTGAATAGAAATGCAACAGTATTATATAAAAGAGAATATTATAACAATCAAGTTATTTTACAATACATAAATATCATCATATTCCACGCAAACCTAGAGCCTTAAGATGTTTTTCAAACAGGGCTCTAGAAATGACCTAAGTGAAGGATCAACTATCATTTCACGTGTCAGAATGTATTACAAAGTTATTTCTTCACTTGCCACTACGTCTCTCACAAAGTTATACTTGATGTCAATGTGTTTAGTCTTACAATGATATTTAGGATCCTTCGTATATGTGATAGCCACTTGACTATCAGAATATAGAATCAAGGGACCCTTAGAATCTTTTGCAATACTCAAATGCTCAAAGAATCTCTTTAACCAAACAACTTCTTGTATTGCATGTGCACAAGCCAGAAATTCATATTCCATGGTTGAAAGAACTGTGCAAGTTTACTTTTTACTTTTCCATGAAATAGCACCACCATTTAGTAAGAAAGCATAATCAGATGATGATTTTCTATCATTCCGGTCACCAGCCCAAATAACATTTGTATAACCTCATATGAAAAATCAGATCCACTATAACAAAGTGCATGATCTGAAGTTCCCTTGAAGTATCGAAATATTCTCTTTACTGTCCCAATGATCTCTTCCAGGGTTGGATTGATACTTGTTAACTAGACTCACAACATAATAAATGTTGGGGAGAGTACATATCATCGCATACATCAAAATTTCGACAACACTAGAATAAACTCGAGATATTTCTTCCTTTTCTTTTCAGTTTTTGGACGCATTTCAAGGCTTAAAGTTTCACCCCTAGCTACAGGAGTATCCATGGATTTTAAACTATTCATTTGAAAACATTTCAATACTTTCTTTACAGAAGTTTCTTGGGATAAACTAGAAAATTTCTTGGAACGATTTATTTGAATCTTAACATCCAATATATAGTTTGCTTCACCCATATCTTTTATATCAAATGATTTTGAAAATCATGACTTGATGGTTTTCACATACTTCAAATTATTTTAAGCTAATAAAATATCATCTACATAAAGAGAATGAATTAAAAAAATTACATTGGACTTTTTTCACATAGATGCAACGGTATTCATCGATCATGGTGAAATAAAATGACATCACCTCCTTATGAAATCTTAGATACCACTACATTGAAGATTACTTTTGTCCATCAGTTGATCTTTTTAATTTACATACTTTCTTTTCTTGACCTTTAACAATGGAACCAACTGGTTATTCTTTGTAGATTTCCTCGTTTAATTCTCCATTGAGATAAGTGATCTTCACATTCATTTGGTGTAATTCTAAATCTAAACGTGCAACAATAGCTAAAAGAAATCCTATGAATGTATACTACACAACTGGTGACAAAGTTTCATCATAATCTATTCCAACTTCTTGAGTGAAACCTTTTGCAATCAATCATGCTTTTGGTCTTTCTATTGACCCATCCGATTTATGTTTAACTTTAAACATACATTTATTCTCAATAACTTCACGTTCCTTAGAAAGTCAACTAAATCCCAGACTTTGTTCATTTTCATGGACTCTAATTCTTCTTTCATCGCTTTTAACCATTCATCCCTTTCAGGGCTCGATAACGCATGTGTTACAGAATTAGGTTCATCTAATTCTTTAAGAGATATCAAAAAAACATAATCCTCAATCTCAAAAGATCATTTAGATATGACTTTTCTTGTACTCTTATGAATTTAAAGGTCAAGAACCATTTCTCGATCCATTGAATTACCAAGTATTTTTTACTACATTATCTGATCTTCTGAATTCAACATTTCGTACAAAGATTCAACTTCTTATACTTCACCCTTTTTGAGAAAATCATTTTTCAAAAATCTAACATCTCATGATACAATTTTAGTAATACTTCCATCATCAAATTCATCAATGAAAACATACCATTTGGAGCGTTCAGAGTATCTTATAAAGATACATTTCTTTCCTTTTGGAGTTATTTTACCAAATTCACCAAAACAATCTTAACTATATGCTGCACAACCTCACGATTGTAGATCATTTAGGTTTGTTTTATTACCAGTCCAAAGTTTATAAGGAGTGGAAGACATTGATTTCGAAGGCAATTTGTTTAATATGTAAGCCGCAATTAATAATGCATCTCCTCAGAAAGAGATAGACAAATTTGTATTCGCCATCATTGATTTTGTCATGTCTAATAATGTCCTATTCCTTCTTTCAGCTGCACCATTTTGTTGAGATGTATAAGGGTAGTTAACTGTCCGATAATACCCTTCTCAATACATAATGCTTCAAATTATTTTGACAAATATTCACGTCCTTGATTGGTTCTTAAAGCTTTTATATTTTTATCGAATTGATTTTCAAATTTATTCATATATCTTTTTAAAGCACTTAAGTACTTCAGATTTATGAGAAATCAAATAGACATAACCAAAACGCGTGAAATCATCAATAAATGTAATGAAGTATGTAGCACCATACCTTGTCTATACATTCATTGGACCACAAATATCATAATGAATTAATTGAAGTGGGAATTCAGTTCGCTTATCCTTCCAAAATGGTTTACGCGTAATCCTTCCAGCAAGACAATTTTTACAAGTGACATTTAAATTTTGGTGAAAGAACCTAAATGTCCTTCTTTTGCCAACCTATTCATTTGATCTTGTCCTATGTGACACAATCTTGCATGTCATATAATAACATCAATATCATTATTACAAAATTATCATGTCATTGCACAATGCTCAACATAATAGTCATAAGTCGAAGGATTACAATCTAAAATGATAAAACGAACATAACGTAGTCCAAAACTATATATGACGTTATCTAGAGTTATTCTAACACCATTATGACTAAAAATACAAATCAAAATCAATGTCTAAAAGAACAGACACATATACTAAGTTTCGTCGAATCTATGGAGCATATAGAACGTCATGTAACATCAAGGAATGGACACCACGCAAGTCGACTTTATAAATGTCTATACCTTTGACTTCAAACCTATAATTATTTCCTACGTAGATCAACCTTGATTTAGATAAAACTCGATGAAACTTTACAAACGCCTCTCTATGTCGACTCACTGGTCGGTGGATCTTGAGTTTACAATTGACATGGGATAAGATTCAGTTAGTAAAGAAGTACTAGAAACAAATTAGCACTTAGAGATGCGTTAAGAAATGCTACTGTTTTGGGCTCAGTGCATTCACGAGAGAAATGCCCCAACATTTGGCAATTGTAGAACTTCATTTTGCTCTTGTCTCTCTTCTTGAAAATATTTTTCCTTTCTTGAAATCTGGCTTCTTCTTTTTCTTAGAGGGTCCTTCTCCGGTTTGTGTGTCTTTCCATTCTTTTTCCAATTCTTCTTGTGCTTGAAGCCTGAATATTTTGTACCATTTGACTCTGCCACAAATTCATTAGAAACAGCTTTAGCTGCACCAAGACGTTCATCATTGAGTTCAACATGGTGCGCAACATCAGAAAAAGTCTTAATGCTATCATTATGGGTCAAGTTAACCTTCAAATGTTCTCAATTATTAGGAAGAGACCGAATCACTGCCTGAACTTGTTTCTCATCTGAAAGAACATGGTCAGCACTTTTGAGTTGAGGCTATCATGTTTGACATCACCCTAAGGTGTTGTTTGATATTCAGATCATGACGTTTTTTGTAAGTGTAAAATTTAATAGTCAACTATCGGAGGCTGGTTACAGACGTACCCCCATATGTTCCTCATAGATGTGCCAACAACAGTTGAAAGTGTCTCATATTCATGTATGAGGTCATCAACCACAGAACTAACTGTTATTCCACGTGTAGTGAAATTAACTTTTTTCCAAGATTTGTAAGCTTCAAGTTCTCTTTTGTGTTGCGCGAAATTACTCTTCTGGTTCATTCAAAACATGATTTATACTTCTGAAAGCATTTTGCTCTTCCGTACATATCATATTTTACGACTCCAGATGTCATAATTATCACCATTAAGTTTTCACCTTTGTTTAAGTCAGCAATGATACGTTTTGATGCCATGTCTATTATGAGATACAATCAAGAAAATCAATTATGCATGTGACATAAAAATTCAAGCAAATAAATTTTCATTTCATATTTAATGTAAAATCAAAAAGACATGTATGCATCTAATCAATATCTACAAATTAAATATTTAATAAAAATTCAAATATAAATTCCTAATGTGTATTCTAATGTTTTTTAGGCCATAATTGCAAGGATTTACATATCTAACAATTAACATCATATGATAATGTATAACAGAATAACAACACACCTATTCAAAATAGGATAAAACACAATACTCATATTAAAATATAATCAAAGATGTTCATTACATAATATGCAAAAATAAAATAAATATTAGTATACTAGACTATCACTCTATGTGATCACGCTGACCATCTAGCTTCAAGATTCATTGTGAACCTCCATAATGGTTCGTTAGAACCAAAATTATGATAGATGTTTGCTAGTTCCTTCTGTTAATAATCTGGTAAGAAATTATACAGAATACCTAATCCAACGTAGTCCTCAAAATAGATATAATAGTCATAAATTTGATTAATTTTCATCCAAAAGTTTTCAAAAAAATCAGGTAATTGGTCAGACAAGTTCATTTTGATATTTTTAACTCTTCAAATAATCGTTTTCCTTGATCTCTTTTATCTTTGTTCAGATTTTGCAGTATCATTGAGTCATTTCTTATGACTTCTGAATCTCAATCATTTACACTTGATCCTTTTATGTCGCTTTCTTCTACCATTTCTTTTTGCTCCTCTATTAATATCACTCCCACTTGGAACAATTTGGGCATGTTCTCGTCAAGCCATATCTCCAATGAAAACCAAAGAATCAAAAATATGGTTAAAGTCTATTTAATTTGACAACATATGTCACTAATATCTGGTAGAAGGAAAAAGGATTTATATATTAAAAAATGAGTTTACACCTATGAGAATTATTATAATTTCAGTTCAATTATTTTTGAAAAAACTTAATGTATTTTCACTCATATATAAATATTGGTCACTTATAAAGTACCAATCCTTTTTAGTAATATATTTATATCCCTTTGAAAATAATAGTAATTATTTAGAAAATAATAAGCAAATCCCATGTTGGATCATTCAACAAACAAATATTGTAGAGTTCTATTTCAGAACAAGTACAATAGAATCAATTAAATAATAATAATAATAAAATTCACGTTGGCTCATTCAACAAACAAATTTATAACTACAACTACTTTTTCAAAAAAAGTACAACAAAGTCAATTTTTTTCTGGCTCATACGTTTCTGCATCTTTTTTTTCTTTAGAAAGGGAAGAAGTGTAGTACTATTGTACTACAAGGCCAAAAAAAAAGAATTCTATTGATAAAGGACAACCCTTTTTTTTTATTTTTATTTATATAAATGACTAGTGACTTATTTTTTATTGCAAAATCATTCTTATTTATATTTCGTAGAAATTAAGTTATTTTTACTATTTCTTCTTCACCATATCTATTCATTCTTATGATAAAAAAAGTTTACTTAAATTTTCTCCACGTTCAAACAACCAATTTATAACAACAAAATATGATTCCCCAAAAAATTAAAGGGTTATTAGATCAACATTAGATACTATACTTTCAAACAATAAACATGTGAGTTCAATCAATGAACTATTACATTATCTAAATATAATGCAATTAACTAGACTCTGATACCATTGTTAGATTTTTGTAACTGGATGTATCTGTTAACAACATCAGAATGATAATGAAGTCTTGTAAAAGATTGCTCCAAGTTCAACTTTGAATCTCAAGGAGTCAAAGCTATGTTTCCATAAACTAAATGTCACTTTTATTTTTGTTAATATCAATTAAGAAGATAGAAAATTCATTTTTGTTCTTCCCCTTCTTTTTCTGTTTTGTGTTATGCACGCTCTCTTCTGAAAAACGTTCAATCCCTATTTTAAAAGGGAAAAAACAATGTATGTTGGAACATTTACAAAGTAACTGTTTCCACTTCTTTTTAAGTTGGTACTTATTTGTTTAGAGAAGAAAAATAAAATAAAATTGGGTAAGGTCAATCCACATGGGCGACCCACAACCTAAAACTTACACTTCATATATAGACCATCTAAAGTTGTCTTATGAAATTATAGCTTTAGTTTGTCTATTAGTGTGCTCCTAACTATTGTCTTGTATATAACGCTTTTTATCTTATTGTATAACACAAGTCATTTATACAATAGGGATCCATTGGCTATGATGTTATCACTACAACATTTTGTCTCCAATCACCCTAGAGAAGTGTGGCCTAAACTATGAAAAAGTGTGGCCTTTGGTAAAAGGCCAGACTTTTTTACTTTAAGCCACACTTTTCCAGGTCTGGCCGAAAGCAGCGAAACCTTAGAGTTTAGGCAACGCTTTACAAGCGTAGCCTTATCAGCTACGCTTTAGAAAAAAGGCCACGCTTTATAGCTACGCTTAGAAGTTTTGCCTTATGAGCTACACTTTTAAGCGTAGCCTCAAATTCAAAAAGGCCACACTTTGTAGCTATGCTTAAAAGTGTTGCCTTATTAGCTACACTTTCAAGCGTAGCCTAAAAGGAAAAAAGCTACGCTTTTGCTGCTACGTTTAAAATTGTTGCCTTATCAGTTACACTTTGAAGCGTGGCCTCTACTACTATATTGCCCACATTTATCAAGTATTGCCTTTTCTATCTAATCTATGAAAACACTTTGAAGTGTTGTCCTTGCTCACGTGCATACACAATTTACAGTCTTATGCCACAATTTCTAATTACAATACTTCAATATTATATTGCAATAGATAGAAAAATTTAAATTAGGTTATGTATTTTAAGTGTCTAAACAAATGCAAACTATACATAACAAAAATTCAACATTTAGCGTCAAATTAAATTTTTTTTGTTAGCATTAGTATTGATTTGATTTTGATTTGAGTTTTATTAGTGTTATTAATAATATCGATAAACTATAGGCTTTATTGGACCATTTAAAATTCCAAGTATCAAAACTTAAAATGATATGCTAAAAGATAAAATAATAATATTTATGAGATAAAATGATCTTCAATCTATATTTCAAATTTCAACTACACACTCTAACTTCACGAGCGTCCTATCACCCCTCTGAATATTTTAAAAGTGAAATATAAAATAAGTCATATGCAGATTTGTATTGAGCAGTGATATGGACGCTCGTAGATTTGTATTGAGCAGTGATATGAACGCTCGTGCCATATCACATCACATTTTTTAATATAAAAAAACTTCTTTTCTTTACTCTATAAAATTATTTTACAAAAATAGTAATTAAGTAAAAATATTGTTAAGATGAAAAAATCTTCTTATCAATAACAAAAACAATCTTTGTTCTTCCATCACTAATTCTTTTTCTTTTTTTTACAACCATAACTAGACCCATTTTTTTAAGATCCTTCACCAAAAAAATGATACAATCAGACCCAAGCTCAAAACTCAATCCACAAAGCGAATATCAAAGGTTTCCTAATTGACTATCTAAAATAAGATATTGTAAAAGGAAAATTTTGTCTTCTTCACTTGTTTGCTGAACTGGAATTGGCCCTTCATCAACCTGGTGCCAAATTATTTTTTATGGTTTTTTTTCTCAAATTCTCTATTTTTGCATAGTCTTCTATTTTTTTGTCTCTTTTGATTAATGAAATTTCAACCCCAAATCAACAACAAATCAATGCCCAAAAATTCATTTTTATCAATTTTAAGGTTTAAATTTTTAGCTATAGTTAGTTTAGTAGGAATATTGAAAAATCAATATTTAGTATGATTTTTGTATAATATATTGTTCGTTGTAGATTTGATAATCAAAATCGTTTTAGATATGAAAAAAAGGATAAAGAATGCATCAGCCTTGTAAATCTTGTGTTTGAGCATGAATTTGCATCTCCTGAAGCGATGAAAACAAAGTACGTGTTGATGGTGATTTAAGTGGTGGTTCACATCGAAACTGGTTGTTGATATATGAGTTTTTTCTCACATAGTGGAACAACAGATATTTGTGATGGATCTTTAGTAGAGTGACTGTGAGAAGTGTGTGATTCGTAAATGAGAGGGAGCTTAGTGATGGAAGAACTATGGAGGCAGAGACCTGGTAGTAAAGAAGTCAAGTTCACTTGGTGGATCAAACAAGTCATTACTGCTGGTGTAGTTGCTGGAAGAAGAATAAAGAAAAAAACTAAAAAGTAATAAATAAATAAAAGAAAGTATACATTGTTTTTTTGTAAAAAAAACAAAATAGTTAAAAAAGGAATATGTTAAAGTTTTAATTAATTTTTTTTTGTCTTCCACTCTCTTTTGAGAGAGTGAACTACACACTCTTTGTCACCTCAGCATTTAGGGAGCAAATAATTTCACTTTAAATAGTTTAGGGGGACAATAGGTCACTCGTGAAGTTGAGGTGTGTAGTTGAGATTTTGAATATCGATTGGGAAGGTTTTAGACAATTTTTTCATATTTATGAAATATAGCCTTTTTGGACCATTTAAAATTTTAAGTATTAAAACTTGAAACGATATATTAAAAGAGAAAAATGATGAAAAATTATAAGAAATGTTTAAAAATTATATCAAAGTAAGTACTTTTATGTATAAAATAAATTTTAAAAATTATATTGATAATGTCGGAAAGATATGGTCTCGAACTGACTTATTCTTTAAGTAAAACCAAACATCTCAAGTATAGTCAGATTTTTTTTTTCCAATACCAAATCAAGTCAAATCAAATCATTAATTAGATTCTTTTTTCCAATTAAATTCGACTTACAAGACCATTTTATATATCCTATAACTCATTTTAACGACTGAGTTCCGTTGTTATAAAAATGGCAACGAGGGAAAAACGAAACCGAAAAATCTTTTCTTTTTCAAAGAGTTGGAATTTTCCTGACCTTGTCCATATTTGGAGGGAATCATAGTCATCTTAGTGCAGAGAAATCTGGTAGCAATCAGATGGAGTAAATATGAATTTGATTACAAAATCGGTTAGATAACTCGTTAAGAAATCTGTACGACCTTACGGAATTGAACTTGGATAAGTAGATCTCCAGGAATCGATCTTCGCTGTTAAAGGTATCTTGTGAGCGAAGTGGGTTCAGGGTGTGTTGTAAAAAGGGGAACAGAAATTCCCCTAAAAAGGTTTTGTCTCATTTTGGGCCGTTGTAGCAGGATTAGGGCCCCTGCAGTAACGGTGCTACAGCGAGATGGGTGCCGCTATGTAGTGGACGAGATAAGATTTAAAGTCGTAGAACTTTTGGGGAGCTCACTAGTTCAAAAATACAGTTGCAACATGATTTTATGCCACTGCAAGCGATGCTGCTACAACGGGATGAGTGTCGTTGTAGCAGGACAGTCGTGAATAAAATCGTGAATAAAATTTCTAAATGACCTTATTTGACACTTTTTGATTTCTAAGGATAAGTATATATATATATATATATATATATTATATATATATATATATATATATTATATATATATATACACACACACACACACACACACTTGGATAGATGCAAGAAATTTGAGAAAAATGAAATTGACCAAGATAATTTTGACCGACCACAGTATTCATCTTTAGGAACGGAATCTGATATGGACTTTAAGAATTATGGGCGAATTCGGAAAGTGATTTTCCTACATATCTCAGGGTACGTGAGAATTCAGGCCACTTGTAGTTCGATAAGCTTGCTTTAACAAGATTCTGAAAGAATTCAAAAGTTATCCCGATGTCGAATTATGAAGAAATCAGGATATCCGAGAATAAGATTTATGACAAAACATTGGAGTACAATCGAGTTTTTAATATTGAGCCTGCCTGCATATCCTTAAAACATTGGAATCAGGGTGCTTAAGTTCGACTCGATCAATTGAAAAGGGAATCTATTATGCTAGATAACCATTGGTTCTAAACAAGTGACAAATTAAGTCGAGTATGACAAAGAGTGCTTGTAACCTCTTAGCCATGAATGTGCTGCACTTCACACCCATAATTAAGAACTTACACGGATATAATTTTTAAAGCTCTTGGTGCATTGTCACTCAGAATGAAAACTTACTTTCGGCAGATACACAATTTCGGATGCGAGACCGAAACTGAGAAATCTAAGAAAAACCCACATGCCTTCTGATGGGGGTGTGGTTTGATTGTGGTGGAAGTCGCTCCTCTACTCGCGTCCTAAGAGTTTGACACTCCTCTTTGGACTATGTCCCAGTTCGCTGCTAAGAAAAAGTTTCACATTGTGCTGCATCCTTGTTGATGTCGTCCGCACCTATGGTTTGATTTGAGAATTCATCCTCTTGGATTCTCTCGACAAAGACTAAATTAGATTGTTAGTAGAAAATGTAACTGGAGAAGTGGTAGTATCTCTTACGATGTTTTTCAGTCACTCTTGATGTGAAAGATGTAACATAAATATGTTCAGTATATGTCACTTTCGAACGCAGTATGTCCGTTACAACTCCTGATTTGCTGAGGATTTTGAGATGTCGTTGCTTGTTTTTTGCGTGGCGAACTCTTGTGATATCTGCAATGAGCTAGCTAGCTCAATAATTATCCAACTATAACGAGGTGGATGACTCAATGATTAATCAACGAGGTGGATGACTCGATGAATTATCCAACTGTAACGAGGTGAATCCTCGATAATGTTCAAACTGTAACAAGGTGGATGACTCAATAATGTTCCAACTGTAACGAGGTGGATGTCTTGATAATTATCCAACTGTAACAAGGTGGATGGCTTGATAATAGTCCAGCTATAACGAGGTGATGACTGGATAATTATCCAACTATAACGAGGTGGATGACTCGATGATTATCTAAATGTAACAAGATGGATGACTCGATAATGTTCCAACTGTAACGAGGTGGATAGATCGATGATTATCCAACTATAACGAGGTAGATGACTCGATAGTGTTCCAACTGTAACGAGGTAGATGACTCGATTTTTATCCAACTATAACGAGGTGGATGACTTGATAATGTTCCAACTATAACGAGGTGGATGACTCAATGATTATCCAACTGTAACGAGGTGGATGACTCGATAATATTTGTTTCTATAAAGGTTTAACGTCGTGCTGCATCTTTTCTTTGATGTCTTCTGCACCTGTGGTTTGATTTGAGAATTTATCCTCTTGGATGATCTCGACAAAGAATGAAATAAACTAGTTAGCAGAAACTGTAATTTAAATAGAGAAGTGATATGCTTTACCGTATTTGGCAGATGTTCTGCATCAGCCTCTGTCGGTCTTGGCGCAGTAGATGATGACTTTATATGATGTGAAAATGATGCTTCAGTAATAGAAAGATGATGATCCATTGGTAGGATAATACTGCTACCTGATAGGATGATGATGTTGATGCTCCATTAATAGGATAATGATTGATGATCCATCGGCGGGATGAAGTTGACGCTCCATTGGTAGGATGATGATGATCCATTAGTGGGACAATATTGATGATCCATTGGTAGGATGATTTTGATGCTCCACTGATAAGATGATGATGATGATCCATTGGTAGGATTAATGATGCTCCATTGATAGGATGATGATGTTCCATTGATGATCCATTAATAGGATGATGTTGATCCATTGACAGGATGGTGATATCCATCGATAAAATGATGGTGATGCCATTCTGGATTGTGGTATTATCTCATATGATAATATTGTAGAAATGTCCCTCTGGGAGAGTCTCACACTACCACGCTTGATACGATGAGATTTGTGAAATCTTCTTCAAATGTTCATAATGCTAAAGAGAATGTACTTGAATTTCATTGTAGATGATTCTACATGGTGAGATTCATGCTCTCACTTGTTCATATTTGTACATTTGCACTCAATTGTAGCTGATGCTTTGCTGAAAATTTGAACGAGGTGTTGTTGCTCGTATTCTGAACTTTTTTTTTCTTCTAAAAACTTTAATGACTTTACTGCATCCACAGAAAAACTTATCAATATTGAGGAGATCCCCACCCTTTTTATTTCTCCATATTCATTTAATGGAGGAATATGGGAACTTGAGGATATCTCATAAAACCTACACCCACAGAACAATTGTTAGTTTTTAAAACAAAATGATATGTGTTAACTTCTTCAAACGCTTGCTCCTTGACTTGCTGTCTTCAGTTGATCGCTCCCATCTCTTGCTTCTCAATGGACAAGACAAAATATTTATGCAAAATATTTGAAAAAATAGGTAAAATCTTTAAGAAAAAGGATTTTAAGAAAGTTGTAATTGAAAAATGTCACTGCTAAGTATCTTGTCACGTCAAGCTTTATGAACACCTTTGGGGTTTATATGTCGAGACCTATCAGACAACTTGTAGATAGGATTCTGAAAACTGTTAAAGTTTTGACAATAGGAATTCTGAAATATCAAAGATTGTTAAAATTTACTTCTGATCTTCAAACACAATGTTTGGGGATCACTTGAAGTTACTTCTTAACTCCTGATCATGCAGGAGTTATTCACAGCTATCTTAAACCTCTAATGCAAAAAAGATGAAATTTTTTGAGGTCATCCTCAAAATTTCTGTCCCAGTTAATTGTATTGGCGTATGAAAATCATGAAATTTTTACATCCTCTCAAATATTTTGTCCCACTTACGATTCTCAATGTAACTTAAGTCTTGTCTTGTTGGGGAGATCATCTTTTTGAGAATTTTTTAGTCCCTCTCAAAAATTTTGTCCAGTTTCTATTGTAAAGAAAAATAAAAATCTTAAGGGATATATTACTGAACCGTTGTGTCTCCTACGTATTTCGTTGAGGCAGGAATCAGGTTAAACGTAGTTCCCCCTCAAAGGTTAACAATAATAAGAATTATATAAAGAAACCGACCGAGGCCGACATAGGCTGTCTACATATCTCATTCTTGAAAATTCAGGTCGAATGTAGTTCAAGTACAAGGAAATATTAAAAGGGATAAATGGGGTGACCGAAACCGACATAGGCTGCCTATGTATCTCATTCTTGGGAATTCAGGTCAGATGTACTTCATTACAATAGATAATTTTCTAACTAAAGAACATAAGATAATTAAAAACAAATGATGCATTACAGGGAAAGAAATAAAAGAAGCTTTGAATCTTCAAATAGAGCATCTCTTGAATCATCTAGTTGATTGACAACCTGAGATGAATGTGTATATTCAATCACGGCTTGTGATGAAACAAAAGCTTCGATGTATTCTCAAAGTAAATTGTTGAGTTCTCTTTTTCAGGGGTTCTCCCATATTGACACTGATTCTGATTTCTTTGACACATTCATACTTTCTTAGATTTTTTCTTTTTTGTATCATCCAGACTTACCCTGAATCTCAAGGTGTTTCAAATCTTTGACAAGTCGTTTGAATATCGTGACCTCATCTTCATACTCTTATAACCCATCTTCATCTATCCCATTTTGTTCATTCAGCTTGTGATATGGCATGATATTGGTCGGTTATATAAAAAAATATTTTTACTAAAACCATAAACAAAGATTGTTAGATAAAAAATTAAAGTAAGCAAAAAATAATTCAAAATATAAGAGGGTTTCATTGAAAACAAGGAAATACGAACTTTGGTCATGACCATGAGTTATTTTGCCTTTTTTCAAAAACATTACAAGAGAAAGTAAAACATAAGTAGACACAAAAGGTGGGTTTCGAGCCTCATTCAAACTACCACCGATTTTGAAAACAACATAAAATTCAAATTTTGTCTATCAAGTTAAGCGAGAGATAAAGAGCGGAGTGGAAGTCCAATTAAGAACTAGCTCCATCGTTCAGCGTCTCGTATGCTTGGTGTCTCAATTATCTTCTTGTGTGCAACATCATCTTCAAAAAGATCCCCAATTCCTTCTCCAAGACCGTCATCTTTAGCATATTTCTCTACCACAAAGGACTGACATAAATGAGGCAAAAACTTTGGTGGAAAATGATTACTTCCCCTTCTTGTTCTGACCCTCTGTTGACACAGAATCAAAAGCTTGATGGGGTGTCATGCTCGTAAAATTGTGTTTCTCGATTATGCTCGAAGAAGCTACAACATTATCAAGGTTATCAGTACCAGTTGGAATAATCACATTTACCATGCACAACTCATTCTTCGTCTCTATCATATTAATTGTGTCACCTCCATAGTTCAGAAGAGAATTACTATAGACATTGGGTGTAGTGGTCTTGACTATATTCTGGTCGATCAAGTCCTGGATCTTGTGCTTTAAATTGATACAATCTTCAGTATCATGCCCAAAACTGTTGGAATGATATGCACACATCTGATCGGCTCGGTAAAATTGGGAGCTAGTATCAACAGGCTTGGACCAACTTGATGAATAACACGTGCCACACTCAATTGCTCAAACAACTTCGTCCGACTTTTAATGAGCGACATAACAATCCGAGAAGGTTTCTTCCCAAATTTTGGATGAGAAGGATGATAATAACCTTATTGAGGCATTTGACGATAACTTGGGGTGCTTTGTCGGAGAGGTGCTTAAGATTTTTGATCAGTCATAGTAATGGTGAATCCTTCAAGATTCCACTGTGAATCACCATTGTCATTGGAAGTGACAGTTTGAAGAGTGACAATTCTTTGATCAATCAAGTCTTGAATTTTATGCTTCAAATTTATGCAATCCTCAGTGGTATGTCCAGCACCTCTTGAATGGTAAGCACAATGAAGATTGGGCCTGTAAATCTTGGAATTCACATTGACATTTTTGGGTCAATTGTTCGTATAAGACCAACTAATTTTAATCTCTCAAAGAGTTGGGTTCAACTTTCAACCAAAGGAGTAAAGACTCGAGAATACTTCTTTGAAAACTCCTCACAAGAAAGGTTGTAATTATTTCGTGAAGATAGAGGTACTTGAAGGTAATTGGAAGGATTTTGGCGAGTAGGTGTTGGTGTTTGGAAATTTGGATAATGTGGGGCTTGGTAGCTACGAGGGGAATTTGGGTAATTTGGCAGTGCAGCTTAGTAACTTAATTGAGCATTTGGTTTACTTGGAAACGAAGCTTGGAAATTTGATTGAGCATTTTGGTAATTTGAAAATGGAGCTTGGTAATTTGGATGATTTGATGGTAGAGATTGGTAACTTGATCAGATGGAGTAAGGATTTTGTGGAGCTACAGGGTAGGTCTTGGATAATAAAGTCCTTCGAACATTAAGACCAACATGTCTCTTTGATTTGTGTCTTGATTCAAATGAGACAGAATAAACATTTTTCCTTTTTCTCTTTAATAGTCCTGGGGATTCATCTTGGGGAGTCATTTGGATGATTTTTCCGATCCTAAGACCATCTTCAATAACTTCACCAATTCTGACTATATCTCTGAACTTCCCTCCTAAAATGAGTAACATCTTGTTGTAATACTCAGGATCTTGAATGTGCACAAAGACTTCAATAATTTCTTTCACGGTCATAGCAGGTTTAACCCTTGAAGCCTCTCTTCTCCAACGGTAGGCATATTCGCGATAGGTTTCAGTAGAATTCTGTTTGACTCTCTCCAATAAGTATCGATCGGGAATGAATTCTACATTGTAGCAAGAACTTTCAATAAAGTCTTTAGCCAAAGCGTTCCAACTTGGCCAGTGTTTGAAAACTTTAGAAATAAATCATTACAAAGCTTCTTCTTTCAGACTTCAACTAAAGAGTCGCATCAGCAAAGCCTCATCTTTCCCAAATCCAATAAATTTATCACAATAAGCCCTCAAATGAGTCAAAGAAATCTCAACTCCACTAAATGTATCAAACTTTGGTACTTTAAAACCTTCTGGAAGCTCCAAATGTGGATGACGACACAAATCTTCATAATTGAACCCTACAATGTCTGGAGTGTGTCGAAAGTCCTTCATTGCATTCATGACTTCCTCTCTGATGCTTTGTTCAGCTTTTCGTTTCCTGACTGTCCACTCATTTCCCATATTCTCAGATTGTTCGGGTTCAAAATATATGGTAAGATGAGGGTACAATTCAGGTGATATTGAAAGATGAAATGTGGTTTTTAGAGGTTTGGGTTAAGTGGTAGGTTGGACAATTTGAGTAGGAATTTCATGATTGAGAGGAAAATTTTGGAGAATGTTGGTATCTGGATTATGAGAAGTAGGTGACTTTTGGTGTGAGAAACTAGCATGATGTGCATTAGGGGTGGTTAAGTCAATGATGGAAGGTTTTGGAATTGTAGAGGTGGTTGAATTGTTTGAGAAATGTTCGAACGTTGGATCTGAAGTAGGAAAATGGAGTTGAGGTCTCTCGTTGTCTTGAGTAGGAGTGTTACAAATGATATCCAAATTCATCAAATCTCGGGTCTTATCCATCTCCGCCCTCATTTCTACAATCTGTTGGAACAATTGTGCAATCAACTTATTCTGTTTCACAATGGTAGTCTCATTCACAGTAATTTTATTCAAATCGGTATTCTCAACAGCTTCAACCATTTTCTCTTTGACTTTTGACAAACATTGGTCGGAGAAGGAGAATTTGGGGTCTTTGGACCTGGTGAAGTATGGATGTTCAACCACTTTCTCAACACAGATCAATTTTTGTGTACCTGACAAAGAAAAATAACTCAAAGGCAAATGTGTTAGTCTGTGTCGATGATAGTTAATACAAAATATCATACACATTATTGTAAACACGAAATAATTGCTTTATTTGAAGATAAATTAGCCCACGTATATAGAAAGATGACTTAATAAACAGAAATTTGTTTATTGATTTTAGGATTAATGAATCAGAAATGTCAACTTGAATCGGGACAAAGTCAATTGTATATTTCATTGTTGTACTTCTTATTTTTGATTGAGACGTAACTCTAATTTTCTTGTAAGAGTTATAAAAGATAAATTTCTCAAAATAGGGACCAAACCTTGAAAGGCTGCTTACGTATCTCACAAAAGAGAATTCAGCTCCTATGTAGTTCGACCTATTTTGATTTCTTTTGATTTGAATTGATGAATATTTTTCTGATATGAGAGTAGTATTAAAAAAAACGAAGTTCATTTGTTTTTGGAAAACTAAACACTCAAAGAGTACTTGGACACACTTTTGACAGTGACTTGATATTTGTGCTTAGGGGTTCTAAAAATTATTTGAAGAAGAGTGAGCTAGAATATCTCCAGATAAAACAACATATTCACATAAGTAATTATAACACATAAAAAAGTATAGCGCGTTCTAAACAAATATGTGACCCTTTTATGCCAAGGGTAGGCTTAGCGATTTGAGAGATGTATATGTCATTTGAAACATTTAACTGCCTAAAACTCAAATTTATACAAATTTTATTAATAAAGATGAATGGAGATACATATCGGTGAAAACGAGATACAATATAGTCAGTTTCACGCAATGGTACGAGTCTACAGTGTGCCTCCACGAAAGGTCCTTCTTTCTTCATTTCTTGTCATCTCCGGGTGCCTGCATCTTTGGATAGGCTAGTAGCTTGTGAAACTCTCTCTTCAACTAAACTATAATATAATTCTCATTCCACTAGCCAATGATTTTTTTTAACAACGTATACATCCTACAAATATAAACAAATAAGTATGAGCGTCCGTTTAGGCTATGAGCCATTTTGAATTCAGTGTGGTCTTCTAATGGGCCCAACACGCTTTGGATGTTGGGTCATCTTAATTCAAATGCTTCTAAATTTTGGGTCTTGGTTCAGCTCTACACAAGTTGACTAGGAGTGACTTTTGAAAGACCGGAAAACCCAAGCGGACAACTTAGGCTGGAATTCACGACAACCATTGAACGCATGACGAACCAATAAATTGCCGATCATTCCAGAAAATGGTTGAGTATTTTAAAGTACGGTTGCGGTTCTGCAAACCATCCCTTAATATACTATACATACATATTGGAAGATTCCATGAAATGCAATGATAATTTATGAAAATTTAAATATATTCAGCACAAACGTCATTCTAAAAATTAATAAAAAATAGTCAAACAATCAAATCTCATAGTTAGAACTTAATTAGTCTTCAGCGGAGTCGTCATATCTATTTTATGAAAAAAAATATAAAGAAAGAATGACTATGACTAAGTTTCGAAAATTCAATTAATCTTATTATTTAAGAAAAATCAATTTTCCGAATTAACAGAGTCACCACTTGATTTTTAGTAAAAATCAAGAAAAACTTATAATTATTTTCAAAAGATTTAAACAGAAAAAATCGATTGAAAAGGGGTTCGAAGTTCAAATGTACATTCCGAGAAGGTGTTAGGCCCGCGGAATGCTCGCTAACTCGCGATTGACCGGCGATTTGACTAAAATGACTTTTATTTAGGACTAAGTAAAGGAAATTCATTTATTTTACTTACTTATTATTATTTCTAATTAATTGTTTTAAGAGAAAATAAACTAGAGGGTATATCTTTTTTCTAAGGGAAGAATTCATAAATTGAAAGACAACTAAAATAATAAATGGTAAAACCAACTGATAAGGAAAAATATAAATATATATGAATAAAGTATGAAAATAAAATGGCTTCTCTTGGGGTGTTTAATTAAATAAAAAAAACAAAATCAAATAAATGGTAAGTTTACACAATAATTAAATAAATAAGTAAATAAGATAAAGGATAATATTCAAATTTGGGCTTTTTGCCCAAATTTCAAATATGATGCAAATTTGGGCCAAGCCTTTTCTTCTTGTGGAGCCTTCTGTATACACCAATTATACAATGTATACGAGACTCATACTTCATCTCCGCCCTAACTTTCATTTTCAACTTGTAACTTTTTTGGGCATTTTAAAATCGAAAATTTATATTTCAGCTCTTTTTAATCTCTGGAAATCTGTATTTCGTCGAAATTTATATTATTTTGCTTTTTTTCACCTGTATCTTCACGTTTTTGCACCTGTTTATTGTATATTTTGACTGTATACAACCAGTATATTAACCTATATTTCGGCTTTCGGAGGCTGCAAAATTAATTTTCAGCAACATATTGTTGCCTTCAATCTGTTCACCATTTTTAGAAGGCTGACCAACTCGACCAGGAAGGTCTGAGCTTTTGGGAGCTCAACCAAGAAA
The DNA here is from genome assembly GCA_027704805.1 of Solanum corneliomulleri. Taxonomy (NCBI): domain Eukaryota; kingdom Viridiplantae; phylum Streptophyta; class Magnoliopsida; order Solanales; family Solanaceae; genus Solanum; species Solanum corneliomulleri. Next base: position 62,465,923 of record JAKWIY010003052.1, read on the forward strand.
TGCGAGGGGAGACATAAAATCCACGAGGACTTGAAATGAATTTCGCATGCGATAAAATATAGCTGAATTAGAATATGAAATGATAAAATAAATCAAGCATATCTCAAATAAAATACAATTTGAAAATGAAAAGTCACTTAAAGATACTCAAGTTTAACCAATGCATATGACTCCAGAGAAAATCCAATGAACCAAATTAAGAGTGACAAAGTTGATATGCAAGTTATAATACAAATGTTTTTGAAGATCATTATTTATCACATTAAATACAAACGATTCATTTTCAACAATTTTCATATTTAAATATAAAAAATATAAGTTGAAATTAATGCTATTAAATAAATATTAAATTTTGTATGAAATATATTATAATTTTTATCAAATTTAAAGAGTAGTTTTCTTAAATTAATTGACTTAACTATAATTATTATAATTGTTAATATAATATAATTTTGATCTTTAAACTCTAGATAAGACATATGTCGCATATCTAGGGTGCACTTGACGAAATAGAAGGGAGTTGGATCCGTGAAGTTTATTCTAAGAAACTGAAAAATCTCCTAAGAAAATCATAGAGCACACTTCTTAATGGTATGTTTTCCACATTTACGTAGATTCTATCTAGATAAGTGTTAGGGTCTTTCATATCAATACTAGGGAAACGTAGAAGACTTAAATACCTAAATCAAAGAATTTACAAGAAATCGTCCATGACAGGGCCTATTCGGGAATGATGCTCCTAACATAATTTTTTTCATACTCAAGGTTCAAACCCGAAATCAATATATATATATATATATATATATATATATATTATATATATATTATATATATATATATTATATAATGATGACCATAGACAAGGTGATGTGGCACCTCTCTAGCCTCTATTTGCATTTAGTTTTTTCTTTTCTTTTTTGCTTTTTTTAAAAAATAAATTGATTATTATATCATAAAAAGAATTACTAAAATTTATTACAAATAAATATTTTATTAATGAGGATCATTTATAAGAAAAACTCTTCATTTTTTTGTTTAATTATCTCACTTATAATAAAAAGAGGAATATAATTTATTTATTTTGACTTTTTTAAATTTAAATTAATTATTTTATTATAAAAATAAATATTTTGTTAATGTAGAAACATTTATTAAAAAACTCTCTATATTTTTTTTCTATTTTTTTCTCTCACTTCTAATCATGAAATCATAATAATTTTTGTTTTACATTTTAAGTATTTTTATTTTTATTTTTTAAATTAATTAACTAGGAGTTACTAATCATGAACTTGCCCCTCTTTAGTTTTTTTTTTTTTTAATAGTATTCATAACTCTCATAATTTTTATGTTCATATATACCTCCAAATTAAATTTGTAAGTTTATGATGTCTTATGATATTCCTTTATTTTGCCTATAAATTCATATTAGTTTCATGAAGATTCACATTCACAATTATCCTTTCTCTTTTCATCATATATGTTTGGTTTGTAACAAAAAGAGTACATGAAGGTAAGAGATATTTCATTGCAAATTTTTATTTTTTATTTTCTATATTTTTGTTTATATAAATTAGTATGTGGTTTGTGAATAAACTAACATGGAAGAAAAAAAATACATGAAGTTAATAAATATATCATTCTCAAGTCCTTATTTTTTTCATTTCCTTTATTTTGTCTACATAAATTCATATTTATTTTCATGAAGAATCACATACAAAGTTATAATTTCTCTTCTTTATCATACTTTTTTGTGAATTAACTAACACGTAACAAAAAAAAATGAAGGTAAGATATATTTCATTCTAAAGTCTTTCTTTTTATTTTTATGTACTTAGACATGCTTTCTTAATTATTTTTTTTATGTTTGTATTATAATTTATCAAGTAAGTATGATTAAAAAAATCTCTGTAATTCTTAACAATGTGTTGTCCGTACGCAATTGCTCTTTCTAATAGTTAGTTTTCCAGATGTAATATAGTTTGATTATAATATTTGTTATATTTCAAGAAATAATTATTATTTAGTATTGTTAGTACTATTGAAAAGATAATATACAAATACATTAAATATAGTTTATATTTCGTTCTTTCTTTTGACATAATTATTTTTAATTGGTATATGATTTTTTTAATTCAGTTGGTTGCACATAATGAAGAGTTTGACATATGGATCAAACATGATGGCGGATCTCTTTGCAAAGGAATATGTTAGAAGGAAAAAAATTAAACATAATTAGAGATTATTTTTTCACTTTGAATTGTATTAGCAACTTAATTACTTTTGCTAGTGTCTTTTAAAATTTTGATTTATATAAATAATTTAGCTAAATGTATTATATTGTCGATGCTAATCATTTGATCATTTAGTATTCTACTTTCTTTTTGTTATGAAAAAAATTAACATAATTATTTTATTTTAACAACAAAAACAAAATTTAAGATGATTAGTTTCATTTTATTATAATTATAAAAACTAATTGAAAAATAAAATATTATTTTCATGATGTCATTCTTTCTGTATGTAACAATCTCTCACCATTCATTTTGCTTCGAAATGTATTTATAATTTTATGTAGTCAGCAATTATTATATTTTCTATATTCATTTTTTGTATTTTCACCCCTTATTTTTATTTATTTATTTTACAAATAAAATGAATACATAATTAGTAATACATTTATTGTCTAATAAAATTATACATTTAAATTATTTATAACCCATGTCTCTTCATCTTACTTGTAACGTTTGATATTAAATATTATTCGTAACTTTATATGTTTTATTTTCCGTAAGTCTTATAAATATTTAATTAATGTTTGAAAAATTATAACAAGTAAATGTAATAATATAATTAAAAGAAATCAATTTTATTTTGACGAAATCAGAGTTTGAACAGAACATTAGTACTGCTACAAAAGATAGAACATTAGTACTCCTACAAAAGATATAGAAAATTAGAACATATAAAATATTCAACCTAATACAATATATTGTTATTTCAACATGTTATCTCTCTTATTTCATTTACTTCACCACGGTGAATATTTTGTTCTAATATATATATATATTATATATATATATATATATATATATATTATATATATCGTAAACGAGGAGAAATATTAATGTTATCTAATATATTCGATACTAACCTAAATATTACATATTTCATATTATTATCTTTTAAATATTTATACTAGTCGTGCGAAGCGCGAATAGTTTTACTAGTATAAGTTAAGGAAAAATAGTTTCACCATTACATCACAACCCAAATAGTGTGAGGGATAGTCTATTATTATAAAAGAGCATAGAAGAGTAATAATATTCCAATTGGTCCTATAATTGGTGCTTTGACAACAACATATGTGGATGAAAAATACAGCATAGACTTGTTCTTCTTTCAGTCAAAAATACATAAGAGCTAGATTCGTTACTTATTGGTCTAGTTTACTAAAGTGAAGCTTCTTTAGAATTCAATACAGTACTTTTACATCCTTGTGGAACTGCATGTGATGGGAATAGTATTAATTCCTTTCACTTTACTACGCATCTTACTTTGACGAGATATATCGTTATTTGATTATGAACAAATTATTTTAGTGTTGATTATCTCGATATATGATTATCTCGAGATAAGTTATCATGTGATAAGTTACCTCACTATATATGAAATAACTTGTTCTATTACTGATTTAAATGGTGGGATAAATAATTTTAGAACTACTTAATATCTCTAATCAAATGCGAGATAAAATATTTTCACATTTTATACCTGAATTATATCACCTAATACCTCACACCAAATAACTCCATAGAATTTAACAAAGTATGATAAATTTTTTAATCTCTGTTATTTTAACTATAAAATGTATTTCATACATCTAATTGTTTATTGAATTTTGAGACTTAATCAAATGTGACACACATATGAGTTATAAAAATTAAAAGTTATCACATAAAAAGTGACTTTCTCTTTATAATATTAAAAAAAAGTATGAAAAAGAGTTCTTCGAATGATAAGCATATTATTCATCTCCAATAAAGAGGGTGTGGATTTGAATCACCAATAAATAAATAAAAAAAGATGGGAGCTCCAAAAGAGAGAATCTTTGAAAATAATTAAAAAATAAGAAATAGAGATTAAAATAGCAAGAATGACAAGGAAACAGTACTTTTTTGTAATTATTTTCTCTGTTCATTTTTATTTATTTACTTTAAGTTTGCATACCTCTTAATAAAAAGAGAAATATTGAAAACACTCCTAAATAGGTGTTTGGACATGCGATATGAAATCTTGAGATGAAATTACCGTCTGGACATACAATTTAACATTGATTTCATCTCATGATTATTTCATATCATATTCTCCATATTAATGTCATGATTTGAGAATTTCAAACCATAATTTGGAATTTTTAAATATAAAAATCGTCCCACAAGTTAATTGTTTTTTTAAAACAACCCACATTTATATCTACTAATCATTTATTTTATATGTAAAAATAAAATTTATAAATCATAGCATTACCTTTTAAATTAGTTTCATCTCATATATTGATTATTCTTACTGACATAAAATTTATTACTACTTCAAATCAATTTCTACTTTACCATTTATATTCACTAAATTAATTATTTTTTATCAAATGTTTTTATCAATCAAACTGACAAACAAATGGCTCAAAGTAACAATGTTGGTTAATGCAAGTTCGACTTGAAAAAATTGTCCATATGTATTATGTGGGGGACACAACTTATATATTTTAAACTTTTTAATTGAATTAAAAGCTTAATCAATAAACCTTGAATTTTATAAAGAATTTCTTTGAGATAGTGTATTATGGAACTTTATAAGCTTTTGTTTATTTGATGATATTGTAAAAATAATTGGATAATTTTAATAACTATACAACTTATAGTGTTTTATGTTTATGAGAAAACATAAAAAGTTCAAATCAAATTTCAAAACAAAACTTCCACGTCATCTCGTAATTTCATACCACATGGTAAACGGGTTTATGTAAATTATCAATTTCATCCTTAAACTATTGACAACTTTAAAAATACTCTTGTCCTTTTGGATGCGTAGCCGAAACCAATATCATGTAGAGATGACAACGGGGCGGGGCGGGACAGTTGCGGGGCAAACTCGCACAAATTCGCAAACTTACTAATTTGTCCCGCCGCACATAGAAAAAAATGTGCTTTCAATCTGCCCAATGGTAGCATTCAAGGAAGCATTAATCCATTGAATAAAAAATATGAAGCCTTAGAAACTTCAAGGCGGTCCACATTAAGATCTCATACCAAGGAGTACAATGATAAGCTCAACGGGCTTCATCGCTGAGCTAAAGGTGTCTTGCCAGGGAAGAAGAGCTCAAGTTCAAGGAAGAATGAATTGTCTAAATGCTACAACTTTAGTTGGAACAAATATACACTCACCATTACATACCCAACTCACCATCCCATCATCTATGTTAAATCCATCACATGATACTGATGACCTCTCTTTGAGTGTTGACCTTTCTCAAACTTCCGTACCTATTGCCCCATCTGATAATAATTCATCTCGGGCTCTACTGTCACTACACCAAAAATAAATTTTAGCGGTAATAAATATTGACATTAATAAAGTGTGATAAATTATTTATTGGCATTAGTTATGTATCATTAGAACCAATGTCGCTAAAAGCTTTAGGGACATATGCAAAAAGGTGCTAATTGCCACTAAAAATACATATTTAGCGGCAATTAATTCATTAATTGCCGCTAATGATCATTTTTTATGTAGTGTGCCTATTGTTCACCACATGGTTACTTGTATTGGAACAAGCTTGTTGAAGCGTAAACTTCCTTTTCCTTATATGCTATTACATATTCTAGTAAGAAACCTACTTGTTATTCACAAGTTGCTAAGGAGGACCATTGGCGTCATGTGATGGCTAAAAAGTAGAATGCTTTCATTCAAACTTGGAAACTAGTATCTCCATCATCTTCTTAGAATGTTATTGGTTGTCGTTGGGTGTTCAAACAAGGCTAAAATCAGACGGATCTTTGGATCGTTACAATGGATGCTTAGTTGCCAAGGGGTACCATCAACATACGTCTTGGAATTGAATCTGTGCATGTTAGTATTTTTGTTAATGCTGATATGGTCTCCGTATTAGATGGGTCCATTATCCCACTTCATGGATCCATTATTCCACTAATGAGAAGGTAGTTAACTACCAATTATCCCACTACATGAATCCATTATCCTATTAAGTGGTTGGTAAATTCGCATAACCTCTTAACCATTCTTAATGGAAGCACGGTTATAAATATGTCATTTGGTTCAAAGGTCCCTAAACACATTGCTTCTAAAACTTCATATCATCTAAGAGTGAGGTTTTCAGTGCTTAGAAGATCTTTGAAGGAAAGAAGAATTGCAGACTCCGACTATATCTCTAACAATGGCTGGGGGTATATCGATCACTCTATATTTCCGCTGCGTCATTGCTCTGTAATGTATAACAGTGGACACATTTAGTCCGGTGATGA
>JAKWIY010003052.1:62472561-62689535 GCA_027704805.1 Solanum corneliomulleri
GTCGAGGGTGTCTCATCCCAGAACACTTAGAATTCTGAAATTTGGGTTCTAAAATCGACTCTCTGTAATCTGTGACGGACATGCAGGACGAACCGTCACAGCTACGACGAACCGTCATGAGCTCCCGTTGCAAAACACTTCAACTCTTGAGAATTTGGTACGAGAAACGAGTCTCTGACCGTCATGACGGAAGTGCAGGACGGACCGTCACAGGTGTGACGGACCGTCACAGTGTCCTTGGTGAAAAATAGAGTTCTAATCGTTACGACGACCTGTGTGACGGACCGTCGCAGGCACGATGGGCCGTCACAGGTTGCGCAAATCCTAGGCAGAATCGGATTTCTTTACACGTTTTAAGGGACGTTTTGGACTATTCTTTCCTTAATTATAAAGTTATAGGGTTAATATTAATAAGTCTAATTACTTGGGGGTTAAAAGAGGTAACCTTAAGTTAATTAGTGGGTTCTATTGTCCTCTTTTACACTTAGTTATATGTTAATTAGGGTAAAAGAAAGAGGGTTTGAATAAAAGAAAACAGAAAGAACAAGAGAGAAAGAGAGGAGTCGATCGAATTGGGAGAGGAGAAACGAGAAGCAGAACAAGGCTTTGGGGAAATTCTTGCTCGATCACTAGTCTTTGGTGGAGGTAGGTTATGGTTTTTACGATATTCGTAGTGAACTCTTAATAGTGAATGATATGTATTGGTGGTATTGTAAACCTGTCTATATGCTTAATTGTATGCTTGCATGAATATGATTATATGATTTTGATAAAACAAGCATGATGAAAACCATTGAATCCCAAATCTTGAAAGAAACTTTAATCTACGTTATTAATGATGATGCCTTAGTATAAAAGAAGGCTTGATGAATGAAAGTAATGGGATTGGTGATGCCTTGGTATAGAGAAGGCTTGATGAACGGATACAATGAGGTTAGTGGATCGGAGTGTCACGTTCCGACACATAGTATTAGTGGATCGGAGTGTCACGTTCCGACACATAGTATTAGTGGATCGGAGTGTCACGTTCCGACACATAGTATTAGTGGGACGGGTGTCACGAACTGACACGTAGAATTAGGGGATCGGAGTGTCACGTACCGACACATATAGGGGATCGGAGTGTCACGTTCTGACACATATAGAGGATCGGAGTGTCACGTACCGATACATATAGGGGATCGGGTGTCACGAACCGACACGTAGAATTAGGGGATCGGAGTGTCACGTACCGACACATAGTGGTAGGGGATCAGAGTGTCACGTACCGACACAAGAGGAAGAAAGATAATGAATCTTGAAAGATGATAAATATACTCAATCTAATAAACTTAATTCCCAAATGAGTATGGTATTGAGGCTTGAGCCCTCATGGATGAACTTGATGGTACTTGTTGATGATTATAGTACTTGTTGTTGCTACATGATTGAGTTTATAGTTGATTTATAATATTACTTGATATATATTATCTTCTATTTTGAGTTGGCCGATGATATCTACTCAGTACTTGTGGTTGTACTGACCCCCTACTTTTATGTTTTCTTCTTTGTTATTTGTGGAATGCAGCAAACGTTCCGTCAACTTCAACTCAGCAGTAATTCTAGCCAGTCTTCACTACATCGGAAATTCAGGGTGAGCTAATGCGTCTAGCTTGGACTGGGTCTTCTTCTTCAAGTCTTGATGCCTTGAACTTCCGGCATGGACTAGCTTTCTATTTATTTTGTTTTCTTAGATATTCTTAGTTTAGTAATTTGAGGATAGATATTCTTGTGATGATGACTTCCAGATTTTGGGGATAATAATAATAGTTTTGAATTGTTTTTATTAATGAGTTAAGTCTTCCGCATTATTTTTTGTTGATATAAATTGAAATGTTAAGGTTTAGATTGGTTGGTTCGCTCACATAGGAGGGTGAATGTGGGTGCCAGTCGCGTCCCCAATTTGGGTCGTGACAGATAGGCCTTGGCTGAGCATTAACTCCAGCCTGACCTCTATTTTGTAGACAGTCTCTGACCATGTGTACACTCTTACCACAACTGAAGCAAGCATTAGTGTCATGTCTGAACTCTCCACTGTGAGCTCAGCCACACTTAGCAAAGTTCTTCCTAGGACGCTGCATCTCGCCTCCATTGCCCTTCTTGGGTTCAGGTCTGCCACCTTTAGGTGTTGTATTCCTGAGGGTTAAAATTCCAAGAACTCTATTGCCCCTTGTTGAATCTGGCTACTCACGGATGCCAAAATTATTTTTATGGCCTCTAGGGCTAGGACCTGCTTGATCTTGAGGCCTAGGCCTCCTAATATCACGAACACCTCTTATCTTGGGGCTGTCCTCTACCTGCTGGACATGCACCATTAACCCGGAAAGGTCCATATTATCATGGAGCATCGCAAACCGACACTCCACCTCCATGTCCCATTGATTCCCGTGAGAAACCTACTTTTTTTTGTTACGTGTTAGTTAATTCACACAAAAAATATGATGAAGAAGATAAATTATAACTTTGCATGTGAATCTTCATGAAAATAAATATGAATTTATGTAGACAAAATAAAGGAAATAAAAAAAATAAGGACTTAAGAATGATATATTTATTAACCTCATGTATTTTTTTTTCTTACATATTAGTTTCATTCACAAACCACATACTAATTTACATAGACAAAAATAGAGAAAAAAAATTGCAATGAAATATCTCTTACCTTCATGTATTTCTTTTTTGTTACAAACCAAACCTATATGATGAAAGAAAGGATAATTGTGAATGTGAATCTTCATTAAACTAATATAAATGTATAGACAAAATAAAGGAATATCATAAGACAACATAAATTTATAAATTTAATTTGGAGAATATGTATGGACATAAAAATTATCACAGTTATGAATACTATTAAAAGAAAAAATTAAAGAGGGGCAAGTCATGATTAGTAACTCCTAGTGAATAAATTAAAAAAATAAAAATAAAAATACTTAAAATAAAAAAAATATTATGATTTCATGATTAGAAGTGAGAGAAACAAATAGAAAAAAAAAATATAGAGAGTTTTTTAATAAATGATTCTACATTAACAAAATATTTATTTGTATAAATAAAGTAATCTATTTTATAATAAAATAATTAATTTAAATTTACAAAAGTCAAAAATAAATAAATTATATTCCTCTTTTTATTATAAGTGAGATAAATAAATAAATAAAAAAGAATTATCCTTATAAATGATCCTCCATTAATAAAATATTTGTTTTTAATAAATTTTAGTAATCCTTTTTATGATATAATAATTAATTTATTTAAAAAAAAAAAAAAAGCAAAAAACTAAGTGTGTGTGTGTGTGTAGTTTGGTAAATTCTTGTACAGTTTGGCCAGATCTAGAAGTGCTCAAAAAGGCAATCATGTTACGATGTGGCATCAAAGGGGATTGTAAGATTGGTTTATTTTTCAATCATCATTTACTTAAAAGACTATCTCTGATGAAAGACTTTGTTAATCTGATTTGCAAATGAGCGTACTATATCGCATGCAAAGAAGATTTTTCTTTTCTAATGAGAACTTAATTTATGATGTCAGATTTAAGATTGATGAGGAGACAACAAAAGCAATGACATGAGTCTCTCTTCCAAATTTATTGCTTACCCTTTTTTTGTTAAAGAATCCTTGTTTTCACAAGCCTTGACGTAGGCATGCATTTGCTACTAAATTTGGCAACCATCAACAAAACTAGGCTAAGTTGTGCTTGAATTTAAGTGATGCTGGACTTTTTGGCAGATCTTTCACATTTTGTGATAATGGATATTGAGAATGAGGAAACGAGGGAGGTTAGATCTGAAACATTTACCATCAGATATGACTATATATCAAAGTATTGCGTGGAGTGTAGATTACAAGGTCATAATTAAAAAAAATGTAGAATTATTAATCCTAAATTGAATTTAAAGAATGATATTGATAAGATAAAACACTATTAGAAATTCGTTGATTGCCGATTTCAAAATTAGTTGGAATGTAGTCGGAAAATGATGTTTGTCGATGACCTTCCGACTACTTTACAGTAGTCGATATCTGGAGCATAAAAAATTATTTATCGACTACTGTGATCGGTGTTTTTCTACTACGATAGTCAACAAATATAAAACAACATCTGACCATTAAGTACCTAAATGGCCGACTACTGTAATCGGAAACTATTAAAATAATAATTTAATAATTAAAACATTGCCGACTACTATAGTTGGTAATTAAATAAAGTTGACTGCTGTAGTTGGTAATAATTAAAATAATAATTTAACAAATAAATTATGCTGACTACTGTAGTCGCTAATAAATTAATAATAAAAACAATGCCGACTACAGTAATAGTTGAACAATATTAAATAATTAATTAATATATATTTCGATAAGTGTGGTCATCATATAATTAATTTGTTAATCGTATTAGTAAATTTTCGACTACTACAGTCGGTTTATATAACAAATTATTCACTATTTAGGTAATCTGCCGATTACTGTAGTCGGCAATTTTAATTTTATTAAATAAATTATATGATATTGCATACTATTTTCGAAAAATTACATTTACTACTGAAAATGTTGTTTCTTTGGTAGACCACCTGCTGAAATTAATACTATCATCCATCCACAAAAACTCAAAAATAATATCAAACATCGAATACATTCCTAAACATTCAAATTGCATCCTATTCAATTCAATTAAGTCTAAAAGCTCAAGCATCACCAAAATCTAGTCTAATAAAATGTTCAAAACATGTCTAAATCTCATAAAAAATATCTAAACAACTATAAAATAATCTACTCTTCATCAGAGTCGGTCCCTTCACTTTCATTAGTTTCAACCATATGTTTCTCCATGAGTTTTTGCATTTTAGAAAAGTTAGTTTCAGATGATTAAAGTCATTCTGTAAGCTCTGAAATTTTTCGTTGCATTGCTTCCATTTCTTCCGAAGATTGAGAAATATAAGCACCAGACAACAATGATGATGGATGAAACGAGGAAGGTTGTGCTCCCATTCCATAAACTCTACCTTTCTTCACAACTCCTGCAACATTTATTCATATAGATGTAATATCACTAGATGATGTGGAATCAACCTCTGAAGTAGGATGTGTCTGAAGCCATTCATTCAAGCCTCTCTGAAATTGAACCTGAAATAAATGTATATATAAATCAATAATATTATTTGTTTAAGACATGATAAACAATTAATTAAAAAGATAACTGATTTCCATTTTTTGAGAACACTTTTTCAGCCTTTTGTTTTTGTGTAAGTCCTCCTGTTGTTTTAGCTTATTGTGCCACCTACAACTTCCCTCTAACCTTATTAATCTCGTCTAACAAACTATCATATTGTTGAGTATGTAACTTTCTAGCTAAAGTCAATAAGCAAAGGTTATGCAAGCATGGAATACAACTTCATTGGGTATACAAAAGTGATTTGATAAAGCTTGATATTCTCATAAATGGTGATTCTGGCAGATTCACGATATGACTACAACCTATTTGATCAGAACAAGATTATATAAATGCTCTGCATAGACCATTATGTAAAGCTTTTACTGGAAAAAGAGGCAATCACCTCTTTGCGATATGAAGAAATAGAACGAAGGCTGAATATCTAAAAAAAAAGTCGCACAAAAAAATTATACATGTCCACGCCTCGCCAAGTCATTTCTACAACATGAAAGATATCCAACCTCTCATAATTTATACCACAAAACTGTACTTGTCCACACAATGCGCCAAGTAAGTTCTACAAATGCATGCATCAAGTACCAGTAGAATACACTTTAAAAATCACAAACATGAGTTACAACATCTAACTTAACAACTACTTTTAGCAGATAGTTCTAATTCATTACCACATATTATTCGACTAGTAACATATCAGTTGTCCATGCTCCTCACGCCATCTCAAGTTTCCATACATGAGGCAAATTGCAGTTTTTTTTTTTATGATTTATTTCCATTGTGATTTAAGATTCTATAATTATGTTAAATAAAATAACATCGAAGTGTTATAACTTACAAATGTCTCCTCTGCACGTGGCTCTATCCATTCTCCCTTTGTGCTATCCTTATTTTTTTCTCATACGTCAGCCCAACCCCATCAACAATCCAACAGCAATACAAATGTGGCCCTACCCCATTCCCTTCATTCTTCTTCTTCTCCAGAAGTTCAAGGAAACTCAATCCACGCGCTGCAAACTCCAGCAGAGCAGCAAATCAGACGCGACCAAAATCGCGTGACCCGCGTCCCTCTCAACCAGTTCTGTAGCAGCAGCACGTGAATCGTGCTCAAATCTTCCAGGTGGAGCAATCTCAGGGCCTCTATCGTCCTTCACTCAAGAATGAATGGCTGCGATTTCCATTCCGTTGAAGATGGGTACTATTGAGTGCTCCTCAACCAACTCTTAAAGGTGATTCAAATTTTGAATTCAAAAATGACACCAATTACCTCCCATTTTCCCCCCGTTTTCAGCCTTAGTTTCCCCTATATAAATCCCTCTCTCCTTCCCTGTTGGGGGTGCAAGAACAGTGGGTAAAAAATACAAGAAAAAGACTGAAATTCATTAAGCATAAGAAAGGAAAAACTGAGCGCCCAAGATCCGACCACCATTTTTCTATAAAGGAATAGCTTACAAATAAATTTTAAATAGTCGAGCTTATATCAAAGAGATTCTAGAAAATCTTCTAGTCTAAAGTCCTAGAAACTCATTGTTTGAGTTTTCGTTTGGACTCCTTGTTTGCTGTTCGAGTCTGACTCGTGTGATAGGAGTCTCCTTGTAGTGGTGGAAGGTTTTGCAGGGCTTGTTGTCCTCGTTCGCTGCGTTAAAAAAGGTAACAGTTCTTCAAATTTCTCATCTTTTTTATTTCCTAAAGTGATGTATTGCTATCAACAATTATTGAGTTCGTAATATATCAATATACCTTGTTTGTGATTTTTTTTGTTGTTCCTGTTGAAACAAGGAGAAGCTATGGGGCACTTCAGATCTCCATTGAAGAAGCTTCGAGAAGAATGAAAATGGAAGAGAGAAACAGAGTTCTGAGATCGATCAAGAGTGAATGAGAGAATGGAAAAAATTGAATTATCTCATCTAGCAATTACAATTTATACAAGTGTGTATTTGTCTAATCACAAGTAGTTGCTGTAAAAAAAAATTAAACTAACTCAATAACAAAGCTAACTAACTCAAATACAAAAAATAACTAACTCGTAACTAACTTGTAACTAATCTGTCAGCTAAGCCAACTTGCTCTAATTTAAAACTAAGTAATCTGCATCTTAACAGCCCCCCTCAAGTTGGAGGTGAGTAGCTCACAGCTAACTTGTGCAGTAGAATGGAATGTTTAGAGCTTGGCAGAGGTTTGGTCAAAACATCAGCTAATTGTTCATCAGTTGGGATATGATGAAGTACAATAAGTCCTTCCTGTAACTTTTCTCTGACAAAATGGCAATCAACCTCTATGTGTTTCGTTCTTTCATGAAACACAGGTTTCTTTGCAATATGAACAGCTGCTTGGCTATCGCAAAATACGGGAACAGGTAAGTTACATGGTGAGTGCAACTCAGTTAGTAATCTTTCCAGCCAGACCAATTCTCCCACCACTTTTGTAATGGCTCTGTACTATGCTTCTGCTGAGGACAAGGAGATTGTTGCTTGTTTCTTGGATTTCCAACAAATGGGACTCTCTCCCATCAGCACAATATAACCACTCACTGATCTTCTAGAATCAGGACATGCAGCCCAATCTGAGTAGCAATAGGCAGTGATAGTGCAATCAGTGCTATTGGATAAGAATATTCCCAAACAAGGGTCATTCATAAGATACCTCAGGACATGGTAAGCAACTTTAAGATGTGGTTCCCTAGGAGATTGAAGAAACTGACTAAGGTGTTGAACACTAAAAGTTATGTCCAACCTGGTATTAGTTAAGAAGTTTAACTTTCCCACCAATTTTCTGTAGAATGTGGGATCTTTTAGTAAAGCTCCTTCATTTGCTTTGAGCTTCACTGTGGATTCAAGAGGCGACATGGTTGGTTTGCATGATGTGCAGTCAAATTCTTTCAGCAAATCTGTAATGAACTTTCTCTGTGAGATCAGAACTCCAGTGTCCTTGTAAAGTATTTCTAATCCCAGAAAATAATGAAGTTTTCACAAGTCCTTTATTTTGAATTGATCATGAAGGAAATTCTTCAAAGATCTGATTTCATTAACATCAGTTCCTGTCTGTATTATGTCATCAACATAGACAACAACAAACACTAGAGAAACACCAGCCTTTCTATAAGACAAAGAATAATCACTGTCTGAGTGAGAATAACTTCTTGAGAAAAGCATTTGAGCTAACTTGTCATACCATTGTCTACTTGCCTGTTTCAGCCCATACAATGACTTTATGAGTTTACAACACAAACCTTTGTTTTCCACTAAGAGTCCTTGAGATATGCCCATGTAAACTTCTTCACACAAATCTCCATGCAAAAATGCATTGTTAACATCCAGTTGGTACATGTTCCAGTTCTTTTTCACAGCTATACTTATCATGCCCTGATAGTAGTCATCTTTACTACTGGGGAAAAAGTTTCATTGTAATTGATCCCAGCCTGCTGAGTGTATCCCTTCACAACAAGTCTGGCCTTGTATCTTTCCACTGTCCCATAAGTTTTCTGTTTGATCTTGTATACCCACTTACAACCTATTGTTTTCTTCCCTGCAGGCAACTTAACAATCTCCCAAGTATTGTTAGAAAATAATGCTTCAAACTCAGATGTCATTGCTGCTTGCCAAGCAGGATCTATCACTGCCTCCTCATATGAGCATGGTTCAATGTCTTGGGAAATGTTGTTAACAAATTGTTGACTATCATGGTTAAAACTGGTAAGAGACACGTGATTGGTATTACAACCATAATGAGATGAAGGGTTTGAATTTTGGGATTGTAATGAGGGTAAAGAATAGTTATAATCTTGTAGGTATGTAGGAATGATATGTGACCTCTTGGACCTCCTAAGGTTTTGATGTTGGTGAGTAGTTATTGTTGGTGAATGATTCACTATATCTGGCTCATTTAAAGATGGTGAGATATTATTTTTTGGTGTTGAGGGAAAATATGTGGGACTAGGCTGATCAGTATTAGTGACAGTAATAGTGGTGTCATCATCCATCATATGAACTTTGTTAGGAGTAATGTTAGTGGAGTGCAATGTAGTCTGATTTATACTCAGCTTTTTCAATATTGTAGAAAAATTAGAATCAACGTCAGAAAGAGTAAAAGGAAAAACATTTTCATAAAATGGCACATCTCTGGAAACATGTATTCTCTTAGTGCTCAAGTCTAGAACCTTGTACCCCTTTGTGTTATAAGGATATCCTACAAATATGTGAGGTGTAGTTCTTGGTTCAAACTTGTCTTTGTGACTGTTGAGAGTAGGGAAACAGAGACAGCCAAAGGCTTTAAGGTGAGAGTAGGTAGGTTGTTTGTTATACAACACTTGAAAAGGAGTTTTGTTATGGAGAAAAGAGTTAGGTAGTCTGTTTATCAAATAGGTTGCTGTAAGGATGCACTCTCCCCAGTATCTAGCAGGTAGTTTTGATTGGTATAGTAATGCTCTAGCAACTTCAAGAAGATGTTTGTGTTTTCTCTTAACTACACCATTTTGTTGTGGTGTGTATGGACATGATCGTTGGTGTATTATTCCTTTTTCTTGGAGGTAAATATTTGTCTCATGATTTATGAATTATGACCCATTATCAGTTCTAATGGACTTGATAGTAACTGTGAATTGGTTTTCTACAAGGGACACAAAAGACTTTATGGTTTAGAGGGTGTTGCTTTTACAAATAAGAAGTTGAGTCCATGTAGACTTACTAAAGTCATCAACAATCGTCAAGAAGTATTTGTAGCCATTATGAGTAGGTACATGATAGGGTCCCCACAAATCTAGATGAAGAAGTTCAAAGCATTTCTGGCTGGAAGTAGTAGTTTTTATTGGAAATGGTGATCTTGTTTGTCTGGCCATAGGACAAACAGTACATACAAAAGGTTGTTTTAGTGAGAAGGATATAGAAATAGAAGAGATTCCTTTCATTTTGACAAAGGGCACATGGCCTAGTCTGTTATGCCATAAATGATCAATATTGTTTCCATGAGACATGCATAACATGAAAGGATTATCAAAAATTGAATTCATGCTAGTAGATGATTTTTCATTACAAGGCAAAATAGCAACATCATATAAGGAATTACATGAAAATTAGTTTGGAATTGCAGAATTAGAAAGTAAACTAGGATTACTAGAAACAGAACTAGAAACAGAATGTATTCTAGAATCAACAGATAACATTTTGTTGTGTGATCCAACAGTTAGGAAATTGTTTTTCTGGCAACGAATGTGACATTTTGAGCACAAGAAATATAGTCCATTATCTGCTCTACCAATCTCCAGAGGGCTCTTCATTGAAGGGCCCTGCATCAAACAAGAAAAAGAGTTGAAACTGATCACTCTTTTATCATGAGACACTAAACAATGAACTGATATCAGATTGAACTTAAAACTAGGTACAAACAGAACTTTATGCAAAGTTAATGAAGAATTCAGACATGCATCACCAATTTCTGCCACTTTTACTCTATAGCCATTTGGTAGGGTAACTAAGAAAGGGTAGGGTAATGGTCTGATGTTGATTAGTAATGTTTTGTTGAATGTCATGTGGTTTGAGGCTCCAGAATCTATGATCCATGAATTATTTGACAACTTGGAACACGTACATGACAAACAACCAATATCAGTAATTGAGGAAAAACAGGTTAGAGTACCTGCAATATTCACAGCTCCACCTGCAATGTTTTTTGCAATTTCTCTAGATGAATTTCCAGTGTTGTTTCCTCCTTGAGTCTTAATGTGTTCTAGGATACTAACCAGTTGATCAATCTGCTGTTTGGTTATAGTTGTATTCCTCATGTCAGGTACACATCTATCTCCACTACCTTCAGAGCCTTTTCCTTTGTAATTATCATGAGAACCATGAGCAACAGCTGATGTTCCTGAAGAACTTTTACCTTTTGTGAACTTGAAATCCGATGGGAAACCATGAAGTTTATAACACTTATCCTTCGTGTGTCCACCCTTTTTGCAGTACTCACAGAAGATGTTTGATCTATTAGGAGGCTTGTTTCCCCCATTTCCTTTAGAGGACGAAGAAGCATAGTTTGTCCTAAAATTTATGCTAGAACTGGCAGCAACATTCACATGAAGGGAAGTGGAATCAAAGTTGAGCTTGCCATGAGGTTTGACCTCTCTGTGCCTTTCTTCTTGTACTAAAATATAAAAAGCCTGAGCCATGGTAGGCAAGGGGTTCATCATCAATATGCTACCCCGAATTATCGTGTATACCTCATTTAATCCCATAAGGAATTGAATGAGGCGTTGTCTAACTCAGCCTTATGCATCTTCAACTTGCCACCACAGGTGCACAAACATGTGCACTGAGAATTGGTGTCCAGTGTGCTAAATTCTTCCCACAATTTTCGCATTTTGGTGTAGTAACCAGTAACATCGAGATTATCCTGAGTGAGTTCATTGATTTCCCGTTGAAATTGATACCACTTAGCACCATTATCTTGATCATACCTGTTAGCTAATTCATCCCAAAGTTCCTTCACGTTATTGACATACTGGAAACTGTCGGCAAGGTCTTTTGACAGTGAATTGAGAAGCCACGAAGTAACCATATCATCACATCGTTCCCACTGGGCGAAAGCAGCTGAATTTGGAGATGGCCTTGCAATTTTCAGATTGATGAAACCAGTCTTATTCTTTACTGACAGAGCTCGAAGAATTTCCCTTCTCCGTGAACGATAACCTGTTCCATGAAAAACAAGTGGAATGATAGCACATCCGGCACTTTCAGATGGATGCATGTAGAAAGCATTATTAGATGTACTTGCAGCAAGGTTCTGAACTGGAATTTGATTTGCAGCAAGGTTCTGAACTGGAATTTGAGGAGCAGGCTCCTGATCGATATTGTGTTCCATGATTGCTACAAATTAAGACGAAATTGAGAAGAAAATGAGTGCAGAAAGGATGAGCAGAAGATGAATCTTACAGCTCTGATACCATGTTGAAACAAGGAGAAGCTATGGAGCACTTCAGATCTCCATTGAAGAAGCTTCGAGAAGAACGAAAATGGAAGAGAGAAACAGAGTTCTGAGATCGATCAAGAGTGAATGAGAGAATGGAAAAAATTGAATTATCTCATATACCAATTACAATTTATACAGGTGTGTATTTGTCTAATCACAAGTAGTTGCTGTAAAATAAAACTAACTAACTCAATAATAAAGCTAACTAACTCAATAACAAAAAATAACTAACTCGTAACTAACTTGTAACTAATCTGCCAGCTAAGCCAACTTGCTCTAATTTAAAACTAACTAATCTGCATCTTAACAGTTTCATTGTCTGCTAATTGAAATATCATTTTTGTTATTCATGTCTAGACTCATTGCTTAATTCTTGGTTTTCTTTAGAACAGTTCGCTATCTCTTTAGAGTTTGTCTTTGGATGCCACAAGTCTTCCCGTCTTTTGAAATATCATACATGGAATATCAAATCTGTGAAGACTCACAAAGCTTTTAAAAGGGTATAAATGTTAAACAAGCATTACAAATTTACAGTTATTGCACTTCTTGAGCCATTTTAGAATGCTAATCACATTAGCAAATATAAGAGAAGATTAAGGGTGAAAATGGCAAGATCTAATGGCAATAGTAAGATATAGTATTTTACTAGTGATGAGGTGGAAGTAGAGATAATTATGGACACTGCACAACAAGTCACCTTAAAAATGTACAACCAATGTATTAACAAGACTTTCTTTACCACTTTTGTATATGTCAAATGTGATGTTGTGAAAAGATTTTCATTAATGGTGTTACGAATGAGAGAGAAAAGATTGGGGACTACATGTGGTCACTTCCGATTGTGAGGACTTTGCATGTTGCATTTAAAATTTTGACCTCACAGAAGTTAATTTTAGAGATAATTGTATTTTTTAAAGACATGATAGAGTTCCCGTAAATCAGGAGATGCAGAATTGATTTAACTTTCTTGAAGTTGAACATCTCACTAGAATAGGATTTGACCATTCTCCTATGTTTTTATCTTTTGAAGATAATGCTACTCTGTTCAAAATTTTTTTTTTTGAAATTTCTCCAATTCTGGAGAGAACATGAGTCCTTTAAGGAGTTTGTGTTTCAAAATTGGTATGCCTCTTATTCAAATAACCTTTTTATTGAGTTTAAGGAGAAATTGAAGAATTTGAAGACTGCACTGTCATATGGAGTAAGGAAGCTTTTGAAGACATTTACAAGCAACTATCTATTAGAAAAGATATAGTTAAAATAAAGAAGCATCTGCTTGAAGAAGAGCCGATTGTTATGACTAGAATTATTATGTATAAGGCACAAGAAAACTCATGAAGTATCTCCATTTTGAAAAAGAATATTGAAAACAAAAGGCTAGTTTTGATTGGTTGGAGGAAGAGATAGGAACACAAGATTTATGCTCATCCTTAATTCTAGAAGAGATAAGAAAGTTTTTTTTAGTATGAATGGTGATAGTGCTAGTGGCCTAAATGATTTCACGGAAGATTTTATCAAGTTTGTTGGGATATAGTAAAAACTGCTTTACTGAGATTGGTTCAAGCTTTTTTCTCAGGTCACACTTTTTCCATATCAATTATTCATGCTAGTTTAGTTCTTATTCATAAAAAGGATGATGTTAATACATATTTTGACATGAGCCCTATTATTTTAAGCAACTTTATCGATAAAATTATTTCCAGGACGGTCCATGATAGATTCGAGACAATTATTTTGAAGTTGATATCTACAAACCAGTCAGGGTTTGAAAGGGAATGAATATCATTAAAAATGTTGAATGAATATCATTGAGAATGTTTTAATAACTCAAGAAATTGTGACATATATTACACTAAGGGGTAAAAAAGATATTATTATCATAAAGTTTGTTATGACGAAGGCTTATGATAGAGTTTTCTGGTTATTCCTAGCTGAAGTTTTAAGAAAGATGGGATTCTCTAATTTTTTTTGGTTGATATGATATGGAGACTTGTAACAAATTACTGATATTCCGACTTAACGAATAGGCAGGCACATGACTTTTTCACTCGATTAAGGGAGTAAAATAAGGAGATCCTCTATCTCTTGCTTTATTTATACTGGGTGTTGAATTCTTAACGAGATCCTCAAATGAACTATTTGAGGATTGACTGTATGTTGGGTATGTTAGGTAGTGGAGCCTGATTAATTTTAGATTTTCCTATTTATTCTCTATTTTAGGCTTTCCTATTTATTCTCTATTTATTCTCTGTAACCAAAAATACTCTGATTTATTAATATAAATATACCTCACCGCCGTGGAAGTTACTCACGGGGTGTTACCACGAAATATTGGGTTTTCTCTTTCTCTCTCTTTCTCTCTCATCTCTTTCTCTTGAAAGTTCTTGTGTTCTTCATTCATCTAGTGTGTGTGCATGAATTCGATCCTAACAACTGGTATCAGAGCTAAGGAGATTCAACACGATCACTGAAGATTGATAGTTCGAAGCTTGGAATCGAGAAGTTTGATGGATCCGATTTCAGTTTCTTGAAGATGCAGATCGAAGATTATCTGTACCAGAAATATCTTCACGAACCATTGACCGGGGTGAAGCCGGAATCCATGACGGAGGAGAAGTGAAAACTCACGGATCGCCAGGCTCTAGGGTTGATCCGGTTGACTTTGTCAAGAAACGTGGCATTCAACATCGTGAAGGAGAAGACTACGCCCGGTCTGTTGAAGGCACTGTCAAACATGTATGAAAAACCATCGGCTATGAACAAGGTATATTTGATGCGTAGATTGTTCAATTTATAGATGTCTGAGAATGGATCCGTTTCTGATCATATAAACGAGTTCAATATGATTGTGAGTCAACTCAATTCTGTGGATATTAATTTCGAAGATGAAATTAAGGCATTGATTTTGATGTCATCTCTGCCCGAGTCTTGGGATACTGTTGTTGCTGCGATTAGCAGTTCCCGTGGATCTGAGAAACTGAAGTTTGATGAAATTCGTGATGTTGTTCTTAGCGAAAGTATTCACAAATGAGAAGTGGGAGATTCATCGGGCAAAGCTCTAAGCGTTGATCGAAGGGGGAGAAATAAGACGAAAGGCCAAAATCAACATGGTCGATCAAAATCAAAGAATTGAGGAAAATCCCTGAACAGATCAAACGTGACTTGTTGGAACTGTGGAGAAAAAGGGAACTTTCGGACGAACTGTACAAAGCCAAAGAAGAAACAGAATCAGAAATTTGGAGATGACAATGATTCTGTAATTCAGCAGAGGACATTGGGGATGCTCTAATCCTTAGTGTGAACAGCCCGGTTGAATCATGGATTTTGGATTCTGGTGCATCTTTCCATTCATCTCCAAGCAGGCGTTGTTCACAAACTTCAAATCTGGAAATTTTGGAAAGTATATCTTGGTGACAATAAAGCCTTAGAGATTGAAGGAAAGGGGGATGTTTGCATAAAGACCACCTCGGGAAACCAGTGGACATTGGAGGATGTCAGATATATTCTTGGGATCAAGAAAAATCTGATCTCTGTTGTTCAGTTGGATAGCACGGTATATGCAGTAGAGTTTGGGAAAGGTTCGTGGAAGATCGTGAAAGGTACTATGGTAGTAGCTCGTGGCACCAAATCTGGAACCTTGTACCACTGCAGGGTGTATAAAAATGGCCGTTGTTGCTGAAGGTGCTTCCGGTTCATGTCTGTGGCACAACAGACTTGGATACATGAGTGCTAAAGGAATGAAGATGCTAGTTGCAAAAGGAGCATTAGAGAGTCTAAAGTCTGTTGATATGGGTCTTTGCGAGAGCTATGTTATGGGCAAACAGAAAGGAGTAAGCTTCACAAAGATTCCTAGAGAGCCAAAGAATGTGCGGTTGGAAATGGTCCATACAGATGTTTGGGGACCATCTCCAGTATCATCACTTGGAGGATCCAGATTCTATGTTACCTTCATTGATGATGATTTAAGCAGGAAGGTATGGGTTTACTTCTTGAAGCATAAGTCAGATGTGTTTTGCAACTTTTAAGAATGGAAAGCTAAAGTTGAGAATCAACCGTTTTGAAAGTCAAATGCCTAAGGTATGACAATGGAGGAGAGTATGACAAATCTTAGTTCAAGGCATTTTGTGCAGCTGAGGGAATCAGATTGATGAGAACAGTTCTGGTAAGGCAAGACAGAATGGAATTGCTGAGAGTATGAACAGAACATTGAATGAGCGTGAAAGGAGTATGAGGATACACTGTGGCTGCCCAAACCTTTGGGCGGATGCTGTGAGCATAGCTTGCATACTTGATCAACAGGGGACATCAAGTTCCTTTAGGGTTTAAGATTCCAGAGGAGGTGTGGAGAGGAAAAGAACTCAAGTACTCACACTTGAGGACTTTTGGTTACAACTGCTTATGTTCATGTTGATCCAGAAAAGAGAGACAAGCTTGATGCAAGGCTGTAAGTGTTACCTCATAGGCTATGGTTCTGACTGTTTGGTTACAGGTTTTGGATGACAAGAACAGAAAGATCCTGAGACATTGTGACGTGACATTTGATGAGTCTGTCCTTACAAGGACAGAAAGCAGAAGGTTCTAGAGATTAGAAAGCAAGTGGGAATTGAGGTGAGTTGGGAGAAGAGTAACCCAGAGATGTCGAAGCAGATACTCAACCAACTCCTACTGAAGAATCTGAAGTGGAGCAAGTTACACCTGAGCAGGTGTTAAGGAGATCATCCAGATCCATCAGGGCACCAGATAGGTATTCACCTTCATTACACTATCTATTGCTGACTGATGGGGGAAACATAGTCTTTTGATGAGGCCCTAAAGGTGGAGGATTCGATCAAGTGGGAGCAAGCCAAGGATGATGAGATGAGGTCCTCTGAGAAGAACGACACATGGGTGTTGACTGAGCTACCTGCACGGGAAGAGAGCTTTGTTGAACAAGTTGGTGTTTTAGAATCAAGACTGAACCAGATGGCAAAAGAAGGTTCAAGGCTCGCAGGTTAAAGGATATTCACGAAGGAAAGGTATTGATTATAATGAAATATTCTCTCATGTTGTGAAGTTAACCTCTATTAGAATTATGTTGAGTGTTGTTGCATTGGAGAATTTGCATCTAGAGAAAATGGATGTAAAAACAGCGTTTTTACATAGAGATCTGGACAAAGAGATCGATATGCAGCAACCGGAAGGATTTGTGGTTCCAGGCAAGGAACATATGGTGTGCAAGCTCAGTAGGAGCTTGTATGGACTAAAGCAAGCACCAAGGTAGTGTTACAAGAAGTTTGACTCCTTCATGACCAAGAGTGGATCCTGCAAAGCTGAAAAGGATCCTTGTTGTTACTTTTCAAGAAATACACTGATTCATATGTCTTTCTACTCTTGTATGTGGATGATATGTTGATTGTAGGATCTAGTATGAGGGAGATTAAAAATCTGAAGTCAAGGTTGTCTGCAACATTTGAGATGAAAGATTTGGGTCCAGCAAAACAGATTTTGGGGATGAAGATTTCTCGAGATAGATCTGCTGGCACTTTAAATCTATCTCAAAAGTTTTACATTGAGAAGGTGCTGAGCAGATTCAGGGTTAATGATGCTAAACCCAAGACTACTCCATTGGCAAATCACTTTAAATTGTCAAATGAGTAGTCACCCAAGACTTCCGAGGAGCGTGATCACATGACACTTGTTCCATATGCCTTAGCAGTTGGTAGTTGGATGTATGCTATGGTCTGCACTAGACCTGATATAGCACATGCAGTGGGAGTTGTTAGCAGGTACATAGCGAACCCTGGGAAAGAGCATTGGGAAGCTGTGAAGTGGCTTCTGAGATATCTGAGAGGTACATCCAGTACTTCACTTTGTTTTGGCAAAGGCAAGGTGATTCTACATGGTTTTGTTGATGCTGATCTTGGTGGGGATGTTGACTCGAGCAAGAGTACATCCGGGTACATTTACACCATAGGTGGAATGGTAGTGAGTTGGATGTCCAGGCTTCAGAAGTGTGTTTCTCTTTCATCTACTGAAGCTGAGTATGTGGCAATAGCTGAAGCTGGGAAATAGATGATATGGCTGGCATATTATCTTGAGAAATTGGGCAAGAAGCAGAGCGAGAGGATTCTTTACTCAGATAGCCAGTGTACCATACAGTTGGTGAAAAATTCATTCTATCGTTCGATGACAAAGCACATCAGAAGGTGATACCATTTCACTCGCAGGGCAGTGGAGGATGGTAATATGTGTTTGGAGAAGATAGAGGGTGCAAAGAACCTGGCAGACATGTTGACGAAATGTGTTGATGTTGGGAAACTGAGGTTATGTAAAACCTCGGTTGGTCTTCTGTAGTTGTTGCTACAGATGTTGCGGTGCGGTAAAGATGTTGATGATGAAGAGATTTTTTTTTTAGAATGTATTTTTTGAATGACTAAGTCAGTCTCCAAGTGGGAGAATTGTTAGGTAGTGGAGCCTGATTAATTTTAGGCTTTCCTATATATTCTCTATTTTAGACTTTCCTATTTTTTCTCTATTTTAGGCTTTCCTATTTATTCTCTGTAACCAAAAATACTCTGATTTATTAATATAAATATACCTCACCGCCGTGGAAGTTTACTCACGGTGTGTTACCACAAAATATTGAGTTTTCTCTTTCTATCTCTAGATCTCTCATCTCTTTCTCTTGAAAATTCTTGTGTTCTTTATTCATTGAGTGTGTGTGCGTGAATTCGATCCTAACAGGATATGATATGCCTATATGAAGAGTAAATTTAAATCATCTTGCTTATGCCGATGATGTTATTATATTTGCATCTGCTCATAGGGATTCTTTGAAAATGATCTTGAAGACTTTGCAGGAGTATGATACTCAATCAGTGCAGATTTATTTACACTCAATATGCACCAGACTGTGGTCATTGATTTAAAAATGATGATCGAGCATAGTACTAAGATGGCAAGAGGACAATTACCACTAAATTATTTGGGTTTCCCAATTATTCATACCAAAATAAGGAAGGACCGCTGTTATGGTCTTCTTAAAAAGGTCAGAGACAAACTTCAAGTATGAAAAGACAAAATGTTATCGTATATATGGTGGGAAAACAATATTAATTGCAAGAGTTTTTATAGAATATGACTATTGATTTGAAAATGATGGTTGAACATAGCACATGGATGGCAAGAGGACAATTCCCACTAATTTATTTGGGTTGACCAATTACACATACCAGAAAAACGAAGGACCACTATCGTGGTCTTCTTAAAAAGGTCAGACAAACTTCAAGCATGTAAATGAAGTATGTTATTATATGGTGGGAAAGCAACATTAATTGCAAGTGTTCTATTGAGTATCCCTATAAATGTCCTATTAGCTGTTGCCCCCCCCCCCCCCTTCCCCAACAAATGTGCTATCAAGCAACTACATAAGATCTTTGCAAAGTCCTTTTGGAGTAATAAGGAAGAAGGGAGGAGTAAGCACTGATTTCGTGGGCTCATATGTTCATGACCAAAGCGGAAGGAGGACTTGATTTCGGGTCCATGTTTGATTAGAGCCATCAATATGGGCTAGGCCCGTTGGGCTGGCCTGGCCTAACACGGGATTTAATAGGGATGGGCTAAGATGTTTGGAGCCCATTTAATAAAAAGGTTTTTTAGCCCGGCCTGGCTAAGCTTGTTGATTTGAGGGGTTTGAGAAATATAGATAGGGCAACCCGTGGGCCAATAAGAATTAATTAAAAAAATGTAATATAATATTAAAATTTAAAATTAAAGAGAGTCTAAACTCAAAATAATTAGGTTAATATTTCTATGGGAAAAATGTATATAATAACAACCTATTAATTCAAATTAAATGCTACAAATATACTTTGATTTAATTGTACCCTATTTAGCAAACTATAGCTATTTTTTGCCACTCTCCTTGGTGGAGTCTCGCTCGCCACTCTCGTTTGGTGGAAGACTCGCTCGCCCTTCTCGCTTTTTATACAAACACAGATGTATAAAATGTGTTTGTGTTTGTATAAAGCAAGAGAAAATTATATAAATACATATATTTTCGTTCCCCTCTCCCATATCTCGCCCGCCACTCTCCCTAATCTCGCTCGACACCATCGCCTCTCAAGCTTATACAAATCGAAAGGAAATGCATAAATTGTGTTTCTGTTTGTATAAAGCGAGAGAAAATTTATACACATGCAAATATATGTATTTTCATCCTAGACACTTATGATTATACAATAAAAATACTCTCATGCCCAGTTTATTTTGTCTTTCTCTCGTTCTCTTTTTATACAAATTTAAATTGTATATAATTTCTCTCTTTCTTGTTATATACAATTCGATTCAATTGTATATTCCCTGCCCAGGTCTCTTTTGCCTTTCTCTCTTTCTCATTTTCAACAAATTCAAATTGTATATAATTGTTTTATACACTTATAATTATATAATACAAATATTCCCCTGCCCAAGTCTTTTTTGTTTTTCTCTCTTTCTCATTTTATATAAATTAAAATTGTATATAATTTCTCTCTTTCTCATTTTATACGATTCATTTTATACAATTTGCTTCAATTTTATATGTATAACAAATTATACATATATATTTGCTATGGAGAGCAATTATGCAAATTTTGCTATAACATAAAAATATTAATTTTGTGTTTGCTATATGTGAAAGTTGTCCTATTTCTATTTATATATTTTGTTCTTTTACTTGAAAAAAAAAAATTAATAAATATTATAAAGATATTTTATTTGTGGATTTGATTAACAATTAGTAACATTAACACGATGTATTTTATTATTTCATCAAAATTTATCATAATATTTTTAAATTATAATTTATAATTTAATTTAACAATTATAAAAATATATTTTTTTTAAAAAAGTTGGCTAGCCAGACAAGCCCGTAGTTCACGTACTCGTGGGTTGGGCCAACCATTTTCTGGCCCACATTAAAAATGTGCTAGCCCGGCCTGACCTTTAAAATGTCTAAGCCTGTATGGGTTAGCCCGGATGGGGTGGGCTAGCCTAAATTGACAACTCTATGTTTGATGTGTCTCAAGCTTAGTATGCAAAGCTTTGGTGGAGATTTAAAACAACATACTTTTTGTGGAAAACTTACATGTGAATCAAGTACGGTATAATAAAAAATCCTTTCTTTATTTCAAAGGAAAGGTGAATCACATGTGTGAAAATGATGTCACAAAATAGAAATTTACTTGAGAAAGAGATTTAATGGAACTGAGAGAGGGTTCCACTAGTATTTGGTATGATCACTGGACTAAACTTGGACCTTTACACCAAAGCATTAGGAATATATTCAAATAAATCACTCAATATCAGATATTGAAGAATTTTTTATCGAAGCTAAAGGTTGGAAATAAGAGAAAATGGAATCATATCTTCCTTTTTCTATAGTGGAGCATGTGAGGCATACTATAGATTATGTTGAATTTACAAATTAAAATAATAAACCTGTTAGGTACTGGAGCCTGATTAATTTTAGGCTTTCCTATTTATTCTCTATTTATTCTCTGTAACAAAAAAAAATACTCTGATTTATTAATATAAATATATCTCACTGCCGTGGAAGTTAACTCACGGGGTGTTACCACGAAATATTGGGTTTTCTCTCTCTCTCTCTCTCTCTAGATTTCTCATCTCTTTCTCTTGAAAGTTCTTGTGTTCTTCATTCATATAGTGTGTGTGCGTGAATTCGATCCTAACAACTAGTATCAGAGCTAAGGAGATTCAACACGATCACAGAAGATGGATAGTTCAAAGCTTGGAATCGAGACGTTTGATGGATCCGATTTCAATTTCTGGAAGATGCAGATCGAAGAATATATGTACCAGAAAGATCTTCACGAATCTCTGACTGGGGTGAAGACGGAATCCATGACGGAGGAGAAGTGGAAACTCAAGGATCGCCAGGCTCTAGGGTTGATTCGGTTGACTTTGTCAAGAAACGTGGCGTTCAACATCGTGAAGGAGACTACGTCCGGTCTGTTGAAAGCACTGTCAAACATGTATGAAAAACCATCGGCTATGAACAAGGTATATTTGATGCGTAGATTGTTCAATTTACAGATGTCTGAAACTGGATCCGTTTCCTATCATATAAATGAGTTCAATATAATTGTGAGTCAACTCAATTCTGTGGATATTAATTTCGAATATGAAATTAAGGCATTAATTTTGATGTCATCTCTGCCCGAGTCTTGGGATACTGTTGTTGCAGCGATTAGCACTTCCTGTGGATCTGAGAAACTGAAGTTTGATGAAATCCGTGATATTGTTCTTAGCGAAATTATTCGCAAACGAGAAGTGGGAGATTCATCGGGCAGTGCTCTCAGCGTTGAGCGAAGGGGGAGAAGTAAGATGAAAGGCCAAAATCAACATGGTCTATCAAAATCAATGAATCGAGGAAAGTCCCTGAACAGATCAAACGTGACTTGTTGGAACTCTGGAGAAAAGGGGCACTTTCGGACGAACTGTACAAAGCCAAAGAAGAAAAAAAATCAAAAATTTGGAGATGACAATGATTCTATAAATTCAGCAGAGGATATTGGGGATGCTCTAATCCTTAGTGTGAACAGCCTGGTTGAATCATGGATTTTGGATTCTGGTGCATCTTTCCATTCGTCTCCAAGCAAGTAGTTGTTCCAAAATTTCAAATCTAGAAATTTCGGAAAAGTATATCTTGCTGACAATAAAACCTTACAGATTGAAGGAAAGGGGGATGTTTTCATAAAGACCACCTCGGGAAACTAGTGGACATTGGAGGATGTCAGATATATTCTTGGGATCAAGAAAAATTTGATCTCTGTTGGTCAGTTGGATAGCACGGGATATGCAACAGTGCTTGGGAAAGGTTCGTGGAAGATCGTGAAAGGTGCTATGGTAGTAGCTCGTGGAACCAAATCTGGAACCTTGTACACCACTGCAGAGTGTATAAAAATGGCCGTTGTTACTGAAGGTGCTTTCGGTTCATGTTTGTGGCACAACAGACTTGGACACATGAGTGCTAAAGGAATGAAGATGCTGAAAAGGAGCATTAGAGAGTCTAAAGTCTGTTGATATGGGTCTATGCGAGAGATGTGTTATGGACAAACAGAAAGAGTAAGCTTCACAAAGATTCCTAGAGAGCCAAAGAATGTGCGGTTGGAAATGGTCCATACAGATGTTTGGGGACCATCTCCAGTATCATCACTTGGAGGATCCAGATTCTATGTTACCTTAATTGATGATTTCAGCAGGAAGGTATGGGTTTACTTCTTGAAGCATAAGTCAGATGTGTTTGCAACTTTCAAGAAGTGGAAAGCTGAAGTTGAGAATCAGACCGGTTTGAAAGTCAAATGCCTAAGATCTGACAATGGAGGAGAGTATGACAAATCAGAGTTCGAGCCATTCGGTGCAGTTAATGGAATCAGATTGATGAGAACAGTTCCTGGTAAGGCAAGGCAGAATGGAAATACTGAGAGGATGAACAGAACATTTAATGAGCGTGCAAGGAGTATGAGGATACACTGTGGGCTGCCCAAAACACTTTGGGCGGATGCTGTGAGCACAACTGCATACTTGATCAACAGGGGACCATCAGTTCCTTTAGGGTTCAAGATTCCAGAGGAGGTGTGGACAGGAAATGAACTCAAGTACTCACACTTGAGGACTTTTGGTTGCACTGATTATGTTCATGTTGATCCAGAAAAGAGAGACAAGCTTGATGCCAAGGCTGTGAAGTGTTACCTCATAGGCTATGGTTCTGATCTGTTTGGTTACAGGTTTTGGGATGACAAGATGAGAAAGATCCTGAGACATTGTGATGTGACATTTGATGAGTCTGTCCCTTACAAGGACAGAGAGCAGAAGGTTCTAGAGATTACAAAGCAAGTGGGATTTGAGGTTGAGTTGGAGAAGAGTAACCCAAGAGATGTCGAAGCAGATACTCAACAAACTCCTAATGAAGAATCTGAAGTGGAGCAAGTTACACCTGAGCAGGTGTTAAGGAGATCATCCAAATCCATCATGGCACCAGATAGGTATTCACCTTCATTACACTATCTATTGCTGACTGATGAGGGGAAACATAGTCTTTTGATGAGGCCCTAAAGGTGGAGGATTCGATCAAGTGGGAGCAAGCCAAGGATGATGAGATGAGGTCACTTGAGAAGAACGACACATGGGTGTTGACTGAGCTACCTGCAGGGAAGAGAGCTTTGTTGAACAAGTGGGTGTTCAGAATCAAGACTGAACCAGATGGCAAAAGAAGGTTCAAGGCTCGCAGGTTAAAGGATATTCACAAAGGAAAGGTATTGATTATGCTGAAATATTCTCTCCTGTTGTGAAGTTAACCTCTATTAGAATTATGTTGAGTGTTGTTGCATCGGAGAATTTGCATCTAGAGCAAATGGATGTAAAAACAGCGTTTTTACATGGAGATCTGGACAAAGAGATCTATATGCAGCAATAGGAAGGATTTGTGGTTCCAGGTAAGGAACACATGGTGTGCAAGCTCACCAGGAGCTTGTATGGACTAAAGCAAGCACCAAGGCAGTGGTACAAGAAGTTTGACTCCTTTATGACCAAGAGTGGATTCTGCAAAGCTGAAAAGGATCCTTGTTGTTACTTTAAGAAATACACTGATTCATATGTCTTTCTACTCTTGTACGTGGATGATAGGTTGATTGCAGGATCTAGTATGAGGGAGATTAAAAATCTGAAGACAAGGTTGTCTGCAGCATTTGATATGAAAGATTTGGGTCTAGCAAAACAGATTTTGGGGATGAAGATTTCTCGGGATAGATCTGTTGGCACTTTAAATCTATCTCAATAGTTGTACATTGAGAAGGTGCTGAGCAGATTCAGGGTTAATGATGCTAAACCCAGGACTACTCCATTGGCAAATCACTTTAAATTGTCAAAGGAGCAGTCACCCAAGACTGTCGAGGAGCGTGATCACATGGCACTTGTTCCATATGCTTCAGTAGTTGGTAGTTTGATGTATGTTATGGTCTGCACTAGACCTGATATAACACATGCAGTGAGAGTTGTTAGAAGGTACATGGAGAGTCCTGGGAAAGAGCATTGGGAAGCTGTGAAGTGGCTTCTGAGATATCTGAGAGGTACATCCAGTACTTCACTTTGTTTTGGCAAAGGCAAGGTGCCTCTACAGGGTTTTTGTTGATGCTGATCTTGGTGGGGATGTTGACTCGAGCAACAGTACATCCGGGTACATTTACACCATAGGTGGAACAGTAGTGAGTTGGATGTCCAGGCTTCAGAAGTGTGTTTCTCTTTCATCTACTGAAGTTGAGTATGTGGCAATAGCTGAAGCTGGGAAAGAGATGATATGGCTGGCAGATTATCTTGAGGAATTGGGCAAGAAGCAGAGCGAGAGGATTCTTTACTCAGATAGCCAGAGTGCCATACAGTTGGTGAAAAATATAGTCTATCATTTGAAGACAAAGCACATCAGAAGGCGATACCATTTCACTCGCAGGGCAGTGGAGGATGGTGATATGTGCTTGGAGAAGATAGAGGGTTTAAAGAACCCGACAGACATGTTGACGAAATGTGTTGATGTTGGGAAACTGAGGTTATGTAAAACCTCGGTTGGTCTTTTGTAGTTGTTGCTACAGATGTTGCGGTGCGGTAAAGATGTTGATGATGAAGAGATTTTTCTTTTAGAATGTATTTATTGGATGACTGAATCAGTCTCCAAGTGGGAGAATTGTTAGGTAGTGGAGCCTAATTAATTTTAGGCTTATCTATTTATTCTCTATTTTAGGCTTTCCTATTTATTCTTTATTTATTCTCTATAACCAAAAATACTCTGATTTATTAATATAAATATACCTCACCGCCGTGGAAGTTTACTCACGGGGTGTTACCACGAAATATTGGGTTTTCTCTCTCTCTCTCTCTCTCTCTCTAGATTTCTCATCTCTTTCTCTTGAAAGTTCTTGTGTTCTTCATTCATCTAGTGTGTGTGCGTGAATTCGATCCTAACAAATCCATGTTGGACATTGAATAACACTGAAAATTTTACAACAAATAGTTGTTGAGGAGAAAAGTTACAATAACCTACCAATTTAGCCAAATATGTTTAAAGCGTCTTCCTTTCAAGAATGTCTTCTTTGTTTGGATGTTATGGAAATAAAAACTTCCTGTGAATGAAGTTTTGGCTAATTGTGGCATAGCAGTGGTATCACTATCTACTGTCTCAATAACCCAAGAGACTATAATGGAAGATAATTTTAAATCTTGATAAAAGAAAATGAGGAATCCATTATAAATTTCTACTTAATAGAGATATTGAAATTGAGAAATAATAATAATTTAAAAAGAATGCTTAGGAGAAAGAAGGAGACAAGAGAGAATGATTTGGCATAACTAATCCTTAAATAAAAAGTTCGTCATCATATTTTTAGCGGTTCGGATCAAATGGGGCGGGTCATTAAATAGTTTAAATATATATATATATATATATTTGGTTCTTAAATTTTTTATTAAAAATAATAATTCAATGTCAACAAATTTTAATGAAAAAATAATTAAATAAGCTGAGTGGCATCTATACAAAGAAGTCACAATTCAGTGATTTTTTGAGATCAAAATAAAAATTGATAGTTGATAATTGAGTGACCATCAAAGTTATTAACTCATTAATCACATACAACAAAACCTTTTTTTTTGGAGAAGTACTACCACAAAACGAAAGCTAAACAAATAAACTCGGTCAAAATTACCTTCATAAAATGGAGGGTTGTATGGGCATACAACAAACTAGGATATAAGACATAAGTTTCTTCTAGACTATGACTGAAATCTCAGAGACACACCTTAACTAAGTTAATTCTATAATAATTAACTCCCCCCCCCCCTCCTCAAACTTTTTTTTTTTTAAATATAATTTTGTATATGCCTTGGCTTATGTGGTACACTTCGTGACTCCACGCAGTTGAGACACATGACAGATATTTAGATGTCACATAAGCCTAAATACAAAATTACAAAAAAAAAAATTCGGATAAAAAGAGATAATAGAACTTTAGTTTAGTTAAGGATGTGAATCTAGAATTTCGATCATATTCTAGTAATACTTCTATAGCTTATCCTTACAATTACAAGAAGCGCCAACTAGAAAACAATAGCTAAAAAGTGTTTCGTCTTTGGCATATGTTTAAGAGATATGGGCTTTACCATATGTTTAAAATAAGTAGATTAAAAGGTGTAAATAATTTTATAATTATTTATGAAAAACTATAGCAAATATATAAATAATTTGAAATTTTAGGTGTATGATTTATCAGTTTGATTTGAACTTTTTATAAAATCGATCAAAACTTAAATCAAATATTATTTAATTTTAAAATTTAAAATTAAACCAAATAAGTTATCAGATTTTAAATCGATTTAAATTGATTTTTAATTTGATTTGATTTAATTTTTCACGAACAATCCTACTTCTACATATGAGTATATCCACCCACAACCAAGATATGTGTAGTAGATAGGATAAGAAAGTTCATCTAGGAATTTCACATCATTAAGTAAAACAAAGAATATTCATGGTGGATTTTTCCGAAGATCATATCCTCCAATTTCTTGAACCAAAATATTCTTACAAATTAAATCAAACTTTATCTTATTCCATACATATTATATATGTTCATAAATGAAGTGGTAAGGTTGGTTAAACTGTCCACTTAATGTATTTAAAGTTTGTTTAAACTAACTTAGATGCTTCCACCGAAAGAACTAAAAAGAAGATAACCGTCAAAGTTACCAATTATCTCAATGGAATATATGCCTCTCTATATAATTTGTTATTATTTTATAAATATTTTTAATGAATATTTCAAAATTTTAAATACTAGAAAAAGGGTATTTGAGCCGAATTTTATTATTTGACAATTTTTTAAAAAATAATTAGCTGAAATATTTATATTTTATAAAAATACCAAATAATAGTTTTTGGACTAGATTTCAGTCTTAGTTCATTATATAAAATCTGTACAGTTATATACATATATAATATAATTTTTATTCGGATTTGCTCGGAATTCACTTCTAAATATAAATAGTAACAGTGATTTCTAGTATACAAATGAATGGTTTTTTCTTTTTATTTTCTTACTCTTTTTTTTTCTTTTCAAATTCATATCAACTGTGTTTTATGCAATACTTTTCACGGAAAATAATCATTATAAAATAATAATTCATACTTATTAATATTTAAATAATTTTTAAATCAGATTTCTTTATAAAGTCAAATATTTTTTTTCAAAATATATATTTAAGCACATGATAAAACTTCATTCAAAAAATAACTTACCAAAAATACCTAAGTATCTACAAACAAACGCTAACTAAATCTCTAACCATAGACATGACAAACAATATAGTCCTTTCATTAATTTCCTAATAATTGATCACAATAATGTTCAATTTTGTCCTTTCCTTTATTATTCAGTATAGGTTTCCAATTGTTTTGCTTTTTCCTTAAGAAGAGTGACCAAACACTAGTCTAAAGAGAATCTCCTATGGTTATACCATCTCCTTTGCTTAACTTTTAATTTTGAAAAATTCCTTTCCTATATCATTTTGATTGGAGAAAGCGTGGTATTAAATTATTCAGCTAAAGTAATAAGAACTAATACACTTTATCCTAAAATTGAAGGACCAAAAGTGCAATTTAGAAGAAAAAAATGTTCCAAGAGTCTTGGCCAGCCTTGTATTTAAAGGACATTGTCCTCAATAAACATCACCACAAAGTTTCTTCATAAACATCTACACTACTTCTCTTCCCAAAACAGGAGTATCAAAATGGCACGACCAAGAGATCTTGCTCAAATAGGGTCAGAAGGTTTTGCTCTTATTGATGAATACATGAGGATCAATAAACCTCCCACCACCGTGCCCTATAATACCGGTACCACATTCCGTGTGACACAACAGAGCTACAACTATCGCTACAATATTTCACCGGGATCGCGTGTTTTTGGGATAAAAACTCCCTCGAATAGAAGAGAAGCTATGATCACTACTCCAAATCCAATGGTGGCTTTAAATAGCTACGAGGCGGCTCAGTTGCATGATGGTATATATCTCGCCATTTACTCTAACACACGCCAAATGCGCATGTCTCGCTAGTTCTATGTAGAAAATTTAGTTAACTACGCATGCATGTAGTACTGGCTTTGCTTTTAGTATAATTTTGTTGCAAAACCATGCATGATTATATGTGTTGTATTCTCAATGTAATATAAAAGCACTCCTTCTATATGTATCTATATAACCTTACATATACATATATAGTAATTACCTACCTGTAAATATATTTTTCTCTTGTCCTCATTTAAATTTTTCTTCTTCTCGGTCTCACAAAAAATGACATAATTCAATATCAATATTATATTATCAAACTCGGATATTATTTATTTGACAAAAAAGTCTACAAGGATTGATTAAAAACTCCCTCTTTTTCTAACGTTCATAACGAACACGCTCCATCCGGATATAGTTGTAGAATTCTCACAGATAAGTGAAGAATCAAAAAATGTATTGATAAATGAATGATTGAGTTAAATACTCCTTATATTGGAGAAGAGTCTATACTAGCTACACTAGGATTCCTAATACAACACAAATATATTATGTACACCTTATCCCAGTCGACTGAATCAGCTTTAGTCGTATAAAGTATAGACTTACACATAAATTAAGATTGAGTAGTCTAGTCCTAGTGTAACTCAAACTCGAATTCGATCGTCAGACAGCTTCACTGAACCTATTCTTTTGACCTGTTCCATCAGCTTCCTTCAACACTTCCCCTCAAGCTAGTGATTGAAGGAACTGTAACTCCTAGCTTGCGACGAAACTCAGCAAAAAATTGTTTGGTTAATGCTTTTGTATGAATATCTACTAGCTGGTCCTTAGACCTCACAAATTGAGTGACAAATTGTTCTCTATCCACCTTCTCATGAACAAGATGATAGTCCATTTCAACATGTTCAGTTCTAGCATGCATAACTGGATTAATTGTCATATGCAAAGCACTCATGTTGTCACAATACAATGTAAATACATATCGAAGAAACACCCAAAGATCATAAAGTAGATACATAATCCATGTCATCTTTTATGCAGTAGAGGCAAATGCTCTATACTCAGCTTCAACACTTGAACGAGCGACTATGTGGACTGTTTCTTGGAGGTCCAAGAAATACAGTTTGCACCTAGGTGGATGCTATATCCTGTAGTTGATCTCCTAGTGGTGGTACAACCTCCCCAATCAGCGTCAGAGTACCCATACAACCTACATGGTGATTGTGAAATAAATCTAAGTCCAAAGTGCAGAGTGTCTTTAATGTACCTGCGAATTCTTTTACCCTTTGAAGATGTGCACTGTTCGGATTTTGCATAAATTGGCTTAGCTAAATTCACAGCATGAGTAATATCTAGTCTTGTGAGAGTCAAGTATTGAAGACTCCCTACTATTATTCTGTAAATAGATGCTTCAACCAGGCTTCCCACAGCTTCATGTAGACCATGTTTTGAGCCAAAGGAGTGTCTATAGACTTTGTAAAAGTCATCTCATTCTTGTCTAGCAGCTGAACAGCATACATACTCTAGCTTAAGTGGATGCCCCATCAAAATACTTAACCTCAAGTCCAAGAAAGAAGTGTAAATGGCCAAGATCTTTCATGGCGAACTCCTTCCCAAGTTGTAGAACCAACTCTAAGACATGAGATGGATTACTTCCTGTGACAATAATATCATCCACATATAACAAGAGAAACATTTTGCCTTTGTGAGTTTGCAAAGTAAATAAGGAAGCGTCAGTCTTACTACAAATGAAACCAAGGTGTAAAAAATGCATGCTAAACTTATCAAACCAGGATCTTGGTGCTTGTTTAAGACCATAAAACGCCTTTTTAAGTAGATATACATACTGAAGATACTAGGGATCAATAAAACCAGGAGGTTGACTCATGTACATCTCCTCTTGTAAGAAGCCATGGAGAAAGACATTTTTGACATCGAGTTATCTAACTTCCCACTTTGAACTGACACCAATGTATAGAACCACCCTAATAGTTGTTGCTTTAACCACAAGACTGAATGTTTCTCCAAAGTCTATCCCTTTAAGTTGCGAGAATCCCCTTGCCACAAGTCTGGCCTTGTATCTCTCTACTATTCCATCAGCTTTTAGTTTTGTCTTGAACACCCATTTTGATCCAAACAAGTTCATACCAGGAGATTGGGGTACCAAAATCTATGTCTTGTTAGTATGTAAAGCATCAATCTCTTCCTTCGTTGCTGCAAGCCAATGAGGTGATTTTAGTTCTTCCTTAGTAGTATTTGGTTCTCTCACAATTTTTGTGCTGCTACGAGCAACAAGTGACAATTATTGTTCCTTCGCCTTGTTCTTGGTGATCATATCATGCCCTTTGGTGAAGGAAGTACCTCAACTGGTACATCAATCAAGGTAGAGCAATGGAGTGTATCATCATCAAGTTGATGGTCAACTGGTACATCAACTAAAGTGGTAGTTTGATGATGATCATTGACTGAACTTGTAAGAGCAACATGTTCCTCACTGCTGCTGGCAGATTCAAAATCTGCAGCTGAATCGTCAATACTACTATATAGATCATCAACCTCAACCTATTCCTCAACATCTGATCCTGCGCCTGAGAGGTCAATAATACTCTCATAATCAATGAGTACATGAGGTGTAGCATCATTATCATTAGTAATGTGTGAGCTAGCAGCCAGCACTTCCTCTGAATCATAATTATCATGTGCATGCAGTTAAGAGAAAGATTCAACAAAAGTAGCAAGTGGTGAGACATAAATGTTAGTCTGAGATTACTTTGGATACACAAAGGGTAATGTGTTTTCATCAAACACAACATGTCTGGATATGTAAACCCTCCTTGTAGAGGGATAATAACATCTATAGCCTTTGTGTATGTTGTTGTACCCAATAAACACACAAGGATATGTCTTTGGACTGAATTTATTGTTATCCTTGATATATGAAAAACATATACAACCGAACACTTTTAGACTATTGTAATCAGGATGTTCCCCATACAAATTAACAAATGGAGTCACCATTTTTAGGACTGATGAAGGCAATCTATTGATGAGAAATACTGCAGTGAGCAAAGCTTCAACCCATAAAAACAAAGGTAGATTAGCATTAAATAGTAAAGTTAAGTCAGTCTCCACAACATGCCTATCTTTTCTCTCTGCAACTCCATTTTGTTCAGGTGTGTTAGGACATGAAATATATCTCACAATGCCATGATCTTTCAAATGCTTAATGAAGTCTGTTTGGATAAACTCACCACCTCCATCACATTGAAAAAATCTTCATCTCTGTAGAAAATTGTTTTTCCACCATTTTCTGAAATTTTAGAAAGACCTGAAAGAATTTAGACTTCTTTTTCAAGGGATAAATCTATGTATATCTTGTGTGGTTATCAACAAAAATGACATAGTATTTCATATGTTAGGAAGATTCGACAGGAGCAGGTCCCTATATGTAACAATGGATTTTCAATAAAGGTTCTTTCTCAAACCAAAAGGAAATTTACAACTCTTTCCTAACTAAAAACTAGAACAAACAGTAGACAATTTATTTCAACTACTAACATTGATGCAACTATTACTATTCAAAAACTTTAAAGACTTCAAACTAAGATGTCCTAATCTAGTATGACACATGTTGTCTGACGTGTTCCAATCATGTGCAGCAGTTAAAGCATGGAGATTGTTATCTTTCAAAGCATAGAGTCCATTTCTTTTAGTTCCCTTGGACAGTAGTGTCCTTGTATTCTTGTCCTTTAAAACAAAGTTATTTTCATCAAATTCAAGAGTGCAATAGTTATCCTTTGCAAGCTTACTAACTGAGAGTAAATTCTTATTAATCTTAGGGACTCAAAGAACTTTCTTTAATTTTAGACTTGATCTGGATGTGTTCCCAACGTATGTTATGTCTAACTTTGATTCATTCCCAATAATAATTTTATCTGGTCCATTATAGTGTTTAAGATCAGTTAGGATACCTAAGTTATGTGTCATATGACTACTTGCTATCGCGTCCACATACAAGGGTGTCATCAGTGTTTTGAAGATTAGTAGCAGACAATACTTGTGGTAGCTCAGCTGTATGTCACGACCCGCCAGATACCCAGGCAGATCGCGACCTGCCTAGGCAGCCAGCAGCAGGCGCAAGGGGGCAGGCAGCCCAAACCGGTCAGCAGACCAAGGTGCAGGCGCCCAAGCAGGCAGCAGTTGGAGGGGCAGCCGTTACAGCAGTTTCGGCCGTTTCAGCTGTTACAGCAGTTACAGCCGTTACAGCTGTTACTGCAGGTGGAGAGGCGGCAGTTACAAGCCTTGGAGAGGCTTGTTCAAGGCCTCTAGGCGTTGGGGCAGACTAGTCAAGGCTAGGAGTCCTTTTTGGAAGACTTAGAAGCATGTCTTGAGGGCATGGACTTAGGGGCTTGTATATAGTGTAGCATTTATTTACTCTTAGTGTTTAGAGTAGTATAAATAGGTAGTCATTGTATTTGTAATACAACCACCAACATTTGAATACAAGTCTTTTCTTCCAAAAATAGTCTTTTGTCTTTCCTTCAATTTCTCTTAGCGATCCAAAATTGTGAGAGGCTTACTTGAGTTTGCGAGATACGTGAAAGAACCGTGAGCAAACCGTCAAGTGCCACACGGAGTCTTGTCTAGATCGAAAAGGCCGTGACAAGTGGTATCAGAGCAGGTTCATCGTAAAAGAATGACAAACGAAGGAGATGGCGCTAGCATCACCCCCAACGTCCGCACTGATGGTGGCAAGAAGAACAAGAAAGGGAAGAAGCAGCAGACGGGTAATGAACCCAATCTGCCCGATCCTCCACCAAGTGTTCCTACCCCAAGCGAAGGGCAGACATCTCTCCCTCCCCATATTGTCGATGGAAGTGACATAGACACCGGCGAGGATCCCGTGGACGTTACTGTCGAAGAGGAGTGGATTGCAAGGGTCGAAATGGCGAGGCAAGCCGTTGAGATCATAGGCCAGCGCTTGAACAGAACGGACAGAAATCTCAAAGCTCTTGAAGAGTACTCCCTTGAGGAAGTTGAGAGCGTCCGGAAGGAGTTGGAGGCACGCCAGCGAGCCGAGTTCGAGACAAAGAAGGCCATTACTTCCTTAGAGTCCAGACTAAGGGAAGCACTTGGCGCAGTCGAGTCGCTTAAGGCCAAGGTAGCAGCACTCGAGGAAGAGAGAGAGGTTGTTGGATCCTCATCACATGACCGGGAAAGGGAAGCCAGAGTTGAGGCGCCCAAGCCACCTGTCTTCAAAGGCGTCCATGACGCGCAAGCGGTGGATAATTTTCTTTAGCACTTGGAAAATTATTTCAAGTGTATCCGGGTTCGTAGTGATGTGAACAAGATCCACACTGCTGTGTTGTATCTTTCAGAGTTGGCCATGCTATGGTGGAAGCATAAAGAGTCTGACATCGCAAAGGGGACATGCACGTTGAACACATGGGAGCAGTTCCGTATGGAGTTCAAGAAGGTGTTCCTCCCTAGCAACGTTGTCTATGAGGCAAAGCGCAAGATGAGGGAGTTGAGACAAAAGGGCAGCATACGCTCGTATGTGCGGGAGTTTACCACCCTTACATTTCAGATTCCCAACCTCACGGACGACGATGCATTGTTCTACTTCATGGATGGGCTGCAAAATTGGGCCAGAACGGAGTTGGAACGGCGGCAAGTCAGGACTATAGACGACGCCATTACGCAGGCCGAAGCCTTGACAGACTTCAGGCAGGAGAAGTCTTTCAGTGCCGATGAGGACGACGAGGTAGGCAGTCATGATGATAGTGGGGATGACAGTGGCGAAGGCGAGGAGCAAAGTCCACAACCCAAGAGGCGAGGCGAGGAGCCACGGCCTAACGAGCATGACACCTACAGGTCCAGCGGCAAGAAGCCCGGAGACCGTGGCAACACGGTAAGGGATTCCAAGGATGGTTGCTTCATATGCAAAGGCCCGCATGGTTACAAAAGATGCCCTGAACTGAAAAGTCTTGGTGCTGTCCTTCGTGAGCGGAAGGAAGAGAAAGCCCAAGAGGAAGTCGGGGAGACTAAGCAGTTGGGCGTGGTAAGCCTATGCGGAGCTGCGATTGAACAATCATCGACGAGGCCAAGGCAAGATAATCCAAGGCAAGCGGAGCCGAAGCATGCTGACAAGGGACTTGCGAAGTCTAAGGCGTGGGCTCAAACGGTCGACATCACGATCAATGGGAAACCTGCTCGTGCGTTGGTCGACACTGGTGCGGAGGTCAATGTTGTGACCAAGACGGCAGCAACGAGGTTGGGGTTGATACTGCAATCAACGCCCAAATCAGAACTGTCAACGCATCACCGACTCCCATAGTTGGAGTAGCGCACGGCGTGAAAATCACGGTAGGCGATTGGCAAGGGAAAACCAAGTTCATCGTCGCCCCCATCAATATGTTTGATATTATTCTTGGGCAGAAGTTCTTCCAACAGTGCCATGCAGTAATCGATCCTCATCTCCAAAAATTAGCAATCATGGAGAAAGGAAGGGAATATACAGTTCCCATGGTGAAGGCACAAGCGACGGAGGGACAGGCTAGATTGACAGCCATGAAGCTCGAGAGGGTCGACGTG
Organism: Solanum corneliomulleri; assembly: GCA_027704805.1. NCBI lineage: Eukaryota > Viridiplantae > Streptophyta > Magnoliopsida > Solanales > Solanaceae > Solanum > Solanum corneliomulleri. Next base: position 62,508,416 of record JAKWIY010003052.1, read on the forward strand.
AGAAGAAGGTTAACACCGGCAGCAACCATTGCAAGTTCGAGAGAAGACAATGGTGCTGGAAAAGCTTGCCACCGCGAAGGAAGAGGGTTCCGAGTAGGAACGCTGACGTGATGAAGAAGCCGCCGGAGCACTTGCCTCCGTTGAAGGAGGAAGTTCGTAAGATCGGGTCGAGAAAGGTCGGGACACCAATGAAGAGGCTGCTCGAAGGGATTGATCGAGTACGTGAGTTGATGGTCGCCCGATAGAACTCAACGCCGATACTAACGCAATGCGACGCGGTCGTCGCATCATCAGGTGGGGGAGTTTGTCACGACCCGCCAGATACCCAGGCAGATCGCGACCTGCCTAGGCAACCAGCAGCAGGCGCAAGGGGGCAGGCAGCCCAAACCGATCAGCAGACCAAGGTGCAGGCGCCCAAGCAGGCAGCAGTTGGAGGGGCAGCCGTTACAGCAGTTTCGGCAGTTTCAGCCGTTTCAGCAGTTACAGCCGTTACAGCTGTTACTGCAGGTGGAGAGGCGACAGTTACAAGCCTTGGAGAGGCTTGTTCAAGGCCTCTAGGCGTTGGGGCAGACTAGTCAAGGCTAGGAGTCATGTTTGGAAGACTTAGAAGCATGTCTTGAGGGCATGGACTTAGGGGCTTGTATATAGTGTAGCATTTATTTACTCTTAGTGTTTAGAGTAGTATAAATAGGTAGTCATTGTATTTGTAATACAACCACCAACATTTGAATACAAGTCTTTTCTTCCAAAAATAGTCTTTTGTCTTTCCTTCAATTTCTCTTAGCGATCCAAAATTGTGAGAGGCTTACTTGAGTTTGCGAGATACGTGAAAGAATCGTGAGCAAATCGTCAAGTGCCGCACAGAGTCTTGTCTAGATCGAAAAGGCCGTGACATGTAGCTTGGTAAAAGTAATGCCACCTTTAAAAAAACTCAAGAGTAGTATGGTTATTCCAACCACAAATTTGACACGCATCAGAATGATTCCTTTCATGACTTCAACTTGAAGGACTGTTTTCAGGACCAGGTACGTTTCTGCTGTTATAAGAACCTGTTCCCTGTCCAGCAGGCTTAAAGTCTCTTCCTCTGTAATTAATTATTTGTTTGTAGGGATAATGCATAAGTACCTCCTAGTCTATGACCGGAATTTCAGAGACAAATCAAAAGTTAACTAGAGTCCTATAACCCCCTAAACCAATTAAAAATGGAATAAATACACCACAAAGGCCGAATATCATAGAGAGTGTGCACACTCTAGATAAGTAATTAGTGCACAAACTAGACACATGTCATATTTTTATTGGTAACTTTATAACTAGTTAGTACACGTATTAATTAAAAACCCACCCAAATAACATAATACCCGGTCCAAATAGAACACGAATTTGGAAGCTCATGTTTTCTGTTTTGGGAATTCAACTTGCACTTGCGAGTGTCCTTTGTTATTGCATAGCAATAATCAATGCATTTCTCTTGTTAGTGCAGTAAACTCATTTTTTAGAAAAGAATTGAACTTTCCAAATTATCTTATAGTTTAACTCTGTAATTGTTCCTCTCACTTTTTGCTTCACAAACTTTATGAAGCAAGTTCTTCCTTTGCATCCGTCACAGTAAGATTAGAAAGGTGAGTAGTGAAATAAGATTCAACAAGAAATCCAGATATTTCCTTGTGTCCATTTGTAGATGTCAAATCAACGGGGTTTCTACCCAAAGGAAATCCAGGAGATGCATCTAAAGAGACGAGACTAACAACGAAAATACACGAAGAATATGAGGGTTTTGGGTTATATTTGGACCGGGTATTATGTTATTTGGGTGGGTTTTAAATTAATACGGGTGGATCTTTTGACTAAGGGTAAATATTTTAGATTGTGACACGTGTCCCGCTGTTAGTAAAAAAGGTATATACGCACCAAAATTTGAACGGTAAGGGCATCAACTTCCTAAAAGTATAAAGAAGGGTATTTGCATACCATTTACAATAGTACGAGGGTATATTTATCTTTTTCCCGATATATTATAATTACCATCAGAGGCGGATCTACGATTTGAGGTCGAGGTGCCACAACGTTTAAGTAAGATAAAAGGACTAGTTGCTTTAATTTTTTTGTTACAATTCAAGTTATTAATTTTTTTTATTTTCATATATAAATCGATTAAATATGCATGTAGTAATATTTTCTTTTAGATATTATGTGATTAGAGATAACTAAACAATTCAATTTTATTTCCTTTTTGGAACTAGATATCTTATTCGTTGAAACTTTGAGGGATAAAATAATTTTTCACATTAAATTTGAGCTTGCATAAACCATCTAATAGAATTAACATAAATATTCTCTTCCATTGACGTTTTGTGTTGTTCGAAATATATAGTTGGGAAAGAAGAAAAATTATAATTTTAGCCTAATCATCTTACTTAGCAAAAACGATAAACAAATAAACATGTTACACTCGTATCAAGATATTAATAATTAAAGCAGGAAAAAGTAAATAAAAAACTAACAATTAATTTCATGAACATTCTACCCAACTCAGGGCTTATCCCATCATTATTTCAAGTCAAAACCTTTCCCTGAGAGTAGCACCCTAGATTCTAAGGCTTAAGAATAAAAATATAAGTTAGGGGAGTAATTCTCTTATAATTGGTGGAAAATCGAGTAAAATTACCCTAAATCGCTCATTCTTTTCTCAAGAATGTAGTTACAAAAATCAAAGGTTTTGGGATTTCTTTGTAAAAAAAACTCGATTAACGTGTTATAGTGACAACACCATACTGTCCCTTACTATATAGAGGGAACTAATTTACCGTGCTGTAGCGTCTTAGACCTGACAAAATCTCAAAATTCTCTCAAAAAAATTTCTTTCCATAACACACCTTCGAACCTTGACATTCTGTACTAATTTAGTGACCCCTTCATGTCAAGTCCGATATCAGAAGTTTAATATACCTGAATTCACTTTCGAAAGACCCTATGAATTCCTTAATATCGTAACTCTTAGCTACTAGAAAACATGATTTGGGCTTAGGCCTACCACCCAATCTATCAACGAATTTCCCTAGAACTCCAATCATCTAAGGTTGAGCTAGCCTAAAATTTTCAAGTCACTATCCGAAAAAATGTTTTTCTGATCCAAATATTTTGTAACCCTCAAAATTTTTTACATTAAGTCCAAAATCATTCTTCATTTTAGTGTAATCTCATATATTGGGTGATTCTTATATTGTTCTTAGGTGGTAAGGTCAATTCTTTAGTGATGAATAGATTTGTATATGAATTAGCGGAAGTGCTCGACAAATAAAAAAAACTAAACTAAGTCAAAAAAATAACTTTAAATAAATAAGAAAATGTTTGAAAAGGTGAAAATGAGTTAAAATAAGTTTAAAATGACTTAAAATAAGTCAAAAATGTGTTGGGAAAGACAAGCACAAAATAGATATGTGCACGACAAAGGCGATAGCGAACGAAACCCTAGTCAAATTTCCCTTCTATTTGAACCAAGAGAATAAAAAATAATGCAAGAATAAATAGTTTGGGCAGCAAACTAACCAACCACACAAGAAAAATAAATCAACACAAGAGAGCCAAATTTAACGTAAAAAACCTCTTCGGTGTGAAGAGTAAAAACCACAAGACCAAAGCTCCACAATAATCAACAAGAGTTACAAAAGTGTCCTCCAAAATGCTCACCAACAACGTGTCAAACAATGAGTAACACAACTACAAGATAGCACCAAAACTAGAGAAACAAAAGGAGCTAAAATACCCTAATCGCAGCTACTGTTCACGAGCTAAAATCTGGAGCTACTGGACTCAAAATCACCCTCTCTCAGTTTCAATCAGAGATTAAGTTTATAGGAACACGCAGTCCAAATATCAGCTCAATCGGACAAGAAACGAAGTGAGAATCGCGATTTGAAATTGGTTGTTATGGCTTGTGCAAAAATCTGCTCTTTCTCACTTTTCTCCATATATTGGTTGCTCTCTAAACTCTTGTGATTCTACCAAAATAAGAATTAAAATGAAGTTTTGCATATGCACCATAATATTGGACTTATGGACAAAAATGGGCTTGTCAAATTTAGGCTAATTTATCCACAAAAAAAATGTGATGAAAGACTCAAAACCTTAGACTTTAATTCATCCACATAAAGAAAGGAAAAAGACTCAAAACCCAACAAAATGATCATAAGTAGGTTTTCCCCTACTTTTTATATCTTGACATAAAAGTCATTTTACTTTAGCTTTTATTTTTAACTTAAAAACTACTTCTTTTTTAGTCAATTCAAATGGGTTTAATCACACTATGACAATCAAATAACCATTTCGAAGATTGTGTATTCTTGTACGTGAAGGGTCAAACTAAAAGAAAAGAAATATTATGTTGTTCTTATGTTGTCATTTCAAATAATATTTCCTTCCTATTTCTTTTACTTGTCACAATATTCTTTATAGATTAACAATTTTTTAGAGATATTGTTTTAATATATATAACAATAATTGTAATTTATAATATTTTCATACAAATATTTAAGTTTAATTTTAAATATTGAATTAATTTAATGAAATTTAATTTTAAAATTTAATTAAATTAACTTTCAAAAAATTAAAGAAGAAAATTACTTTAAAACAGAAAAAGTAGTTATTTATCCCCAAATATGAATGAGGTTGCACAACTCAGTTTGTAATTCATTGAGTTGTTCTTACCGTTATCCAAAAAGTATAGAATATTATTAGATGAGTTTGGTATTTTTTTTTCACTTTAGATTTAGAATTTATTCCACAACCAAGATTATGTCATGGTGGTAGACGTCACTATGGTTGTTAGGGCCTATGTATGGTAATTTGGATATAAAAGAATAATCTGTCTAATTTGATATGGGTTTACAACATGCTCAATTTCACTAGTTAATTCAATTTATTCGAAGATTGAAATAGTTTAAATTAAATATACAGCTCGAAATAATCTTTAAAATAATTTTGTTAAAATATTTTTAAGCCTTTATTTGTTTAATATTACATAAATCATCATAAGAAATTATTTTTTAAGTAAATAAACAAAACATAGATAAGAAACAAAGAAATCAAACTTTGAAAACTTGGAGGAGTTGTGTTTTGACATACTGTAGAATAACTCATTTCAACACAACATATCTCATAGCAAGTAACCTTTGATTGATTGATATTTTATTTATCTATTTATTTACTAATTTATTTTATTTTGATTCGATTAAATTGAATCTTACTGTATCATTTGATATCTTGGGTCAAACTTTTTGAAAGGAAAAAAGTATTTATTTTAAAATAAGTTTTTCGGTGTTAGAATTATTTTAGATATTAGTATATAATACTTGTGGGGTCCATCCCCATGTATCAAACGTTGAATAACTCTCTGCAAATTTCATTAGCAGATTTGGTGTGCTTATTTTCAGTTTTCCTCATTATTCAAATATTGGTAAGCTGTGAAGGGTAGTGTATTTGTTCTCTATAATAGGAAGAACAATTCTTCATTCTCAAAGTACAAAAAAAAAATAGAAGGAGAGAAAAGAAGCGTAAGACATCACAGAGGAAAATAATCTGTGAGAAAAAATAGAGAGTGCGAGCGATATTGTAGTGAGATGGAAAAATCAAAACAGGGTTATTTCTTTAGAGTGTGTCGTGATCTTTGGAGTTTTACTCACACCTACAAGTGTAAAAATCCTTACTATAGTGATATTTGTTGCTCCTCTCGGGTCGTGGTTTTTTCTCTTATTCAGGTTGATTTCCACGTCAAATTTTGGTGTCATTATTTCTCTTTTTTATTCTCGTTGATTAATCGTATTTTTGTGTTATGCTTTTATTGATTTTATTACCGCAAATATTATTTCTGTTACGAGTTTATTTCCAACAATATTTGTATTCAAATAATAATAAAAGTTGGTTTTCAAAGCAAAAATAAAGAATGCTTTAGGCCATAGATATTAAAAAAACAAAATTGATAACATTGTAATTTCTTCATGGAATTTGGTCAATTTTAAAATTTTATCTTCTTGTTCTTTAAGATCTATCATTTTCTTGTACCATGGGTGTTAGTTGTAACCTTCTTTGCAAATCAAGGACCTCAGTTTGCTGATTAGTTTTCATTTATTTGCTCTAAAAGTACTTTCTTAAAAAAAAGTTAATTTTTAGGTACTAATATATCGAAATGATACTACTCTCGAGGTTTACATCAAGTGGAATGTTGGTTCTTATTCATAAGTTTTAGACATTGCAGAAACATCTAAGTTTATTTTTGAAAATGAAGTTCATATTCAAATTATACCCCACCCTACCTAATCCTCTTCTCATAAATATTTTTGTTTTTTATATTTTCTCGTATATTTTAGATATGTACATATATTTTTAGAAAAATATATTTTCTACTTTTATATCAAATATAATAAAAATTAAAGTTTTATTTTTTTTAAGAAAAGTCATGCGGCAAATAAAATAAATTTTCCAAAAATATGTGTATATATATAACACAAAACGAGAATTTTTTTTTTTTAAATAGAGGGTTAAATGGGATGGTCTTTTTAAAAGGTTATATATGAAATATTATTTGAAAAAGGAGGGGAATGAAGTAACAACTTTAAAAAAAAGAAGGGATTTAAAAAAAAAAAACTAAACTAACGTGGGGGTTTGTTGGGTTTTTTTTTTTTTTTTTGGGGGGGGGGGGGGGGGGGGGGGGGTTACCGTAGTGATGTAAGGAGGATTTTTTAAATTTCATTCTATAATATTTTATGATTGTAAAACTTTAATCTTTTAACTTTTACTAATACTAATAATTTATTTAATTCTTCCAAGGTGAATTTTGTATTCATATGGAGTGTGATGTGATTATTTTTAAAAAAATAAAAGAAAGAGTGTAATAAGTGCATCATGAACAGAGTGTAATAAAAGAGAAATGTATTTCTCCAACTTATAGTGATCTTTTAGGTCAGACTCTCAGTAGTTCGTTATGAAATTTTAAAAAAAAGTTCTTATTAGCCTTAATCACTTATATTCTCCAAATCATTTTTAAAGATCTAATATTAAATATCAATTAGCAGGGGTAGTATGGTAAAATAATCATATCAATTACTAACTCTTTTTCTAATTAATTGAATTGTTGAGACTTTTTTTCATTTTTCAAATTAAATTAATTGTTCAATTTCAAGACTACTTTTAGAATGTTCTTTCAATTTAATCGTTCATTAATTAGTATTGAAATCAGTTATTAAATAATGTTTAGTTATTTTAATCAAAAGTTTGAAAATAATTAATAACGATAAAAATGAATAATTATGTCTAATTTATATTTTAGTTTTCTTTTTTTTAAAAGTTGTGAAACACCTAACAATTCACTTAATATAAAATGAAGGGAGCATTATTCTCTTAATGAATACGCCAAATCCAAATATTAAAAAAGTAATTTTTGAACTTCAGGTTCAACTTAAATAACTGTTCAATTTTTCTTTTCAAAAATAAAAATAAAAAAGGCTCCTCATAAAAGATGATAAAAATTACTACTACTGGTAATGCTTTTAATGAACATTCTATTTTCTTCTTTGAATATTTACTTGGATTATATTCCTACTCTATATGGTAAGATTATATTATATATAAGCAAATCAATCTTAGATAGACAAACAATAGATAAATATCATATACTGTGCTTCAACTAATTAATTCAATATCCAGTCACAACCTTTTTTTTTTTTTCCTATTTGTAACTTTCTTATCCCAAAGTTGGAATCAAAGAATCCAACACATGGAATACGAAGCCTTATTCAAGCATCTCTATATCTTTTTTAGTTGTAGTTATTTTATTTGTTGCCACTAGAGATAATGCTCAGAAATATTTCACATCCGCCCAATCATTCTCTTAATTTTAAATGATATTTAAATCAAACAAATCTGCAATCAATGACTCTTTACTGTTGATTATTGTAAAAAGAGATATTTTAGCTATTACGAGAACAATTGCAACTTGTACAAAATTTATTTGTATAGATTGGACTAAATGTCTATTGTGACGGACTTATAATTTATGATGTATAAGTATAAAAGTTTATTTGAATTGATTTTAGGAGAAACTTTCACATATAGCCACTAAAAATAATTAATTACACTACATAGTTATAATTTTATAATTACAATTTGTAGCTACATGCTATATGGAGGAGGGAGGAGAGTGAGACTAAGAGAGAGAGGAGAGAGAGAGGGGCGAAAAGAGAGGGAGAAAGGTGAATTGTATATGTAATATTGGTTAGATAATTATATATTATACATATGTATTTGTATATATGTGGAGAGATTGAGAGAGAGAGGAGAGAGGTGAGCAAACTCAAGAGAGGAGAGAGAGAGGGGCGAAAAGAGAGGGAGAAAGGTGAATTGTATATGTATCTAATTGTATATAACTGTATATTATATATATAATATATATATATATATATATATATATATATATTATATATATATATATATATATATTATATATATATATATATATATATATATATATATATATACATACATTTGTATAAATGGCAAGCGAGATTGGGAGAGGGAGGAGAGAGGCCAGCGAGAGAGGGCAGAGAGTGGGAGAGAGGTGAATTGTATATGTTTATAGGTTAAAAAATAATATACATATGCATTTGTATATCCTGACGAATTATACATATACAAACATGATTAATAATACAAACTCGAAGTCAACCCACGTAATTAATGTATAATGTTAGTCGCGAGTAGTAATTATTGCAAACTATAAATATGATGAATAATTAAATAATATAAATTTGTTTATCCGCGTAAATTTTCTATTTTATTTTTAGTGTCCTTAAGGTATAATAACTTTAATTACTTTTATAAAATTTGGATAATACAACAAAGTATTTTTAAGTAATTGACTTTAAGTCAAAATAAAATAAGTCAAAAGTCAACACAATTCGCCACAATATGTCAAATGCATCATCTCTATTGGACTCAAGAAAATTTGTACATTGGCTGAAGAAGAAGTATGACTTCTCTGTTGTTTTTCTTATTAGGTTCGAGGATGGCAGACGTGCCATCAAGAGGGAGCACATTAAAATATCAGGATATTACTTTTAATACTGTAACTTGTTGGGTATTATTTTTTATACTGTATTTTTTTATTGCACGCAGTATCATTACTTGTGAAGTTACGGTGTGGGGTTTTTAACCCTATAAGCATAGAAAGATAATTAAATTTTCATGAATTGTGGAGGTTTTAACACTGTTATTTTGTTATTACTATCTGAGATTGTGATTCTGGAACTTAAATGATATTTTTCTCAGAATCAATTTACAGGGTTTAAACTGCTACACAATAACCCCGTTGCTTAATACAGAGTTAGTGAAAAACTCTCACAACTTAATTATGGAAGAGCTAACTCTGGGAGTTGCTGAAACCTCTGTTACAACAAACTTCGGATTTCCTACCCCATAGTATGTAAAATAAACCCTTGCTATTTGAGCTTTGTTGTAGTGCAAAGAGACTCGCAAGTTAGAATTCTTAACTTATGATTTTTTTATTATTTGTTTTTATTATTTTACTTTAAAAATAAGTGTTTGAAAACAATTGTATTGTATATTATCATTTTATACAAACATTATAAAATCACTTAAAAATTATTTATCTTAAAAAACATCTAAAATAAGTCAATTCAAATACGCTCTATCATTTGTATTTACATGTAGATCTAATAATTTTAAAGGTCAAATACATACACGCCCCCCTCCAATGGAACCTTAAGTTCCATTGCCTTTTGAATGGAACATATATCTTAAAAGAATCAAAGAAAATTTGAACGGTAAGGAAATATTATAAATTATTGTCCTTTAAAATAGTATCTTTTTTCCTTCTTGATTGTTACTTTACAACATCTATATAAAGGGTTTTATCTATTAGCCTCTATGCATCAAACACAACAAACATTTCTTCTTCCTCTATAGACACCCAAAAATAAATTTATAACTTTAATTAGTAGTTCTAATATGGCACCAAGGAAAGATATAACTAAGATAGGTATAGAAGGATTTACTCTTCTTGAAGAAATGCAAGGAAAGAAGAAGTTTCCTATTGTTCAGGTGAAACCACTTTCTAATTATGGTAATCCAGGAAGAGTTATCAATAATCATGAGGCTGTCAAGTTTTATGGAGGGATAGGTTTTAATGATTATTCCAAGAGAAAAACTTTGGTTTTTAATATATAATATAATTGCTTGTTTAAAGGTTGGCTTTTGTAGTTTTATGTTTATGTATATGATGATGGTAAATTGTAAGTATGTTATATATGGTCCTATATAGTTGAGCATGTAAGTGATAATGTTTTATTTTTCACTTAATTATATATGCCATCATGCTCCTTTGTGGCATTAAGTCATGTACCAATTTGACTATAATAATAATAATGTTCCTTCTATCACCCTATTCAGTCTGTTTTGAGTCTTTTTTGAATACTGTAAATTGACTTATGACGTTGTTTGTGTGAATTTGTTGGGACTTGAGGTTCTTGAAAATGTTTTATAAAAATAATTTACTACTATCTTAAAAATAAGGTATGTTATTTGTTACCATCAATAAATTAAAGATTGTAATCTAATAGTGTAAAATTTGTACTGTCGATGAGAGGGAGTTGCTCGAATGGTAAGCACCCTTCACTTTCAATCCGAAGGTTTCGAGTTTGAGTCACCAAGGGAACAAAAGGGGTGGGAGCTCCGAGGGAGGGTAAAAAAATCAATTGTAGTGTCAGTTAATATTAGTTGTGTTAAACTCTTCCCAAAGTTGTGTTTGATACGCTGTATCAAAAATAATTTTTAGCGGTAATTAATCGACGATAATAAATTAATGGGGAACTTTCACATATAGTCTCTTTAAAATAGTCTAATTACTCTCCAAGCTATAGTTTAATAATTATAATTCTGTAGCTACATGTTATATGGAGGAGAGATGCAAGAGAGTATGGGAGAGAGAGGAGAGAGGCGAGAGAGAGAGAGAGAGAAAAGAGTGGGAGAAGGTGAATTGTATATGTATACGGTTTAGATAATTGTATATTATTCATATACATTTGTATATATGGAAAACGAGATTGAACGAGAGAGAAGAGAGGCGAGTGATATTGGGAGAGAAAGGAGAGAGGTGAGCGAGAGAGGGCAGAGAGTGGGAGATAGGTGAATTTTATATATATGTCGATTAGATAATTGTATGTTATACATATGTAGTTTTATATTCTGGCTTTTTATACATATACAAACATTACTAATTATATAAACTCGAAGTCAGCCCATTTATTAATATATAATGTTAGTCGCGTGCGGTAATTATAGCAAACTATAACTATAATGAGTAATAAATAATATAAATTATCTTAACTGCGTAATTTTCCCTAATGAATTTTTCGTATAAAACCTGTTGAGTATTTAATATGTGATGTACATTATATATATATATATAGATATAGATAGATAGATATATTCTAACTTAAGAATCCTATAGTTACACAACTTCAATAACAAAGTCAATACAAACTATGAGATATTGAGACTGATCCTAGTTGAACTATAAACACCGCATCATTTGTCTTCATCCCCCTTAAGTTGTTGTCAACTTGTTATTTTGATCAAGAAAATGTGACTTTGACAAGGGATTGGTGAGTACATCAACAACTTGATCATGAGTACTCACATATCGAATTAAAAGTGACTTAGCACAAACCTAATCGTGAACAAAGTAAAAATTATTTTCCACATGTTACGTACGAGAGTGGAAAATGGAATTAGATGTGAAGTAGGTAGCACTAAGTTTATCACACTGAAGGATAAGAGCAGATGATGTGAAGCAACATATCTCTCGAAGAAGGAATTCAATCCAGGTAATACCATATGTAGTTGTTGCTAATGCTCGATACTAAGCCTCAATTGTGGACTTAGCTAAAGACAGCGTGCTGGTTGCTTCCGTGAAGACCAAGAGATCAAATTATCACCAAGAAATATAACAAAACCAGTGGTGAAACTTTTGATCATCCACATCTACCCGCCAATCCAAATCAGAATATCCATGAAGCAAGTTATTTGAAGTACGTTTGAAGAACAAGTCATGGGAAGCAGCAGCTTTCACATAACGTAAAATATGTTTCATAGCTATCATGTGAACATCCAGACGTAAATTCATGAAATGGGATGCTTTGTTCACAACAAAAACGTACGGCCGAGTGAAAGTGAGATACAGAAGCGCACTAACGGTGGCCAAGTGAAAGTGAGATACAGAAGCTATCCTCTACTTTTGAAAGGAACACCAAAAGTAGAGGATAGCTTCGGCGCAGGTTTCATGGGTGAGCAAACAAGACTACAAGCAACCATATGTACTTGATTAAGAAGGTCCTCGACATAGTTGCGTTGAGACAAAAACAATCCCTTAGTGGTCCAAGTTGATGCAATGCCCAGAAAATAAGAAAGAGTGACAAGGTCACGAACAACAAAATGATCTTGACACGAGTAATTTAATTCGAGCAGGGTTATTACCCAATAACAAATTAACAATATAGCATCGAGATATACCAAAGAAAATAACTTATCAGTAGAAGTAGACATGTAGAATAAATAGTTATCAGTCTTGGAACCCAAGAAGTCAAGAGAGAATAGTGTATCAGTTGGTCGTTTGTTCCGCATATGAGGTGCTTGTTTAGGCCGTAAAAACAACATTTCAGCATACAAACATGATCATAACAAGATAGATCAACGAATCCGGGAGATTGAGACAGATAAACAACCTCATCTAAGTACCCAAGGAGGAACGCATTTGAAATGTCCAGTTGTGTGATTTTCTAACCTTAGTCACAATTAAAGAGAGTAATACTCTTATTGTTGTTGGTTTCATCACCGGACTAAATGTGACAGAGCAATGACGCAGCGAAAATATAGAGTGATCGATATACCTCCATCCATTGTTAGCGATATAGTCGGAGTCTACAATTCTTCTTTCCTTCAAAGATCTTCTAAGCACTGAAAACCTCACTCTTAGATGATATGAAGTTTTAGAAGCAATGTGTTTAGGGACTGTTATATTCTAGATGTTTTGATGATCCTCACAAATGCAGGGACCTGGTTCCTGGCAGAGTGCTCTCGTCCAGATACAAATGGGGTACAGTCATAAAAGCTGTCATGTCAGGTGGTAGGTGAAAAGTGCAGTATCCTACACCAATAAGAAGAGCGGACGAGATTGTATGTTTCAGTATCTCACAAATGCAGGGACCTGGTACCAGACAGAGTTTCCTCCATCACATACATAATTGGTTACAGCTGTAAAGCTGTCACGTCAGAGGTTGGTAAGGCGTCAGTGTACTACACCAATCAGAATGGAGGAGGGTGTTTGTGCAACGGATAATAACTCTTTATGTTTGATACTTTTAGCATGACAAACACCATATTATATTCATTCATCCAAAGAAGAAAGTCAGCCAGCAAGCCTTTTCAAGAACTCATACAGAAGTTTGCAAGGGACCTGGTTCCTGCAAGCAAGGGACCTGGTACCTGCAAGACAGCGACGTGAAAAGGACGACAAGACAGCTGTCAGAAAAGCTGTCATCTCTGATGCGGTAGGTGCACAGCTTTTCCAACAGCAGGCCTTCAGCCAATGGGATGACTTCAGAAGTTTGCAAGGGACCTGGTTCCCGCAAGCAAGGGACCTGGTACCTGCAAGACAGCGACTTGAAAAGGACGACAAGACAGCTGTCAAAAAAGCTGTCATCTCTGACGCGGTAGGTGCACAGCTTTTCCAACAGCAGCCTTCAGCCAATGGGATGACTTCAACGAATTTGTGGGAAGATATTATCTCTTTCCAACAAACAAAAATTGAAGACTTGGCAAACTAAACTTGGATTTTCTCTGAAAATTCACAAGCTTGAATAGAAGGCCATCTTCAAGGAAGAACATTGCTCAACTCAACAGAAGGACCTGATAGAGTAAAGAAGAATCTTTGTTGTATTTAGAGCTTTGTGTCTATGTACTTACATTGTAAATCTGTTCCTAATCTATAAAGGATTCAGATATTTGTTTTGGGTTGTAAAAGTCTAAATCAGTTAAGGTTAACTGATTTAGTGGGCAACATTGTTTTGTTGCTTAGTCAATTCTAAGTCATCTAGAGTTAGGTGGTTTAGTGGGCGGTGTGGTATCCGCTTAGGCTCTTCAAGTAATAGGTAGATTACTTGATCGTGAGATTAATAACTTTTTCTCACATTGATTGTAACCGGGTTTCGCTTTTGCTTGAGAAGATTAGTGAAGACGGTTGTAAATCCTGTGCAACAGGTCGTGGTTTTACTCCCTTGAGCAAGGAGGTTTCCACGTAAACTGTTTGTGTTGTGTTCTTTATATTGTTTAATCTTCTGCACTGTTCTTGCTATGTCTAAGGACCTGGTCCGTTGACTGGTAGTGGTCGCACATATTCTATCAAGTGGTATCAGAGCAGGTGCTCTATATCTGGTTAACACCAAGAGAGAAGTTCCTGCGAGAAATGGCGTCACTACTGGATAAGCAAAGAAATCAGTCTCCCGCAAGACCTCCTCTGTTTGATAGTAAGCTATATAAATATTGGAAGATTCGGATGAGAGACTATCTCATGGCTGAGGACAGTGAAGTATGGGATGTCATATGTAAAGGTCCTTGTGCCAACTATGGAGGTTAAAGATGGAGAGGTCACAAGAGTCATTCCAAAACTAGAAAACAATATAATGACTCTGACAGACTATTAGTCCAGAAAAATCATAAAGCAAGGAAGCTATTGATGTGTGGCCTTAGTATAAATGAATACGATCTGATTTCATCTTGTGAATCAGCCAAGGAATTTGGGATCTGTTAAAAACAACTTATGAGGGCACTGAGGAAATAAGGAAATCTAAACTAGATCTCTTTTCTACTCAGTTTGAAGATTTCACCATGAATGAAAATGAACTCATTCAAGAAGTGCACACCAGATTCTCCAACATCACAGATGAGCTCATGTTCCTTGAAGAACCTGTTCCTATTGTCAAGACTGCAGATGGTGAAGACAAAGAAGGGGACCAGGTCTGTCCCAAGATAAGCAGAAGAGAAGTCTTCTTCGGGGCAGTAAAAAGAGAAATGGCTGCATGGGAAAAATCCTCAAGTGATTCAGATGATTCTGAAAACACATATAATGATTTTATGGCAAAGTCAGACGAGGAAGATTCTGATGAAAAGGTAACTCTATCTTATTTCAAGCAAAACTTGAATACCTTTTCTACTAGTAAGTTGAGAAAGTTGGTTGTTGTATTACTTGATTCGATAAGTGAGATGAAAGATGAGAAAGATCTCGTAAACAACAACCTAGACATCTTTCAAGAAGGAAAAATTGCTTTAGTTGCCCAAGTATCTGATATTGAAAGTCAAATGGTTGTTCTAGAAACAGAAAATCTAGAACTAAAGGAAAAGATAAAAGGGGCGACTACTACAATTTTTAAAGAAAAGAGTGAGGCTAGCAGATTGCATTTGGACCTTGAAAATAAGCTGCATGCTGCTGAAATGAAGATTAAAGTGGCTTTCGAGAGAAATCATGCATTGGAGAGGGACCTGGTCCGTGTAAAAGAGGAACTTGAAAATTCCCTCAAATGGACTAATTCCTCTAAGATCCTTACAAACATACTCAGTCAAGGAAACACCATAAAAGGAGATCTGAGTTGCAAAAGAGACTGTCTTGCGTTTAAAGATTGTGGAGAAAGTTCATCAAACTATTCCAAACCACGGAATAGACTGAAGAAAGGACCTGGTCCTGTGTATGTCCAACAGAAGAACTTGCAGAAGAAGGGACCTGGTCGTGCTTCTGTTCCTAAGTTGAAAAATATCGAGCTGCCTCACTGGACAAAGAATTCTCTTATCACTCCTTTATCCGCTTACTGGGAACTTCAACTGAAGTGGGTTCCCAAGGCTAACACGTGATATGACATTCTTGTGAGAGGAAGTGGCAACAACCAGTGTCGATTCATGAATGGTGGATGCTCAAAGCACTGAACTTCCTCTCTCTCAAGACACTTCAAGGTGGAGGTGTCTCTTTTGGCGAATGGCAAGAAACGCTACATTATTGGTGTAGATTTGTGATGAATGAAATGAAGCTAAGCTCTTATCAGATAACTGTTTTGTCACAAACTTGCTCTCTCGGTCGATGATTTTGATAGAAAAGAGATGCAAGAACATGTATATTGCTGATCTGTTTACTGCTCATTGTGATAGTCTCATTGAACTTAATGCTCAAGGTATGAATGCTGAGGTATGATTAAGGAGACGTGCTCATGAGTGTTGCTTTGCTGCACAAACCTGTGTCAGAGGACCTGGTCCAGTCTGCATAAAATAATATTTGCAAATGACAAAGGTTGTGATGATGATGTTAAGGAGAAGCAGATCAGACCTCCTTCAGGTGAAATATGCAGACTTTGAATCTTTCAAGAAACTTTCGACTGAAGTGATAAATGGTACATGTTTGTGACCAAAATGATGATAATGAGAAGTTTGATCTCAACATTGATAAAAGAATAATTGTGGTACACTCTTCCTCCAGCAAGGTTTATCAGGGGTATACTAAAAATGTTCATGTATTTATTAATGAGTCTAGAAGATTTTAGAAGTTGCAAGGAAAGAAGTTTTTGAGATAGAAGAGTTGCTTCAGAATCAGAGAGATGGTTTAAATAGTGAGTTTGCTGAAGAACATCCTCATGAATCCAATAATCTCAAAGAAGATGATGCAGATGATGAACCTGATGAGGGACCTGGTCTTCTAGACAGTGCTGAACAAAGATGATGCAGTTCAAACTGATAATGTGAATTTTGAAGGCGAGAATGAAGAAGCTAATCAAGCTCAGTTTGAAAGAAGCAAACTCTGATAGTCGGTTCCCCAACAAGCTGATTGGTTGTCCAAGTTGCTCCTCAACAATGTATTCAAGAGAGGCAATCTTTGAGGTGTTGTGTGAAGAGAAGCTTTGTTAAAAGGCAAGATTCAATTGCTCTTTCATCAACTGAGGCAATAAATGTAGCAAGTGCAGCTTGATGGGTTCAACTCTTGTGGATCAGGAAACATCTTGAAGCTCATAAAGATCTGACTGAATAAATCAAGATGATGATGGAAATGCTAAAACCTTCTTGAATGGATCCTACCTGAAGCAATCAACTCTTTCAATGACTATGAAAAGGGAGCAGGTATCCTTGCTTTTCGGTTATGTATGTTTTAGCAAATTCAGTTTCATACCTTTTGTAGGTATACACACATGGAAAAGGGGATGAAGAAAGGGAGGTCAGGATAGATCTAGGCAATGACATTCAAACAACAGAGAGGGACCTGGTCCTTTCTCGAAGGTTAGAAATCTTAACATTGCAGTTTGAATTATGCATGAGAGCCATTGAAATTGCCACATGTCTGTCCTTCAAGAAGACTGTTGTCTCATCTTTTGAGTGCCAAAATGATACCTTATTTTCTCTTTCCTTATATTCCATATTTCTTTCTATTTCCCCAGAAAAATCGGGTTGCCTTCCAAATATCAAGGTGCTTCAAAATTTTCTTTTCTCTTCTTTTCAAACACTCAAATTGTTAACCCCTTGATTCTTGCTGGAGAATTCTTTGATGAAAATGTTTTAAGTGTGAAGAGGGATCTGGTCCTCCATGAAAAATGAAGAAGAGGAAAAGATGATGCTAAAAAAAAATGAATGAGAAGTTGATATTCTGAGAACTCAAAGTTTTCTGAAGAGGAAGGTGTGTAAAAAAAAAAAAAAAGGAAGTTGATATTCTGAGAACTCAAAAGAGGAAGGTGTTAAAAAAAAAAAAGACGAAAAAACTTCTTGGTTCCTCAATTGTTGATCTATTCATCTCGGAGGCCTTGAGTTGTTTGTGTTACCAATCTTTCTGTTATGAAAAACTCAGGCTGATGTTGGAAGCTATGACACTTTCTCGTGTTAACTGGAATACTGAAATGGGTTGTTTAAAAGTCCAGCTTCTGAAACAACACTATCAGAGGGACCAGGTGCCAACAAAAAAAAAAGTAAAAAAATATATATAAAAATTGGCAGCCCTGAAGGTTAAACATACAAGTTGGGCTGCACATCATGTTGTACGCTAAGAGAAAATTTTTGAAATCTTATGCTAGGGATATGCTCTACTAATTCTATTCTTTCAATCCCTTGCCTCTAAATCATCCCTTTTCTTCCTACCTCTCTATGTCAGTCCTCATTTATCTCTTGGGCATTGTTCTGGTTTTCATCTGTAATCATACATGCAATGCTTTGATGACTGATCTTTTGTTTATGAATGTTAAATGTCTTGTTTCTACTGACTTGTCTCATTACTTTATGCCTTTTTACTCATGCTCTGTGTTGCCCAAGTGGCCATGAATTTGCAAGAACTATATTTCTGTCAACTTGGTTTACTGCTTTAACCCTTTTTTATGATGTCAAAAGGGGGAAAGTTGTTAAGGTAAGGTAAGGTAAAGTTGTTATAACTGCTTGAAGAAGACATGGTCACATCGATAGGAGGAATCAATGGTAGCTACTTGAAGAGATATGGTCATGCTGATAGGGGGAATAAATGCTTGCTGCTTGCTACCTGATGAGGACCTGGTCCTGTCGATAGGCGGAAGAAGATGTTTGTCATCATCAAAAAGGGGGAAGATGATATGTTGATGTTTTGATGATTTGACAAACTTTAGGTATGATTAAACTCCAGTTACCCCAAGAATTCTTTTTGATAGGGGGAACTGATGAATAAGTATGTCATCATCAAAAAGGAGGAAAATGCTATGTTGATATTTTGATGAGTTGACAAACTTTGAGATGATGAACTCAAGTTACCCTAAGAATTCTTTTTGATAGGGGGAACTGGTGAATAATTATGTTATCAAATGCTATGTTGATATTTTGATGAGTTGACAAACTTTGAGATGATGAACTCAAGTTACCCTAAGAATTCTTTTTGATAGGGGGAACTGGTGAATAATTATGTTATCATCAAAAAGGGGGAAAATGTTAGTTCGAAGCTGAGTTAAGATGATAGCTCGAACTTGATATGAAGTTTTGATGATTTAACAAACTTATCGATCTAACAAGGAACCAAATCCTTGTTATTGGAACTGCTGACAATAAGATGAATGATAAACTCAGTGTGAGGTATATTTGTGTGCTATCATCAAAAAGGGGGAAAATGTTATATTCTAGGTGTTTTGATGATCCTCACAAATGCAGGGACCTGGTTCCTGGGAGAGTGCTCTCGTCCAGATACAAATGGGGTACAGTCATAAAAGCTGTCATGTCAGGTGGTAGGTGAAAAGTGCAGTATCCTACACCAATAAGAAGAGCGGACGAGATTGTATGTTTCAGTATCTCACAAATGCAGGGACCTGGTACCAACAGAGTTTCCTCCATCACATACATAATTGGTTACAGCTGTAAAGCTGTCACGTCAGAGGTTGGTAAGGCGTCAGTGTACTACACCAATCAGAATGGAGGAGGTGTGTTGTCCAACGGATAATAACTCTTTATGTTTGATACTTTTAGCATGACAAACACCATATTATATTCATTCATCCAAAGAAGAAAGTCAGCCAGCAAGCCTTTTCAAGAAACATACATAGAGTTTGCAAGGGACCTGGTTCCTGCAAGCAAGGGACCTGGTACCTGCAAGACAGCGACGTGAAAAGGACGACAAGACAGCTGTCAGAAAAGCTGTCATCTCTGATGCGGTAGGTGCACAGCTTTTCCAACAGCAGGCCTTCAGCGAATGGGATGACTTCAGAAGTTTGCAAGGGACCTGGTTCCCGCAAGCAAGGGACCTGGTACCTGCAAGACAGCGACTTGAAAAGGACGACAAGACAGCTGTCAGAAAAGCTGTCATCTCTGACGCGGTAGGTGCACAGCTTTTCCAACAGCAGGCCTTCAGCCAATGGGATGACTTCAACGAATTTGTGGGAAATGATATTATCTCTTTCCAACAAACAAAAATTGAAGACTTGGCAAACTAAACTTGGATTTTCTCTGAAAATTCACAAGCTTGAATATAAGGCCATCTTCAAGGAAGAACATTGCTCAACTCAACAGAAGGACCTGATAGAGTAAAGAAGAATCTTTGTTGTATTTAGAGCTTTGTGTCTATGTACTTACATTGTAAATCTGTTCCTAATCTATAAAGGATTCAGATATTTGTTTTGGGTTTGTAAAAGTCTAAATCAGTTAAGGTTAACTGATTTAGTGGGCAACATTGTTTTGTTGCTTAGTCAAATTCTAAGTCATCTAGAGTTAGGTGGTTTAGTGGGCGGTGTGGTATCCGCTTAGGCTCTTCAAGTAATAGGTAGATTACTTGATCGTGAGATTAATAACTTTTTCTCACATTGATTGTAACCGGGTTTCGCTTTTTTGCTTGAGAAGATTAGTGAAGACGGTTGTAAATCCTGTGCAACAGGTCGTGGTTTTACTCCCTTGAGCAAGGAGGTTTCCACGTAAACTGTTTGTGTTGTGTTCTTTATATTGTTTAATCTTCTGCACTGTTCTTGCTATGTCAAAGGACCTGGTCCGTTGACTGGTAGTGGTCGCACATATTCTATTAGGGACCTTTGAACCAAATGACATATTTATAACCGTGCTTCCATTAAGAATTGTTAAGAGGTTATGCGAATTTACCAACCAATTAATAGGATAATGGATTCATGTAGTGGGATGATTGATAGTTAACTACCTTCTCATTAGTGGAATAATGGATCCATGAAGTGGGATAATGGACCCATCTAATACGGAGACCATATCAGCATTAACAAAAATAGTAACATCCACAGATTCAATTCCAAGACGTATGTTGATGGTACCCCTTGGCAACTAAGCATCCATTGTAACGATCCAAAGATCCGTCTAATTTTAGCTTTGTTTGAACACCCAACGACAACCAATAACATTCTATGAAGATGATGGAGATACTAGTTTCCAAGTTTGAATGAAAGCATTCTACTTTTTAGCCATCACATGACGCCAATGGTCCTCCTTAGCAACTTGTGAATAACAAGTAGGTTTCTCACTAGAATATGTAATAGCAGATAAGGAAAAGGAAGTTTACGCTTCAACGAGCTTGTTCCAATACAAGTAACCATCTGGTGAACAATAGGCACACTACATAAAAAATGATCATTAGCGGCAAATAATTCTTAATTGCCGCTAAATATGTATTTTTAGTGGCAATTAGCACCTTTTGCATATAACCTAAATCTTTTAGCGACATTGGTTCTAATGAAACATAACTAATGCCAATAAATAATTTATCACACTTTATTAATGTCAATATTTATTACCGCTAAAATTTATTTTTGGTGTAGTGACAGTAGAGCCCGAGATGAATTATTATCAGATGGGGCAATAGGTACGGAAGTTTGAGAAAGGTCAACACTCAAAGAGAGGTCATCAGTATCATGTGATGGATTTAACATAGATGATGGGATGGTGAGTTGGGTATGTAATGGTGAGTGTATATTTGTTCCAACTAAAGTTGTAGCATTTAGACAATTCATTCTTCCTTGAACTTGAGCTCTTCTTCCCTGGCAAGACACCTTTAGCTCAGCGATGAAGCCCGTTGAGCTTATCATTGTACTCCTTGGTATGAGATCTTAATGTGGACCGCCTTGAAGTTTCTAAGGCTTCATATTTTTTATTCAATGGATTAATGCTTCCTTGAATGCTACCATTGGGCAGATTGAAAGCACATTTTTTTCTATGTGCGGCGGGACAAATTAGTAAGTTTGCGAATTTGTGCGAGTTTGCCCCGCAACTGTCCCGCCCCGCCCCGTTGTCATCTCTACATGATATTGGTTTCGGCTACGCATCCAAAAGGACAAGAGTATTTTTAAAGTTGTCAATAGTTTAAGGATGAAATTGATAATTTACATAAACCCGTTTACCATGTGGTATGAAATTACGAGATGACGTGGAAGTTTTGTTTTGAAATTTGATTTGAACTTTTTATGTTTTCTCATAAACATAAAACACTATAAGTTGTATAGTTATTAAAATTATCCAATTATTTTTACAATATCATCAAATAAACAAAAGCTTATAAAGTTCCATAATACACTATCTCAAAGAAATTCTTTATAAAATTCAAGGTTTATTGATTAAGCTTTTAATTCAATTAAAAAGTTTAAAATATATAAGTTGTGGTGTACTAGTCTTTAATATAGTCCCCACATAATACATATGGACAATTTTTTCAAGTCGAACTTGCATTAACCAACATTGTTACTTTGAGCCATTTGTTTGTCAGTTTGATTGATAAAAACATTTGATAAAAAATAATTAATTTAGTGAATATAAATGGTAAAGTAGAAATTGATTTGAAGTAGTAATAAATTTTATGTCAGTAAGAATAATCAATATATGAGATGAAACTAATTTAAAAGGTAATGCTATGATTTATAAATTTTATTTTTACATATAAAATAAATGATTAGTAGATATAAATGTGGGTTGTTTTAAAAAAACAATTAACTTGTGGGACGATTTTTATATTTAAAAATTCCAAATTATGGTTTGAAATTCTCAAATCATGACATTAATATGGAGAATATGATATGAAATAATCATGAGATGAAATCAACGTGAATTGTATGTCCAGACGGTAATTTCATCTCAAGATTTCATATCGCATGTCCAAACACCTATTTAGGAGTGTTTTCAATATTTCTCTTTTTATTAAGAGGTATGCAAAACTTAAAGTAAATAAATAAAAATGAACAGAGAAAATAATTACAAAAAAGTACTTGTTTCCTTGTCATTCTTGCTATTTTAATCTCTATTTCTTACTTTTTAATTATTTTTAAAGATTCTCTCTTTTGGAGCTCCCATCTTTTCTTTTTTATTTCTTAGTGATTCAAATCCACACCCTCTTTATTAGAGATGAATAATATGTTTATCGTCCGAAGAACTCTTTTTCATATTCTTTTAATATTATAAAGAGAGTCACTTTTTATGTGATAACTTTTAATTTCAATAACTCATGTGTGTCACATTTAATTAACTCTCAAAATTCAATAAACAATTAGATGTATTAAATACATTTTATAGTTAAAATAACAGAGATTAAAAAAATTATCATACTTTGTTAAATTCTATGGAGTTATTTGGTGTGAGGTATAAGGTGATATAATTTCAGGTATAAAATGTAAAATTATTTTATCTCTCATTTGATTAGAGATATTAAGTAATCCTAAAATTATTTATCCCACCATTTAAATCAGTGATAGAACAAGTTATTTCATATATAGTGAGGTAACTTATCACATGATAACTTATCTCGAGATAATCATATATCGAGATAATCAACACTAAAATAATTTGTTCATAATCAAATAACGATATATCTCGTCAAAGTAAGATGCGTAGTAAAGTGAAAGGAATTAATACTATTCCCATCACATGCAGTTCCACAAGGATGTAAAAGTACTGTATTGAATTCTAAAGAAGCTTCACTTTAGTAAACTAGACCAATAAGTAACGAATCTAGCTCTTATGTATTTTTGACTGAAAGAAGAACAAGTCTATGCTGTATTTTTCATCCACATATGTTGTTGTCAAAGCACCAATTATAGGACCAATTGGAATATTATTACTCTTCTATGCTCTTTTATAATAATAGACTATCCCTCACACTATTTGGGTTGTGATGTAATGGTGAAACTATTTCTTCCTTAACTATATACTAGTAAAACTATTCGCGCTTCGCACGACTATATAAATATTTAAAAGATAATAATATGAAATATGTAATATTTAGGTTAGTATCGAATATATTAGATAACATTAATATTTCTCCTCGTTTACGATATATATAATATATATATATATATATATATATATAATATATATATATATTAGAACAAAATATTCACCGTGGTGAAGTAAATGAAATAAGAGAGATAACATGTTGAAATAACAATATATTGTATTAGGTTGAATATTTTATATGTTCTAATTTTCTATATCTTTTGTAGGAGTACTAATGTTCTATCTTTTGTAGCAGTACTAATGTTCTGTTCAAACTCTGATTTCGTCAAAATAAATTTGATTTCTTTTAATTATATTATTACATTTACTTATTATAATTTTTTAAACATTAATTAAATATTTATAAGACTTACGAAAAATAAAACATATAAAGTTACGAATAATATTTAATATCAAACGTTACAAGTAAGATGAAGAGACATGGGTTATAAATAATTTAAATGTATAATTTTATTAGACAATAAATGTATTACTAATTATGTATTCATTTATTTGTAAAATAATAAATAAAAAATAAGGGGTGAAAATACAAAAAATGAATATAGAAAATATAATAATTGCTGACTACATAAAATTATAAATACATTTCGAAGCAAAATGAATGGTGAGAGATTGTTACATACAGAAAGAATGACATCATGAAAATAATATTTTATTTTTCAATTAGTTTTTATAATTATAATAAAAATGAAACTAATCATCTTAAATTTTGTTTTTGTTGTTAAAATAAAATAATTATGTTAATTTTTTTCATAACAAAAAGAAAGTAGAATACTAAATGATCAAATGATTAGCATCGACAATATAATACATTTAGCTAAATTATTTATATAAATCAAAATTTAAAAGACACTAGCAAAAGTAATTAAGTTGCTAATACAATTCAAAGTGAAAAAATAATCTCTAATTATGTTTAATTTTTTTCCCTTCTAACATATTCCTTTGCAAAGAGATCCGCCATCATGTTTTGATCCATATGTCAAACTCTTCATTATGTGCAACCAACTGAATTAAAAAAATCATATACCAATTAAAAATAATTATGTCAAAAGAAAGAACGAAATATAAACTATATTTAATGTATTTGTATATTATCTTTTCAATAGTACTAACAATACTAAATAATAATTATTTCTTGAAATATAACAAATATTATAATCAAACTATATTACATCTGGAAAACTAACTATTAGAAAGAGCAATTGCGTACGGACAACACATTGTTAAGAATTACAGAGATTTTTTTAATCATACTTACTTGATAAATTATAATACAAACATAAAAAAAATAATTAAGAAAGCATGTCTAAGTACATAAAAATAAAAAGAAAGACTTTAGAATGAAATATATCTTACCTTCATTTTTTTTTGTTACGTGTTAGTTAATTCACAAAAAAGTATGATAAAGAAGAGAAATTATAACTTTGTATGTGATTCTTCATGAAAATAAATATGAATTTATGTAGACAAAATAAAGGAAATGAAAAAAAATAAGGACTTGAGAATGATATATTTATTAACTTCATGTATTTTTTTTCTTCCATGTTAGTTTCATTCACAAACCACATACTAATTTATATAAACAAAAATATAGAAAATAAAAAATAAAAATTTGCAATGAAATATCTCTTACCTTCATGTACTTCTTTTTTGTTACAAACCAAACATATATGATGAAAAGAGAAAGGATAATTGTGAATGTGAATCTTCATGAAACTAATATGAATTTATAGGCAAAATAAAGGAATATCATAAGACATCATAAACTTACAAATTTAATTTGGAGGTTATATATGAACATAAAAATTATGAGAGTTATGAATACTATTAAAAAAAAAAAAACTAAAGAGGGGCAAGTCATGATTAGTAACTCCTAGTTAATTAATTTAAAAAATAAAAATAAAAATACTTAAAATGTAAAACAAAAATTATTATGATTTCATGATTAGAAGTGAGAGAAAAAAATAGAAAAAAAATATAGAGAGTTTTTTAATAAATGTTTCTACATTAACAAAATATTTATTTTTATAATAAAATAATTAATTTAAATTTAAAAAAGTCAAAATAAATAAATTATATTCCTCTTTTTATTATAAGTGAGATAATTAAACAAAAAAATGAAGAGTTTTTCTTATAAATGATCCTCATTAATAAAATATTTATTTGTAATAAATTTTAGTAATTCTTTTTATGATATAATAATCAATTTATTTTTTAAAAAAAGCAAAAAAGAAAAGAAAAAACTAAATGCAAATAGAGGCTAGAGAGGTGCCACATCACCTTGTCTATGGTCATCATTATATAATATATATATATATAATATATATATAATATATATATATATATATATATATATATATATTGATTTCGGGTTTGAACCTTGAGTATGAAAAAAATTATGTTAGGAGCATCATTCCCGAATAGGCCCTGTCATGGACGATTTCTTGTAAATTCTTTGATTTAGGTATTTAAGTCTTCTACGTTTCCCTAGTATTGATATGAAAGACCCTAACACTTATCTAGATAGAATCTACGTAAATGTGGAAAACATACCATTAAGAAGTGTGCTCTATGATTTTCTTAGGAGATTTTTCAGTTTCTTAGAATAAACTTCACGGATCCAACTCCCTTCTATTTCGTCAAGTGCACCCTAGATATGCGACATATGTCTTATCTAGATTTAAAGATCAAAATATATTATATTAACAATTATAATAATTATAGTTAAGTCAATTAATTTAAGAAAACTACTCTTTAAATTTGATAAAAATTATAATATATTTCATATAAAATTTAATATTTATTTAATAGCATTAATTTCATCTTATATTTTTTATATTTAAATATGAAAATTGTTGAACATGAATCGTTTGTATTTAATGTGATAAATAATGATCTTCAAAAACATTTGTATTATAACTTGCATATCAACTTTGTCACTCTTAATTTGGTTCATTGGATTTTCTCTCGAGTCATATGCATTGGTTAAATTTGAGTATCTTTAAGTGGCTTTTTATTTTCAAATTGTATTTTATTTGAGATATATTTATTTTATCATTTTATATGCTAATTCAACTATATTTTCTTGCATGCGAAATTAATTTCGAGTCCTCGTGGATTTTATGTCTCCCCTCGCATTTCTTGGTTGAGCTCCCGAAGGCTCAGACCTTCCTGGTCGAGTTGGTCAGCCTTCTAAAAATGGTGAACAGATTGAAGGCAACAATATGTTGCTGAAAATTAATTTTGCAGCCTCCGAAAGCCGAAATATAGGTTAATATACTAGTTGTATACAGTCAAAATATACAATAAACAAATGCAAAAACGTGAAAATACAGGTGAAACAATTCAAAAAAAATATAAATTTCGACGAAATACAGATTTCCAGAGGTTAAAAAGAGCTGAAATATAAATTTTTGATTTTAAAATGCCCAAAAAAGTTACAAGTTGAAAATGAAAGTCAGGGCGGAGATGAAGTATGAGTCTCGTATTCATTGTATAATTGGTGTATACAGCAGGCTCCACAAGAAGAAAAGGCCTGATTTGGCCCAAATTTGCATCATATCTTAAAATTTGGGCAAAAAGCCCAAATTTGAATATTATTCTTCCTTTATCTTATTTACTTATTTATTTGTTTAATTATTATGTAAACTTATCATTTATTTGATTTTGTTTTTTTATTTAATTAAACCCCCCAAGAGAAGACATTTTATTTTCATACTTTATTCAAATATGTTTATATTTTTGCTTATCAGTTGGTTTTACCATTTATTATTTTAGTTGTCGTTCAATTTATGAATTCTTCCCTTAGAAAAAAACACCCTCTAGCTTATTTTCTCTTAAAACAATTAACTAGAAATAATAATAAGTAAGTAAAAAAAATAAATTTCCTTTACTCAGTCTTAAATAAAGTCATTTTAGCCAAATCGTCGGTCAACCGCGAGTTAGCGAGCATTCCGCGGGCCTAACACCTTCTCGGAATGTACATTTGCACTTCGAACCCCTTTTCAATCGACTTTTTCTATTTAAATCTTTTGAAAATAATTATAAGTTTTTCTTGATTTTTACTAAAAATCAAGTGGTGACTCTGTTAATTCGGAAAATTGATTTTTCTTAAATAATAAGATTAATTGAATTTTTCGAAACTTAGTCATAGTCATTCTTTCTTTATATTTTTTTTTCATAAAATAGATAAAGCGACTCCACTGGAGACTAATTAAGTTCTAACCATGAGATTTGATTGTTTGACTATTTTTTTTTTTAGAATGACGTTTGTGCTGAATATATTTAAATTTTCATAAATTGTCATTGCATTTCATGGAATCTTCCAATATGTCTGTATTGTATATCAAGGGATGGTTTGCGGAATCGCAACCGGACTTTAAAATACTCAACCCTTTTCTGGAATGATCGGCAATTTATTGGTTCGTCATGCGTCCAATGGTTGTCGTGAATTCCAGCCTAAGTTGTCCTCTTGGGTTTCCCGGTCTTTCAAAAGTTACTCCTAGTCAACTTGCGTAGAGCTGAACCAAGATCCAAAATTTAGAAGCATTTGAATTAAGATGACCCAACACCCAAGGCGTGTTGGGCCAATTAGAAGACCACCCTGAATTAAAAATGGCTCACAGCCTAAACGGACGCTCATACTTATTTGTTTAAATTTGAAGGATGTACACGTTGTTCAAAAAAACATTGGCTAGTGGGGTAAGAATTATATTATAGTTTAGTTGAAGAGAGAGTTTCACAAGCTACTAGCCTATCTAGAGATGCAGGCACCCGGATGACAAGAAATGAAGAAAGAAGGACTTTTCGTGGAGGCACAGTGTAGACTCGTACTCCTGCGTGAAACTAACTATATTGTATCTCGTTTTCACCAATGTGTATCCCCATTCATATTTATTAATAAAATTTGTATAAATTTGAGTTTTGGGCAGTTGAATGTTTCAAATGACGTATACATCCCTCAAATCGCTAGGCCTACCCTTGGCACAAAAGGGTCACATATTTGTTTAGAACGTGCTATACTTTTTTATGAGTTATAATTACTTATGTGAATATGTTGTTTTATCTGGAGATATTCTAGCTCACTCTTTTTCAAATACTTTTTAGAACCCCTAAGAACAAATATCAAGTCATTGTCAAAAGTGTGTCCAAATACTCTTCGAGTCTTTAGTTTCCTGGAAAAAAAATTGATCTTCGTATTTTTTAATACTACTCTCATGTCAGAAAAAGATTCATCATTTCAAATCAAAAGAAATTAAAATAGGTCGAACTACATAGGAGCTGAATTCTCTTTTGTGAGATACGTAAGCAGCCTTTCAAGGTTTAATCCCTATTTTGAGAAATTTTATCTTTTTCAACTCTTAAAAGAAAATTAGAGTTACGTCTCAATCAAAAACAAGAAGTACGACAATGAAATATACAATTGACTTTGTGTCGATTCAAGTTGACATTTCTAATTCATTAATCCTAAAATCAATAGACAAATCTTTTTATTGAGTCATCTTTCTATATACATGGGCTAATTTATCTTCAAATAAAGCAATATGATATTTTGTATTAACTATCATCGACACAGACTAACACATTTGCCTTTCTTTGTCAAGTACTCAAAAATTGATCTGTGTTGAGAAAATGGTTGAACATCCATACTTCACCAGGTCCAAAGACCCCAAATACTCCTTCTCCGACCAATGTTTGTCAAAAGTCAAAGAGAAAATGGTTGAAGCTGTTGAGAATACCGATTTGAATAAAATTACTGTGAATGAGACTACCATTATGAAATAGAACAAGTTGATTGCACAATTGTTCCAACAGATTGTAGAAATGAGGGCGGAGATGGATAAGACCCGAGATTTGACAAATTTGGCTATCATTTGTAACACTCCTACTCAAGACAACGAGAGACCTCCACTCCATTTTCCTACCTCAGATCCAACGTTCAAACATTTCTCAAACAATTCAACCACCTCTACAATTCCAAAACCTTTCATCATTGACTTAACCACCCATAACACACATCATGCTAGTTTCTCACACCAAAAGTCACCTACTTCTCAAAATCTAGATACCAACATTCTCTAAAATTTTCCTCTCAATCATGAAATTCCTACTCAAATTGACAAACCTACCACTCAACCCAAACCTCTAAAAACCACATTTCATCTTTCAATATCACCTGAATCGTACCCTTATCTTACCATATATTTTGAACACGAACAATCTGAGAAGATGGGAAATGAGTGGATGGTCAGGAAAGGAAAAGCTGAGCGAAACATCAGAAAGGAAGTCATGAGTGCAATGAAGGACTTTTGACACACTCCAGACATTGTAGGGTTGAATTATGAAGATTTGTGTCGTCATCCACATTTGGAGCTTCCAGAAGGTTTTAAAGTACCAAAGTTTGATACATTTAGTGGAGTTGAGAATTTTTTGACTCATTTGAGGGATTATTGTGATAAATTTATTGGATTTGGGAAAGATGAGGCTTTGCTGATGCGACTATTTAGTTGAAGTCTGAAAGAAGAAGATTTGGAATGATTTATTTCTAAAGTTTTCAAACACTGGCCAAGTTGGAATGCTTTGGCTAAAGATTTTATTGAAAGGTTTTGCTACAATGTAGAATTCATTCCCGATCGATACTTATTGGAGAGAATCAAACAAAATTCTACTGAAACATATCACGAGTATGCCTACCGTTGGAGAAGAGAGGCCGCAAGGGTTAAGCCTCCCATGACCGAGAAAGAAATTATTGAAGTCTTTGTGCACATTCAAGAGCCTGAGTATTACAACAAGATGTTACTCATTTTAGGAGGGAAGTTCAGAGATATAGTCAGAATTGGTTAAGCTATTGAAGATGGTCTTAAGACCAAAAAAATCATCTAAATGACTCCCCAAGATAAATCCCCAGGACCATTAAAGAGAAAAAGGAAAAATGTTTTTTCTGTCTCATTTGAATCAAGCCACAAATCAAAGAGACATGTTGGTCTTAATGTTCGAAGCCCTTTACTATCCAAGACCTACCCTGTAGCTCCACAAAATCCTTACTCCATGTTATCAAGTTACCAATCTCTACCATCAAATCATCCAAATTACCAAGCTCCATTTTCAAATTACCGAAATGCTCAATCAAATTTCCAAGCTCCGTTTCCAAGTTACCCAAATTCTCAATTACGTTACTAAGATGCATTGCCAAATTACCCAAATTCCCCTCGTAGCTACCAAGCCCCACATTATCCAAATTCCCAAAAACCAGCACCTACTCGCCAAAATCCTCCCAATTACCTTCAAGTACCTCCATCTTCACGAAATAATTACAACCTTTGTTGTCAGGAGTTTTTAAAGAAGTATTCTTGAGTCTTTACTCCTTTGGTTGAAAGTCAAATTCTTGGCTGGTCTTATACGAACAATTAACCCAAAAAATGTCAATGTGAATTCCAAGATTTACAGGCCCAATCTTCATTGTGCTTACCATTCAAGAGGTGCTGGACATACCACTGAGGATTGCATCAATTTGAAGCATAAAATTCAAGACTTGATTGATCAAAGAATTTTCACTCTTCAAAATGTCACTTCCAATGACAATGGTGATTCACAGTGGAATCTTGAAGGATTCACCATTACTATGATTGATCCAAAATCTCAAGCACCTCCCAGACAAAGCGCCCCAAGTTATCGTCAAATGCCTCAATAAGGTTATTATCATCCTTCTCATCCAAAATTTGGGAAGAAACTTGCTCGGATTTTTATGTCGCTCATTGAAAGTCGGACGAAGTTGTTTGAGCAATTGAGTGCGGCTCGTGTTATTCATCAAGTTAGGCCAAGCCTGTTGATACTAACTCCCAATTTTACCAGCCGATCAGATGTGTGCATATCATTCCAACAGTTTTGGGCATGATACTGAAGATTGTATCAATTTAAAGCACAAGATCCAGGACTTGATCGACCATAATATAGTCAAGACCACTACACCCAATGTCTATAGTAATTCTCTTCCGAACTATGGAGGTGACATAATTAATATGATAGAGACGCAGGATGAGTTGTGCATAGTAACGGTGATAGTTCCAACTGGTACTGATAACCTTGAGAATGTTGTAGCTTCTTCGAGCATAATCGAGAAACACAATTTTACGAGCATGACACCCCATCAAGCTTTTGCTTTTGTGTCAACAGAGGGTAAGAACAAGAAGTGGAAGTAATCATTTTCCACCAAAGTTTTGCCTCATTTATGTCAGTCCTTTGTGCTAGAGAAATATGCTAAAGATGCGGTCTTGGAGAAGGAATTAGGGATCTTTTTGAAGATGATGTTGCACCCAAGAAGATAATCGAGACACCAAGCATACGAGACGCTGAACCGATGGAGCAAGTTCTTAATTGGACTTCCACTCTGCTTTTTATCTGTCACTCAACTTGATAGACAAAATTTGAATTTATGTTGTTTTCAAAGTCGGTGGTAGTTTGAATGAGGCTCGAAACCCACCTTTTTGTCTACTTATGTTTTAATTTCTCTTGTAATGTTTTGAAAAAGGAAAAAATAACCCATGGTCATGACCAAAGTTCGTGTTTCCTTGTTTTCAATGAAACCCTCTTATATTTTGATTTTTTTTACTTACTTTAATTTTTTTATCTAACAATCTTTATTTTTGGTTTTAGTAAAAATATTTTTTTATATAACCGACCAATATCATGTCATGTCACAAGCTCAATGAACAAAATGGGATAGATGAAGATGGGTTATAAGAGTATGAGGATGAGGTCACGATATTCAAACGACTTGTCAAAGATTTGAAACAGTTTGAGATTCAGGGTAAGTCGAATCTGGATGATACAAAAATAAAAAATCTAAGAAAGTATGAATGTGTCAAAGAAATCAGAATTAGGGTCAATATGGGAGAACCCTTGAAAAAGAGAACTCAACAATTTACTTTGAGAATACATCGAAGCTTTTGTTTGATCACACGCGGTGATTGAATATACACATTCATCTCAGGTTGTCAATCAACTAGATGATTCAAGAGATGTTATTTTTGAAGATTCAGAGCTTCTTTTATTTCTTTCCCTGTAATGCATCATTTGTTTTTAATTATCTTATTTTCTTTAGTTAGAAAATTATCTATTGTAATGAAGTACATCTGACCTGAATTCTCAAGAATGAGATACGTAGGCAGACTATGTCGGTTTCTGGTACCCCATTTATCCCTTTTAATATTTCCTTGTACTTGAACTATGTTCGACCTGAATTTTCAATAGATCTCTTAAGATTTTTATTTTTCTTTACAATAGAAACTGGAAAGAATTTTTGAGAGGGACTCAAAAATTCTCAAAAAGATGATCTCCCTAACAACACAAGACTGAAGTTACATTGAGAATCGTAAGTGGGACAAAATATTTGAGAGAATGTAAAAATTTAATGATTTTTATACGCCAATACAGTTAACTGGGACAAAAATTTTTGAGGATGACCTCAAAAATTTTCAGCTTTGTTGCATTAGAGGTTTAAGATAGCTGTGAATAAATCCAGCATGATCAGGAGTTCAGAAGTAACTTCAAGTGATCCCCAAACGTTGTGCTTGAAGATCAGAAGTAAACTTTAACAATCTTTGATATTTCAGAATTCCTATCGTCAAAACTTTAACAGTTTTTGGAATCCTATTGATAAGTTGTCTGATAGGTCTCGACATATCAACCCAAAGGCGTTCATCAAGCTTGACGTGACAAGATACTTGGCATTGATATTTTCCAGGTACAACTTTTTTGATACCCTTTTTCTTAAAGATTTTACCTATTTATTTCAAATATTTTGCATAAATGTTTTGTCTTGTCCATTGAAAAGCAAGAGATGTGAGCGATCAACTGAAGACAGCAAGTCAAAGAGCAAGCTTTTGAAGAAGTCAACACAGATCATTTTATTTTAAAAACCAACAATTGTTCTGTGGGTGCAAGTTTTATGGGATATCCTCAAGTTCCCATATTCCTCCATTCAATTAATATGGAGAAATAAAAAGGGTGGGGAGCACCTCAATATTGATAAGTTTTTCTGTGGATGCAAGAAAGTCATTAAAGTTTTTCAGTAGAAAAAAAAAGTTTAGAATACTAGCAACAACACCTCGTTCAAATTTCCAGCAAAGCATGAGCTACAATTGAGTGCAAATGTACAAATATGAACAAGTGAGAGCATGAATCTCACCATGTAGAATATGAACATTTGAAGAAGATTTCACAAATCGCATCGTATCAGGCGTGGTAGTGTTAGACTCTCCCAGAGGGACGTTTCTAAAATATTATCAAATGAAATAATACCACAATCTAGAATGACATCTTCATCATTTTATCGATGGATATCATCATCCTGTCAATGGATCAACATCATCCTATCAATGGATAATCAATGGAACATCATAATCCTATCAATGGAGCATCATCAGTCCTACTAATGGACATCAAGTATAACTTTGTGAGAGACGTAGTGGCAAGTGAAGAAATAACTTCGTAATACATTCTGACACGTGAAATGATAGTTGATCCTTCACTAAGGTCATTTCTAGAGCCCTGTTTGAAAAACATCTTAAGGCTCTAGGTTTGCGTAGAATATGATGATATTTATGTATTGTAAAATAACTTGATTGTTATAATATTCTCTTTTATATAATACTATTGCATTTCTATTCAAATATGATATGCATGTGATAATTTGTAAGATATAAAGTATGTCGAACAAGTCGCGAGATTGAATCTCTCACACGAGCAATCACCTCTTACTTCGGAAAATGCGAAGAGATCAGTTTCGCCATATTATGACTTGTTTTATGATCCAGACAAAAGTTTCTCCAAGAAAATAAGCTTAAGGATAACTAAAGAGAGAAACAAGAGTTAAACATCTCGTGGTGTTTAGATCAAGGTTTAAACGATGTTAAATAATCAAAAGAATAAGACACATAAACCAATCTAAGGTGTAAACATCGTAACACGTGTTTCATACCATGTATGTAAGGCGATTAATGACTCAATGAAAGAATGGTTCCTTGGTTCTTCATTGTGTGAGAACATGAAAAGTTAAAATGAATTTTCAATAAAATACCCTTTGATCTTTTACGGTTGCTTGAAGTTTCGATCAGTGTTGCTACTTTAGCATGTTATTAATTGTCATGAGAGATTCAATGATGTCGTACATGTGTAGGAAAGCAGTTGATATGAAACAGATGGATTCGAGTAAAAAGAAAAGATGATTAAAATGAATAACATAACTTGTATACATAAGCCGGCTATTACCCTCGAGTGTAATAGTGTGTATAAAGTTAACATGAACTCGAGTTCATTTCTTTAAGAGGTTGAAGGATCGAATAAGTAACTGCTGAAGTAGTGAACGATATTTGGGGTATTGTGAGTAATAGTGTCCTTAAAATTATAGTGGGTTCTTTTCCATAGGTGATTGAATTCCTATGTAGGGCTTGTAAAAATCTTGAAGGCAAGCCTTGATACTCACGTGTCGCACGAACTATTTGTCGTATGAATTGTGTGTTTATGTTGATATCATATTTATTTGAGGCTTGTCCACCATGTGCAAGGTGGGAGATGTAAGTTTTGAGTTGTGGGTCGCCCATGTGGATTGACCCGACCCGATTTTATTTTATTTTTTTCTATAAACAAATTAGTACTAATTTGAAAAGAAGTGGGAACAATTACAGTAACTGTTCCAACGTACACTGTTGTTTCCCTTTTAAAATAGGGATTGAACGCTTTTCAGAAGAGAGGGTGCAGAACACAAAACCGAAAAAGAAACGGAAGAACAAAGACAAATTTTCTATCTTCTTAACTGATATTAACAAAAACAAAAATGACTTTCTGTTTGTAGAACATAGATTTGATTCCTTGAGATTCAAAGTGTTGAATCCATCCCATTGTTTTAGTCAACTTTAGCTATTCAATTGGTACAAGCAATTGTTAGAAAGGAATAGTAATTGGAGTTGAAAAGAAAAGATTTGGTAGTTGGCAAATTGGTAAGATTTGCAACCATTCTTGACTTTGCTATGTTTACATATGTCATTAGTGACATAAGCATGGTTTTATCCTTCTATAAATAGAGAATTCTTGCTCATTTGTAGAACACACCAAGTTAGAGAGAAAAACCATTTTGAGAGCAAAGTGAGGTATTCCATAGACTATACAAGAAAATAGTCTGTGAAGAAAAATAAAGTGTGAGCGATAT
The DNA here is from genome assembly GCA_027704805.1 of Solanum corneliomulleri. Lineage (NCBI taxonomy): Eukaryota > Viridiplantae > Streptophyta > Magnoliopsida > Solanales > Solanaceae > Solanum > Solanum corneliomulleri. Next base: position 62,544,450 of record JAKWIY010003052.1, read on the forward strand.
TTTAGTAAGACGGAAACCAAAAGAGTGTTGTTCCTTTTGAGTGTGTAGTAGTCACTTTGAGTATTGTATTCGTGACTACACAGTGTAAAATTCCTTACTATAGTAATATCAGTTGCTCCTCTTAGTCCGTGGTTTTTCCCTTATTCAGAAGGGTTTCCACGTAAAATTCTTGGTGTCATTATTTTCCCATTTTATTTCCATTACTTTTACCATATATACTTTTGTGTTTGTCCGTGTTTTCCCAACAAACTGGTATCAGAGCCAAGGTTTTATCTAGGTATGCTCTGTGGTTGCAGCACAGTCTGAACTTCCACATCAGAAAAAATTTACTTTGATTTGCGATAACTATATTTTTGGGGAAAACAATGGAAGCCAACACAAGTAGAATGGTTACTTTGAATGGTGTTAATTATGCCATTTGGAAGGGGAAAATGGAAGATCTGCTTTATGTCAAGAACTTTTATAAACCAATATTTACCACTGTAAAGCCTGATAAAATGACAGATGAAGAGTGGAATCTGTTGCATAGACAGGTTTGTGGATTCATTAGGCAATGGGTCGACGATAATGTGTTGAACCATATTTCTGGGGAAACACATGCTCGAACCCTATGGGAGCATCTTGAAAGTTTGTATGCTCGAAAGACTGGCAACAACAAAATGTTCTTAATAAAGCAGATTTGAGTTTGAAGTATCATGATGGTTCTCCAATGACAGACCATCTGAATAATTTCAGGGGATTATGAACCAATTATCTGCTATGGGCATCAATTTGATGAATAAATTCAAGGCTTGCTTCTACTTGGTTCCCTACCAGATTCTTGGGAAACATTTAGAACGTCATTGTCAAATTCTGCTCCGATGGTGTGATCTCTATGGATTCCGCCAAGAGTAGTGTCTTGAATGAAGAGATGAGAAGAAAAACTCAAGGTTCCTCTTCGTTGGATGTCCTGATAACTGGCCCCAGGGGGAGAAATAAAACTCGTGGTTCTCAGAATAGAGAACAAAATAGGAGCAAATCCAAAGGCAGACTTAAGGATATTGAGTGCTATCATTGTGGCATGAAAGGGCACACAAAGAAGTTCTGCAGGAAGTTGAAGAGGGAGAACAAAAGCAAAGAGGAAACTAAAGAAGATGGCAATGAAAATTGCTTAGCCACCGTCACCACCGAAGATCTTGTTACCGTTCTTGATGCAAACATGATAAATATTGCTTGTGATGAGTCAAGCTGGGTTGTGGACACTGATGCCACATCTCATGTGACATCAAGGAAGGAATTTTTCTCTTCCTACACTCCTGGTGATTTTGGAACCTTGAGTATGGGTAATGAGACTGTTTCTAGGGTGGTTGGTATTGGTACAATTTGTTTGGAAACTAGTGTTGAAACTAAACTAGTTTTGAATAATGTGAAACATGCTCCTGATGTTCGTCTACACCTAATTTCTGTTGGTGTTTTAGATGATGAAGGATATGTTAGTACCAACGGTGATGGAAAATGGAAGCTCATTAAGGGTTCCTTAATTGTGGCTCGTGGTAACAAACGTCGTGGTCTATATTGGACTACGGCCTCGGCTTGTGTTGATATGGTGAATGCGGTTGAGATCGATAGCTCTTCAATATTATGGCATAAGAGGCTTAGCCACATTAGCGAGAAAGGACTTAATAATCTAGCCAAGAAGAAATTATTGTCAAATTTCCAAAGTGCTAAATTAGAAAAATGTGAGCACTGCTTGGCTGGTAAACAAAATAGAGTTTCCTTTAAGTCCTACCCTCCTTCGAGAAAGACAGAGTTGCTTGAGTTAGTGCACTCTGATTTATATGGTCCAATGAAGACAAAGACATTGGGTGGTGCACTTTACTTTGTCACTTTCATTGATGATTGCTCGAGAAAAATTTGGGTCTATGTATTGAAGACTAAAGACCAAGTGTTAGGTGTCTTTAAGCAATTTCAAGCTTCAGTTGAAAGAAACTGGAAAGAAATTGAAATGTATTCGTACTGATAATGGTGGTGTGAATATTGTGGACCATTTGACGAATACTGCAAGCATCAAGGTATTAGACACCAGAAGACTCCTCCCAAGACTCCTCAGCTTAATGGTTTGGCTGAGAGGATGAACAGGACCTTGATGGAAAGAGTTAGAAGTTTACTTTCTGAAGCAAAGTTGCCGAACTCATTTTGGGGTGAGGCTTTATTGACCGCTGCACATGTTATTAATCTATCTCCTGCTGTTGCTTTGCAAAGTGATGTACCAAATAGTGTTTGGTATGGAAAGGATGTTTCCTATGACCATTTGAGAGTATTTGGTTGCAAAGCTTTTGTACATGTGCCGAAAGATGAGAGGTCAAAATTAGATGCCAAGACAAGGCAATGCATCTTCATTGGATATGGCCTAGATGAATTTGGTTACAGGCTATATGATCCAATTGAAAAGAAACTTGTGAGAAGCCGTGATATTATTTTCATGGAGAATCAAACAATTGAAGATATTGACAAAGCGGAGAAGGTAGAATCTTCAAGTTTTGATGGTATAGTTCATCATGATGAAGTTCCTCACACAAATGAGCATGATGTTGTTGGGTTTGATAATCATGGTGACGCCCAGAATCATGTATCGAATCAACATGTTGATGTTGATAATAACAATGATATTATTATTGATGATCCTGTTGCTCATGAAGTTGTGGACGAATCAAATATTCCGCTTCAGAGGTCCACAAGACAGCGGTTTCCTTCCTCCCGTTATTCACCCAATGAGTATGTGCTACTCACTGACGGGGGAGAACCTGAATGTTATGAGGAGGCCATGGAAGATGAGCACAATAATCAATGGATTGAAGCCATGCAAGACGAGATGAGGTCTTTGCATGAGAACCACACTTATGAGTTGGTAAAATTGCCCAAGGGCATGAGAGCTTTGAAGAACAAGTGGGTGTTCAAAGTTAAAGTTGAAGAACACAACTTGAAGCCCAGGTACAAAGCTAGATTGGTTGTTAAGGGATTATCATCAAAGGAAAGGTATGACTTTGATGAAATATTTTCTCCTGTTGTGAAAATGTCCTCGATTCGCACAGTTCTAGGTTTGGCTGCTAGTCTTAATTTAGAGATTGAGCAGATGGATGTGAAGACGGCTTTCCTTCATGGTGACCTAGAAGAAGAGATTTATATGGAACAACCTGAGGGCTTCAAAGTAGATGGTAAAGAAAATTTTGTATGCAAACTCAAAAAAAATCTCTATGGCCTAAAACAAGCTCCCAGACAGTGGTACAAAAAGTTTGAATTTGTCATGGGGGAGCAAGGCTATAAGAAGACTTCTTCAGATCATTGCGTATTTGTACAAAAATTTTCTGACAATGATTTCATCATCCTTTTGTTGTATGTGGATGATATGTTGATTGTGGGCAAGAATACTTCCAAGATTGACGAGCTGAAGAAAGAGTTGTGTAAGTCTTTTTCTATGAAAGACTTGGGTCATGCCAAACAAATTTTGGGCATGAGAATTACTCGTCTTAGAGATAAAAGGAAGATTTATTTGTCCCAGAAGAAGTACATTGAATGCGTATTGGAGCGCTTCAATATGAAGAATGCGAAGCCTGTGAGTATACCTCTTGCTGGTCATATGAAGTTGAGCAAGAAGATGTGTCCTATAGCTAGGGAGGAAAAAGAGAACATGGCCAAAGTTCCATATTCCTCCGTTGTCGGAAGTCTAATGTATGCAATGGTGTGCACTAGACCTGATATTGCTCACGCAGTTGGTGTTGTTAGTAGATTTCTCGAAAATCCGGGAAAAGAGCATTGGGAAGCTGTGAAATGGATACTCAGGTATCTTAAAGGAAGCTCAGATGAGTGCTTGTGTTTTGGAGCATCAAATCCAATCTTGAAAGGCTATACAGATTCTGATATGGCAGGTGACCTTGATAACAGAAAATCCACTACTGGATATTTGTTTACTTTTTCAGGGGGAGCTATATCATGGCAGTCAAAGTTGCAGAAGTGTGTTGCACTATCTACAACTGAAGCTGAGTATATTGCGGCTACTGAAGCCGGCAAGGAGAAGATATGGCTAAAGCAATTTCTTCAAGAGCTTGGTTTGAATCAGATGGAGTATATTGTCTATTGTGACAGCCAGAGTGCAATAGACTTGAGCAAGAACTCCATGTACCATGCAAGAACAAAACACATTGACGTCAGATATCATTGGATTCGTGAGAAAGTGGAGAATGAATCATTTCACGTCAAAAAGATTCACACAAGTGAAAATCCTGCAGATATGCTGACCAAGATGATACCGAAAGACAAGTTTGAATTATGCAAAGAACTTGTGGTATGAGCTCTCTCTAAAGAAGTTGAAGATACCTTCTTCCAGTAAATGGGACTGGAGGGGGAGATTTGTTGAATCCATCCCATTGTTTTAGTCAACTTTAGCTATTCAATTGGTACAAGCAATTGTTAAAAATGAATAGTAATTGGAGTTGAAAAGAAAAGATTTGGTAGTTGGCAAATTGGTAAGTTTTGCAACCATTCTTGACTTTGCTATGTTTACATATGTCATTAGTGACATAAGCATGGTTTTATCCTTCTATAAATAGAGCATTCTTGCTCATTTGTAGAACACACCAAGTTAGAGAGAAAAACCATTTTGAGAGCAAAGTGAGGTATTCCATAGACTATACAAGAAAATAGTCCGTGAAGAAAAATAGAGTGTGAGCGATATTTTAGTAAGACGGAAACCAAAAGAGTGTTGTTCCTTTTTAGTGTGTAGTAGTCACTTTGAGTATTGTATTCGTGACTACACAGTGTAAAATTCCTTACTATAGTAATATCAATTGCTCCTCTTAGTCCATGGTTTTTTCCCTTATTCAGAAGGGTTTCCACGTAAAATTCTTGGTGTCATTATTTTCTCATTTTATTTCCATTACTTTTACCATATATACTTTTGTGTTTGTCCGCGTTTTCCCAACACAAAGTTGGACTTGAAGCAATCTTTTAGAAGATTTCATTATCATTCCGCTGTTGTTAACAGGTACACATTCTAGTTCCCGTTATGAAAATCTAGAATGAAGCCTCTAATTGATGGGATTTATAACCGTATAATGCCTGATCTTGGACATACTCAAACTATGACTATAAGTATGACTATGAGTATTAGACATCGATCTCTTGTCTCTAGATAAGAATTGAAACTGCTTCGTTGAATAATCAGTTAATTTTCCATAAATATGATATCTAGCTATTCTCACGTTCTATTTATTGTTTTATCTTATGACTATGTTTCATGATCCGAAATCGGTCTATAATAGCGTCTACCATAAATCCCTAGTATGCAATCAAAAACTCAAAATCCAAAAGTGGTAAATGCATTAAAAACATAACTATGCTAAGTAATGCAAGAACAAGACTAGATCCATAGCATAGTTATGCACAATATAGTACAAAACATACATAAACGATCCTAAAGTGACCAAGAAAGATGAATATACATAAAAGCCAAATTTGGACATGGTGTCACTGGTACAAGAACATCCAAGTATAGAAACGGACTATATACAATAATTTGTCAAATAAAAATACAAAATACATAGATACTACTAAAGAGGGAAAGCAGTAAAACCCTGAATGCCAAGAGCTCACCACGATCCAACAAAGACAACCTCAAAGATCTGGAATCAGGAGAGTTGGCTCGTTATAGGTGCTATAATAGAAAAAAAGATGCAGAAATGTAGTATGAGTACCAAAATATAGAATACTCAATAGGCATCATAGGCCGACCAAACTTAGATAGAAACTATATAAATAAAAGTAGCACGATAGCGCTAACACTAAAAATTAGCAGCTGACTAAAAACATATATACACCATTATTGACAACGGAGATAATAATAAAAACGAACATTGGACACTCGATACAAGTCATGCACAAACATAATATAATGTAAGATGATGCAATGCATATGTGACCAATGCACATGACATAAATTTCCCAGTTTTCTCCTAAAAAAAACGTCATAGTGTTTATTTCATTATTCGACGGGAGGAGGTGGTAATGACTATGATAGTGATTATGATGATGATATAATTAGCTTAATTAAAACCAACTGGTTAGTGAAATTAAAGTGAAAATCTCATGAAATGGGGAGAGCTCCTTGTTTTGAAAAAACAATGTTAAGAGAGGGCCATGATCATCTTAAGAAGATGCCAAATTGAAGTCATATATTGAGGAAAATGGGACAAGTAGAACCTGAATTGTTTTAGGCCATGTCTTGTGTTTATTTTTCTGATTAACTATGAATCTTTAGAGGATATATCATACTACCAGCTGGATCAATTCCATTTATAATTATGTTGATTCCTAGATATCATACTATTAGGACCAATCAAATTTAGTACTGTACTGTTGAGAACTTTTTGTATAACAATGAATTATTCATCCATCTTATTATTACAACCCCAATTTTGACGTTGTTTTCTCTCCTGTTTAAAAATTATTCGATTGGTTTTAAACATTGTCACTTTGAAAACATCACTCAATTTTTTACTCTTTCGATTCTGGACACGTGTACCACCCACACCCAAAGACACTTTATAGTGGATAAGAGATGAGAAAGTTATCTTGGAATACCATATAATTAAGCAAGACAAGAATATTCATGGTGGAATTTTTCAAAGAAATCCTCCAATTTCTTTGTATCAAAAGATTCGTGAAAAAAAAAACTTTATCTTATTCCACAGAATATATTTTCATTAATGAATATTGAAGTGGTCATGGTTTGTTATACCGGCCCCTTCCCCAAAATGGTTTATCTATCGAATAATTTTAAATAACTCTCTTGAGATTTTACGTTATAATATTGATCTAATGTGATTTATGACATTACGTTTATCGTTCTTATTTTAATTTTTTTATCTATTTTCAAATTTATTTAAAATAAATATAAATTTATTCATGATAGTTTCTTTATATTGATCTATATTTTTAAAAAGAAAATTAGTCAATTTATATATATACACACACTCAAATTCCTAAGATGGTTCCACCAAAAGAACAACAGAATCGTCAATGCTTGCTATTCCCATTTCTTACTAAGTAAAATTCGTTTCCCATTTCAATTTGGTTCTTGAATTATTCAGCTAAAGAAAAAGGAACTAATACGCTTTATCCTAAAACTGAAGGACCAGAAGTGCAATTTTATAAGAAAAAAAATCTCTCAATAGTCAATAGTCTTGGCCAGCCTCGTATATAAAGGACATTGCCCCCATCGACCTTTGCATCAGATATAGTTTCTTCTTCATAAACATTACTATCCTACCAAAAAAAATCAAAATGGCAGCACAGAGAGATCTTGATAAAAATAGGATTAATAGACCTCCCACAACCGTGGAGCCACAGCAGAGCTGCAACTATCGCTACGTTTTACCAGAATCTCTTGTTTACCGGATGATTCCCCCGACTGGAAGAGAAGTTATGATCAGTGCTCCAACACCACCAGTGGCGGCTTTAAATAGATACGAGGCAGCTCAGCTGCGTGATGGAATACGTCTCGCTGATAATTATTCTAAGAGACGCCAAATGCCCATGGCTTACGCTACCTAGTTGATACTACTTTTATGTAGAAATTAGTTAATTGCGCATGTAAGTTTCTCATTTTGCTCTTGGTAAAATTTTGTAGCAACATCATGCATGGTTATGTACGTATTTGTTGTATTCTCAATATAATAACAACATCCACTCCTTATATATGTATTTCTATGATAATTGTGTTAGAATTTTTAAATTTTGAAATCAAACAAAACTAATAAATCTCGAATTTTTTCACATTTTTGGATTTTCTCCGATAAAGGATGCATACAACATTTAATTAACTTGTGCTTCAAATATTTCTGTAGTCCAACCAAAATACAACCATATATCTAAGGTTTTCTTAAGAAAATAACAAAAAATATGAGATGAATGATGACACTAAAGTATACAATAAAAATAATAATGAAATCATCATATAAAATAAATATTGCAAAGTTTTAATAATGAAAATGATCACGATTCAGAAGTACTTAATCATACTAAAATAAGTCTAATAAGTATCTGAAATATTAAACATAAAAGAAAAATTAAAGTAGGATTATGTATTTTAAATGTCTAAACAAATGTAAAACTAACGAACAAATATTCAACATTATTTTCATTCTTAATGTTGAATTAATTTATTTTGTCAGCATTGTATTGATTTAATTTCAAATTGAACTTTATTGGAGTTACTAATAACTATGGACCATCCAAAATTTTAAGTCTAAAAATATTTTAAAGTATATGTTAAAAATAAAAATTATGAAAATATATAAGTAATATTTAGAATGTATAAAATAAATTTTAAAAACTATATATCTAATGTCAGGTTGGTTTGGTCCCAGGTGGACTTTTTATAGTTAAAACTTAACCAACCCAAGAATCGTCGAGTTTTGTTTTTTCCATTACCAAATTAACTAACCAAGTCAAACCAAACTATTAGTTAGATTTTTTTCAATTTTTCGAGGTTCACAATTTGATTTGATTTTTGATTCAATTTTGTACATCTCTACCGTAGTCATTGTTCTACATATCTCCATTGATCTTAAGAGTGTTCAAAATACTATATATACCAATGTAAAGTAAGATTTAGAAGATTTGATATTGTAATCACCTTTATAACTTAATTTATTCTATATCCACTTAATTTATTTTTGCTTTATTTTCTAGTGCTCAGCTTTTTAAAAAGGAAAAAGTGTGGGGTCATGGATTTCTTTGGCCTTTTTAGAACTTGAGGTATATTTGTAAATGCGGAGTCATGAGCTTTTTTTATTATTTTTTTAAACTTGGAGAAAAAATCTAACTTAACAAAAATCTATATAATCCCAATAAATTTTAAAAATATTAGTTTATGATAGAATATTATTTATTGATGAAAATCGATGCACCTTTTTTGATATTAGTTCCGATGTTTCTTCTTCTCCAAGTGCAATGACTTCTCATCTTCCCTGTACGCTTCTCCTCTAGTGTAATCATATGCTATTCCTGTTGAAAAAAAGTACTATAATATTGATATTAGAATGGAATTATAAAATAGTAAATAACTTATCAGAAACACTGTGTCGTGGCAAGTCACTGCCTTGAAAGCGATTTAGGCTCGATTCCGATGCAAATCGTTGTAGCCGGTCGCTCCCCAAAGTTCCACAGTTACTCTCAAACACGTGCACTCGTGACTGAAAGTTTGATGTTGCACAAAAATAATTACAAGAAATCCATAATAGGATGAAAGATTATTCAAGCCAATAAAAAGAAATTTTTGAAGGAGAGTAAATGAAAGATAGGACCTTTTTTTTTCCTGTGTTTAGCTCCCAAAATTATACTCCTTAAATAGGAAAATCATTTACTTTCATCCATTAAAAGAATGTAAGAACTAACGTATAATTAATGAAATGAAACATAACTCTTACTTTAATGACAAATTTGTCATAATAGAGAAGTAACTTCAAGTATTCTGAGTATTTCTTACGAAGTTAAGAAATTAACACTTGAAATAAATGTGAACCATTAATGAGGAAGTAACTTCCAATTTCACATACATTAACGACTTAGCAATGTTCACATAGATGAATTACGGATAGTTAAAACATGTAAGTTATCCTTTGCATTAAAAGAAAAGAAATATTATCCACAATTCTTCCTCATACACTTCTCTTCTATTAACTTATACAACCTTTTCATCGTCCTAAATCCCTCTCAAATCATCATCTTTTTTTTCGATCTTCTTCCCCGAGTTGAAAGCCCTCATCTTTGGTAAGTTGGACCTTCTCTAATTATGTTCTTCGGTAATTACTATACATATTTGGTTGTTTATTTTATTGTGGTAGTCTAATGATTTAATAACCCCCTTTTCTAGATTGTTTTTGTTGATGTTTTTGTTTGGGATGAAGTTTTTTCGCCGTATTTAGTTTATTGTTGTCTCTAATGACGTTTTTGTTTGTGTATAAATATTTAGCCCTATTTGTTGCTTATTTTTTTAAAAAAATTGTTATCTTTATCTCGCCTATTGATTTTGAAAATTTTACTAAACTTTGATCGACTTTAGTGGCGTTTCTGTCAATCGAATTATTGATTTAAGTTGGATCAGCTATTTATTTTGCATGTTTTATTTGAGGATTACTCTATTTATGTTAATGAACTTGTGATCGATAATATGTTTTTTCTTGTAGATTATAAAGTATGGATAAAACTAGAGAGAAAGTATTAAACCATCTGCTCCTGTTACTTTTAGAATTAAGAAACGAAAGGCTAAAGAATTTTTGAAAACTATAAAAAGAAAAAAATTGTAGTCGAAGAATTCATTTCTGAAACTGAAACAAAAGTGAGATTGACAACTACCAGGAAAGTAGTGTTGATGCTAATGATAATATTGAGAATAGTGAACCAGAAAGGAACAACTAGCTAGAGTAGTAGAGACACTAGTCAAGACGAGGATGATACTCTATCATTGCATATCTATGCAAGACATATCTTAGTTGAGTTGTATGACCTAGTGACGTGGTTAGATGAGGTAGGATCTTTCCAACAAAGATCTTTGTAAGATCATGGATGACAAATTATTGTAACATTAGGAAAATTCTAGTTGAACAGAAACTTTATAATGAATTTAAGGGTACTTGCTTTGGACATTTGAGGCATATTTCAGATTATTTTAAGTTGAATGGATAGATTGTTCATTATATGTTGTAGCAAACATGTGAGAAATGATACAAAGTTGCATGACATTTGATTTTGTGTGAATTGATAAGTCTGCATGTTTTGACTTAAAAAAATTTGCATTGATTACGAAATTAAATTGTTCAGCATACCTCCGTGAATCAAAACTGAACAAATTCTTTAGAAAATGAGAGAATATTCATTTCAAGGTGACAAAGAACAAGATCATCACTAATGCAAAGTTTATGAGATTAATAAAGAGTAACAAATTAAATAAAGAGTAGAAATTGAGCTCTTTAGTTTGGTTCGTCCTTTCGATGTTGCTTTCCCATGATCGTTCTAAAATTGTGAATTCAAACCACATCAAGATGAAAGATGATTTGGATTTCTTCAACAATTATCCATGGGAAAGAAAGTCATTTGAAAATAATGCCTCACAATCAAGTCATACTTGTGCCTCTCCCACTTTAAAATTATTCCTGTTTTTCCCCTGCTTCACCTCCCGTTCCCAATCCAGCAATTTCAATATTCAAGCACAAAAGAAGTCGTTTACTTTTGATAATTTGTTTTTGTTTTATCAAAATTTGAGCAGTTTTTTTCTTCTTTTTTTTTTTTTCTCCATTTGATATTTCTTTCACTTGCTAGTAAGACCATCTCCAATCCACCTTTATTTATTCATCATTATCTATATTTGGAGTGTAATTGAGAATGGACACTCCAACCCATCTCCAAATCACCCTATATACTTCAAATTTAGGGAGTTGAATGGAGAACTACTATTACACTCTCTATTTCAATTTTTCATTATTTTAATATTATTTCTATTAATTTCTAATTAACATATTATTTTACATATAACTTCATTATTTAAATTATCTAATATGCATAATTCTTTTTAAATGTCGTATAATATTTTTAAAAGTTATTCTTTAGTATATACTACTTTATTTTTAAATTAATAGTATTTTATTTTATCTTCTAATTTTCGTCAATTATAAAATTTTATTGGATTATTATTTTTCATTATAAAGAAACACAAAATTAAAATGGCAAGATGAAAATTTTAATTTAAAAATACAATACATGATGCGATAATTTAATTAAATACAAGATAACAATTGGTGATCTCAATCAAGATGTCGTAGAGGTTCCAATTCTAACTAGAGAAACGATGGTAGATGAAAATCTCCGATTTAAACAATTTTTAGCTAGACATACAAAAAAATAAGGACAAAAATATTCATTTTGAACACTGTAATACATTAATAGAGCATTTATGAGTGCAACGTAATAATTTTGAAAAATAAGTGTTTATTATGTCACTTTTATTTGAATTTGTCCATTAATTTATGTATTATATTATATTTTCTTGTAATTTAGATTATATAAATATTTACAATAAGATATAATCTTATATCACATCAAAATTATATAAAGTAATTATTTGAAAAAAAAAGAAAAAAAAATTATATTATGAAATAAGAAAATAAAAATAAAATAGAAATAATAAATATAATATTAAAGAGAGAGCAAAAGATTTCTTTTTAGAGAGTAAAATAGAAAATTAAGTTAAAGTTGATTTTCTGAAAAAATAGAGAATTTCATATTTGGAGAGTAAAATAGAGGATTGATTAGGTTGGAGATGGTGTGTATATTCATCCACAGCCAAGACACATATAGTAGATAAGAGATAAGAAAGTTCATGTTGGAATTTCATATAATTAAGCTAGACAAGAATATTCATGGTGGATTGTTCCAAAGATATCTTTCAATTTCTTGAACCAAAATATTCTTACAAATCAAACTTTTATCTTATTTTGATTTATGAAGTGGTAAGGGTTAAACCGCCCACTTACGGTCCAATTTCAAAGATGTTTACTAGACTTCTAGATGGAAAGAAGAAGATGACAGTCAACACTATATATTCCCAGTTCTTTAGTAAGTAAAATTCTTTTCCCACTTCAATTTTTTTCCCACTTCAATTGTAAGGCGCAGTCTAGCCTTATAATATTAAAGGTTGTTGTTTTTTACAAGGCATATTAATTTTCGCATTTTGTGATGGATAACTTAACTTATTCTATCTTCTATTTTGCATAACTTTATAAATAGAATATTTCATAAGTTATGTTGGTATTAATTATATAGGACTACAAAAATGCAATTAAACATGGTACAAGTTATGTTGACTTTTCTACCTAAACAAAAATTTCCACCAAATATAGTATAACTTAATACATTGTTTTATATATGAATAAAATATAAGTTATATCGTAATGTAATACAACATCCTTGTCGTATATATATCACTATAACTCTATAATCTATTATATAATGTACATACATATACTAACACTACTACAAAGCAAGACTTCTTTAGTAATGAAAAAATTGGCCGTTAAAAGTTCAAATCCTATCACTAAATGTTAAAAATCGTTCAAAGCCGTACACATACTAACAAAATTGCTTTCTTTTATTATATTAATAGTTTTAATACCAATACAATTAATGAACAAGTTTTCCGTTGTTAATGGTCATTTCAATATTTGATAAGCCAATTATAAAAGAGTTCCAAATATCGCATTTTCATTTGTTATTGTACCTAGATTTATACTAGGGATGATATTAATTGTTTCATACAAAGAAACACTCGAAAATATCCTAAATAGTTAAACTCGTATAAATATTCATTGTCAATACAAGAGCTAATATTCTCGTTGTTTCAAAAAGAATGATCTCCTTTTATTTGTAGTTTGTTTAAAAAAGAATGATCTCTTTATTATTATTTTTTTGGTAACATTTTAATTTTAGCTTTCTGCGTGACATGTTTAAGAACACAAGATCAAAGAGCAACTTTGTACATTTGACCTAACTTTAATTTAGGGCCACAAGATTAAAAAGTCTTATTTTTATTTTTAAACTTCGTGTCAAGTCAAATTAGATCATTCTTTATAAAACGAAAGAAGAATTTTTTTGATACAAAAGGCTAGTAGTATATTATAATTTAATATGCGTTAGTACAAGAAAGTGGAAGAGCATGGCTACTGCTATCATGCATGGAGGAGGGTAGGGGTTGATTACATATATTATTACTACTATTGGGCATTATACGCCTAACAAAAAGAGTTTTGTCTGCTTGCAGATACTTTACTGCAAACAAAGGGAGAACTGCCAATCAAAACAGCGTTAAAGTCTATTTTGATTGACTTAAAAGAAAAGCTTTTAAATTGAAAATAAAAGTCAAACTTAAATGATTTTAAGTCAAAAATAAAAAATAGACGGAGAGCTACTTTTATATTTTGGCTCATTTTATGTCTTTTAAAACTTGTTTTAAGTATCTTTTCAAACATTTTCCAACATATTTTAAATTATTTTTTATATTTTACAAAAGCTTCCAAAAGTAAAAAAACTAACTTAAAAGTAGGTTTGACTAACTTTTAATTCAATCAAAACACTCTCTAGTCTTCTTTAACTTAGTGCCCTCCTAAGCTAGGATATCTGCCACTTTGTTCTTTTCCAAATAGTTACAATGCAGCATAGGCTTCCCCAACTACTTGATTAGATCTCAAAAATACTCTATAACTTTAGTTTATTAGTTAATTATGCTCTTACCGTTAAAACATAGTTATTTTTACCCTACTGTTACTAATTTCATCATTTAGACCCCTCTAATAACTTAAATTTCCAAATTGATTCAAATTAACCTAATTTTTAAAAAGCAACCCATTCCCATTTTAAACCCATATTTCGACTCATCTAAAAATCAAACCCATATACTTAACCCATTTGCCAAAATATGGAGTTGAATATCTCGTTTACACTGGGAGTTGCGTGATTCGTTCGGTACCTTCAATTCATTGAAAAGATTGTCCCTCTATGGATGTCAATTCTATGGTTTTATTACTTATTTCATTGGCAATCTAACACAAATTAGAAAGTTTCTGTTTTGGGGTAATCTATATTCTCTAACCTTTAAGTTTTATTTGATTGCTATGGTGTTGAAGGGAAATGTAAGGTTTGAGACCGAGTTTATTTATAATTTTTGGATTTTCTTTCATTACTGCTGGAATCGTTTCGAGTTGTGTTGAAATGGTGCACAGGGGAAGAATAAGAAGGAGAAGATTCTGGTTTGTTGCTTTAACACAATATGTAAAGCCTGCAAAATTATTATTATTGTTTGACTCTCAAAAATCAACAAGGTTTGGAGTATCGATTTTATCATTAAACATTAACTTTGTTATTAGACTGATATTATGTTCCATTCTAATTCGCTGAAAGAGAGTAAAATGAATATAGAAATGGGGAATTTCTTGGAAATCGAAAAACTCAATATGTGGCAAGTTTTTTTAAAGTGTGTTGCTTTAATTTAGATATGTGGATTTCATATCTTACAATTTTCCTTAAAAATTCAGTCATAAGCTTATCTTGTTCAGTATTTTCCTTCAACTTAAAGTCTTTCTCTTCGTCTTCACCGACCATCTTCCTCTTTCTCCATTGTTGCAACTTTGGGATCAATCTCTCCATTGTTGCAACTTTGTAATCAGAAAATGGTAAACACAATTTGATTTTAGTTCAATGGAAAGGCTGTTGGGCTTTGTGGAGGCTTGTGAGCGGCCCGACCCATTACTGAAACCCTAGGTTAACCATTTGGTTTTCCTATAAATATGATCCTTGTATTTGTAATTCTTAAGTAGCACAAGTGAAATAAAATCCTCCTGTTACAGTCGTGGAGTAGGGAAACCGAACCACGTTAAATCTTGTGTGTCCCGTTTGTGTTCCGTTTCTCTTTTCTCTAGATTTTGTGTGTGTTGTGTGTTTAATTCCCAACAATTGGTATCAGAGCGAGGTTTCAACAACACTGTAACACAAACTGTGAGAAATTGTCACCTAGGGTTCTTGTGTGAAGAACTGTGTGCAGGGAGGAAAGCCGCCGTTACCGTGTGGGTAACCTCAAGCAGCAGCGGCTAGGAGAACCGCGCAGGGTGCGAACAGCCGTCGTCCGTGTGCTGTCCGTCGCGCCGTTCCGTTGGCCGCCGCGTCGGGAAGGAGTTGTGCCCCGCCGTTAAGGGAATTGCCGAAGGTGCCGTTTTTTTTTTTGGGGTGCAATATTTCTGACGAAATTACCAAGATCTGAAATTAGTTGTACCGAGTATCTCATTTAGTCCTTTGAGATGGCAGAAGATGGGAAGTTCCGAATTGAGAAGTTCGATGGTACAGATTTAAGTTGGTGGAAGATGCAAATTGAAGATTTGTTGGTTCAGAAAGATTTGGACGTAGTGTTGGGTGACAAGCAAGGAAAATTGTCTGATGCAGAGTGGGCAGTTTTGGATCGGAAAGCTATGTCAGTTATCCGACTCTCGTTGACCAAGAATGTTGCGTTCAACATTCTTAAGGAGAAGACAGCGAAAGGCATCTTGGAAGCCTTGTCTAACATGTACGAGAAGCCATCTGCAGCAAACAAAATTTTTCTGATTAGAGAGTTGGTGAACACAAAGATGAAGGAAGGAAGTTCAGTTACCGAGCACATCAACTCATTGAATTCGATCTTAGCCAGACTTTGTCAGTTGGCATTAAGTTCGATGATGAAGTTCAAGCTTTACTACTGTTATCATCATTGCCTGACAGTTGGTCCGGAACGGTTACAGCAGTTGCCAGTTCAGTGGGACCTAATGGATTCACCTTTGAGAAGATTCTTGATCTCGTTCTTGGCGAGGATATCAGAAGAAGGAGTTCTGGAGAATCATCAGGTGATATGCTAAACGTCGTCAGAGGCAGAGGAAATAACAGAGGTAGTGGGAGCAGGAACCGAAGAAGGAGTCAGTCGAAGGCTTGGGATGGCTCAGGTGTAACATGTTGGAACTGCAAGGAGGTGGGGCATTTCAGGAATCAATGCCAGAAAGACAAACAAGTCAACATTGCAGAAGACAGCGCCAACGAGGATTTGTTTATCTGTTGCGCGGAGAGCAATGTGGATTCCTGGGTCATGGATTCTGGTGCTTCTTTTCACGCTACCCACAACAGTGAAGCATTGCAGAATCTGGTTATTGGAGACTTTGGAAAGGTAAGGCTTGCAGACGATAGAGCTCTTGATGTTACGGGCATGGGTGACATGGTGCTGAAGACGCCAGTCGGTTTCTGGACCTTGAAGGATGTCAGAGTTGTTCCAAGCTTGACGAAAAGTTTGATTTCTGTTAGGCAGTTGGATGAACAGGGACATCATGTGAAGTTCGGAAATGGCAGTGGAAGGTCGTGAGGGGCATCTTGTCATGGCTCGTGGAACAAAAAGAGGATCGTTGTATATTGTCGGATTACCGTCTGAGGGAGTGACCGTCCCAGTTCAGAAGAAAAACAAAGTCCGGTTCACAGAATCTTGTGGGCAGAAGAAGGTTGTCTTTGCAAGAAAGAAACCCAGAGCCACAGGTCAGATTCAGGATGAACGAGCAAGGAAAGGTTCAGGAAGACCAGTCAGAGGCGTTTGTGGCAGTGGGAGCACCGGCCGTGCTTCAGCCAAGGCTCCTAGAAGACAGTGGGTCAGAGAGAACCAGTATTCCAGCTGTTGATACGTCTCCAGAAAATTTCTTGCTGAGTATGGAGAGTGTTTGTTCTCAGGGAGTTCTAGGATCCGGCAGTTCGTGTCTCAAGTGGGAGCCGGTAGGGACCGAGTACGAGTCAAGGGCAGTTTCAGCCGTGACTGATGTGTTGAAGCTTCGGGGAGCTTCAACGGGCCTTTCAGTTGACTGATGAGAAGGCCGTTGTAGCAGGAGAGAGTTGAAAAAGATTACTAGACATACAAGTGTTCTAAGTGGATGACAGTTGAAATTCTTCAAGCCTCCAAGTGGGAGATTGTTGGGCTTTGTGGAGGCTTGTGAGCGGCCCGACCCATTACTGAAACCCTAGGTCAACCATTTGGTTTTCCTATAAATATGATCCTTGTATTTGTAATTCTTAAGTAGCACAAGTGAAATAAAATCCTCCTGTTACAGTCGTGGAGTAGGGAAACCGAACCACGTTAAATTCTTGTGTGTCCCGTTTGTGTTCCGTTTCTCTTTTCTCTAGATTATTTGTGTGTGTTGTGTGTTTAATTCCCAACAAAGGCCTTTATTTTGACTAGACTTAATCAATTGGGCGAGGAAATAGGTTAAATGTTTATGAGGTTAGGTTTTTAGACGGGTCAAGATATGGGTTTAAAATGAGGAACGAGTCGTTCAAAATTCGGGGTTAATTTGAGACAATTTGGGGATTTCTGTTAATTGAGGGGTATAAATGATGAAATAGTAACTGCAGGGATAAAAATAACTTTCTTTTAATGGAAAAGGCATAAATAACTAATAAAATAATGTTAAGGGGGTATTTTTAACCCTTTTTCCTATAATATATTAGAGTATTGTGGATGATCATCTTTTAGGTATTTGATAATCTCTTCGCAATCTATGGAGACTTCTGAAGGTGTTGAATTGTGTAGGATAGCAAACCTAAGCCTCTTCACTAAAACTGATACTTCAGTCATGATAGGTGTTGAGGTTATTCAGGAAAGATATACTCTATCTATTCAAGTTGTATGACAAATCTTTATCAATTATTAAGCAAAAAGAAATGCAACATCTATAATTATTAAGATATCATCTTTAAACCACCTAACCAAAGTAAAATCCCCCTTGAACTTGAACTCAATCCGTATTTTCTTCAATGACAGATTCTCCATATTCAAATTCTTGATCTATAAAAAAAAAAGTTTATGTAAATTTAGTAACAAAGAACAAACTTTTTCTCAACTGAAGTTTTTATGCCACCTAGCAAATAAAAGAACTTGGTTCTTGCATACTACAAAAGACTTTGTAATTATGACATAAACTACACATAAAATTATCACGGAAAACCTCTGTAATACAAGGGAAGATAAACTACTACCTACATCTATTAGGATTTCAAAAAGTTTTTGTAAAACTTCAAAGATCAATTTTAGATTACAATTCTATAATCTAAGAGAAACTTTCGTATCTCAACTCTAACAATCAACTATACCATTGTCTCTACTCTCCAGGAAGTCAAACACTCTTTTTATAACAACTTGCCAACTCATTTTCAGTTCTAAAATAACTACAACCAAATAACGACTCTAACTTAACCTGCCAATGTTCTAAATTTATAATGAAAACCTAACTCTAGTTCTTTTTTTCTTCTACAGTTATGTGCACTTTGTGCCGCCTCTTTCTCTTGCCATGAATCCCAATTTTAGTAACCCAAAAAGTTAAGTTTTGCATTGTTCATATTCTCCTTTTATAGTTTCTTGTTTTATGCGTATGAAAACGCTAGTTGATTCCTAAGGTGGTAGAGGGGAGGCATTTTCGAGGATATTGTTGAGACCCGAACTAGGACTAGAGGTAGGGCTCGAGCTAGAGGTCGTGCTTGTAGAGTAGCACCAGCCAGAGGCAGGGCTAGAGAGACTTCTTCTGAGCTACATATTTAGTTTTTTTAGGACCAAGTTCTTTTTTTGTTTGGAGCTCTGTTGTTTTAGGAGACCTAGTTGAGGATGCTTTGTGTGTTAGAGAACCTTTCTCCGAGGATGAATACCCCAGGTTAATAACAAGGTCTAGGTGTTCTTGTTCAGGTGGGAAAACCAATAGTGGTTCTTGCACCGATGACTATTGGTGCACATATTTCTCCCGAGGTTATCTTGACAGTGCCTGATCAACAGTGCTATTAGAGATTTTAGAGAGGAGAGTCATTTGACTTTTGAGATCTTGGTTAGGGAAGTTAGTTGGTGACCGAGTATGAGGCCTGCTTTTATGAGCTCTCTAGGCATGCTTTGACTATTTTTATGGATGAAGCTGAGAGAGTTCGCCGGTTTGTACGAGGGTTGACTTTCTCTCTCAAATCTTATGTGTTCAGTGCAGCTAAAGAAGGGGCTTTCTACTGGTCAATTGTGGGCACCACAATAAGGTAAAATTGATTGTCTTAATGGAGTTTGGGGAGACCAAGAGAGCCCATTCTTTTGGTCAATTTTATGGTGCCTCATATGGAGGCAGAGGTTCACATAAAGGTAGTGGTTAATTCCAGTTCTATGGGTTGCTTCATGCTTCTATGCCAGCAGTTGAGAGTGGGCAGATTGCCCCAAGTTTTTATGGTTCTTGCTGAGGTGTCCATGGTAGTTCATAGGGTTTACAACATTAGCTATCTGCGCTGAGATCTTGCTACACTTGTGCGGATCACAGTCATATGATACGACAATGTTTGTACAGACTCATCTTGTAACACCCTGTAACTAGAAAGAACTTTAAAGAAGTTAAAAAGTGGAAATAGTCATTCCTGGAAAGAATATAAAATCTAGAAAATTTGTTAAGTTGAATTTTTTGTCATTTTCAAACGACCATAACTTCTAGCTCAATATGATTTTGGTATGTTTCCAAATATCGCCAGAAAGGTCTTGGAATATTTCCAATGCCGCTGAGCTTGCACAATTACAAGTTTGTATGAGTGAGATATGACCATTTAAAGTTGAGATGTTCAATTAAGAGAAGTCTATAACCGGATTTTGGAACGGTATTTTAGTCTTTTCCTTACCCAATTATATCAATCAATTATTAGAAGTTTAATTGGGGCCAAATCAGAATTTGGTCAGTTTAGAAAATTAAAAATTATAATAGGGCTTGGAGAAAAGAGAAAAGAGGAAAGAGGAGACAGAAGGAGAAAAGGCAAGATTCATCAAGAACGTTCAAGTTTGATAGTGGATTTTGCCAAGGATTCAAACCTAAGAGGTACGTTAGATAACGTAGTGCTGGGTTAGTTCACTCAGGCACTAATCATGTTTAATTCAGAGTATTTTCTTCCTACAAAAATTAAGAATTTTATGTTCTTGAGTTGTTTGAATTTGGGAAGAGTTTGAGGAGTTATTGAGAGTTTAATGTGGTTATTGAAGTTTCTTTAAGTTAAATTCTTGTGTATATGTTTGGGTACCTGAATCTAAATATATATTCAGAAAAAGAATAGAAAATAATCGGATCAAGATCAGAAAATGAGTCAAAAAAGTTCGTCCAGTTTGCGTGGGAAGGGGCTGGCATGACACGCTCCCGTAGTGCTAGAAGGGTTGGCGTGATGCGCCCGTAATGAGCCACAGTAACTTGGGGCTGGGGCAACGCGCCTGGGATGCGCCCGGATCATTATTTTCGCCTATCTTTCATCGTTTATCCTATTTAGTCCTTCTAAGTGTACTAACACTTTCCGTTGATTCAAACTACTCTGAATGAATTCTAAGCACCTAGAAATCATCCAGAAATATGAACCATAACCTTGAATCCATAAATTTAAATTCAATCAAGAAGTCTTTTGCAAACACTTTCAACTTTGTTTTATGTTTTAAAGTTCAAGTTGAGTAAAGAGTAAAAAGTAAATTATGAAGTTCATTTCATTAATAGTATATGGGGTCTATGTAATTCCCAATGGGTTTAGAATGTTTCACATTTAAACAAGAAAGAAAACCTAAATTTTCAAAGAGCCTTTGAGCTAGTTTCAGTAAAGAGAACGCTTTCATAATTAAGCAAGAGGGGAAACTTTGATTTCTCAGATATCCTTTGAGCTAAGTTTTTGATCAATTATCTCAAAATACAGAATAAATGTAAGAGCTAGTATCATATTTTGGGAGTAGTATTGAACACTGATATGAGGAAGAGTTCAGACAACTCACAACCCCCATAAACTATATAGACACTACGGGTAGAAAAGGGTCATACTTTTTAGATGACCATTTTAGCTTTTTTTAGCATAGACTAGTGGATCCACTTAATAGTTTAGTATATATACCCTCGTCAAGGTATAGGAAAACCCTGACAGTGTGAGGCAAAATGTTGTAACATTACTTTAGCTCTTACATAATGGTTGTCGGTTAGAGAAACTCTCACAGAAGTAGTTGTATTATTATATAGACAATTTATTTGTATTTTTACATACATATCAGAGTTATATTGTATATCTACATATATACAAAGTTGACATCCACATTTTCAGATCTTTTCTTTTTATTGCAGATGTTTTAAATTACTTTATAGTGAAATGAGTTCAATTATGTTGAGTTGAGTTAATTCAGGTAAGTTCTTCAGTTCCTTTCAAGCTTATGTCTTGCACTAATATTCCCTTGCATACTCATAAATTCAATGTACTGATGTCATTTGGCCTTTCATCTTATTATGATGCAGACACACGTAACCAGATTCATCATCCAATGCCTCGTTGATCAAGTTGAGCATTCAGAGTTAGTTGGTGAGCCTCCTTGCTTTCCAAAGGTCTCCTTTGTTATCATTTGATTATTTTTGTGTTTCATTTGTTAGGATGATTGGGTTTTTATCTCGACATCTATCTCAGTTGTTTTAAAGGCTTATAGATAGTTAGATCCAGCAATTACACGAAAGATGTTCAGATATTGCACAACAAAAAGTCTCAATGAGTTTCAAATTCATTAATTAAAAAAGTCTAAAGCCACTCTGCTACAACAACCTATTATATCAATGGTGTCCAAAAATATGTTATTTAATCACTTTGTATACTATTTTATTTGTATATACAATATTTTTTTCCGATGAAAGGTGTCCCGTTGGACACTCTGACCATCATGTGCCTACACCCGTGTTTGAGATTTTTTTCTAAAATAAATGACTCGGATTCCTACTTCCAACTAGGGGTGGACATGAACAAGATTGGTTCAGCTTATTAAACATCAACCAAATCATTTGTGTCGGAATAAAACTAATAAATTCAAAATTTTCTGAATTTTTTAGGTTTTATCTGATGAAGTATTCATACAAACATGTTATTAAATTGTGTGCTTCAAATATTTCTTTAGTTATAACAAAATACAACTATCTATAGGGGCGTACCCACACTATACCGTGGGGGGTGCACGTGCACCCGGTAACTTCCAAAAAGTCATATGTATATATATTATATCTATTTTGGAAAACTGGTAGATATTATGATATATTTAACAGTGCACCCATAAAAACATAGAAGTGCTCTTGTGCAATTGGTAGATGGTAGATTACCAGCCTCTAGACCAGGTTTGACCCACTTAAGCCTATTTTTATTCTAAGTTTAGCTTTAGACCTTATATTTGAGCTATGTTTATACTAGTGCACCCAAAAACCTTCATGTGTGATAATACTAAATAGTCAATAAAAAATAATAATTATATCACATAAAATGGAACAAATATTGCAAAGTAATAAGTAATATTGAAAATGATCATAATTAAAAAAGTATAAAATCATGCTAAAGTAAGTCTAACATGTATTAGTTAGGTGACTAAACAATAAAGTAAAACTAAAGTTTGTTAGTAAGTAAAATAGGGAAAATTATAAGTCTCTCTAACTCAGTTGGTTCAAAGTAAACTTGGACGGATCAAGACCTAATTTAATATCTATATTGATTTATTTTGATACTTTCAATTTCAATCTAACCCGCCAATTACCCTAATTTGACCAAAATAAGCCATTCTATAAATCAATGTACCAAAATAGTATGTTTTAAATTTTTTTTACAAAATTAGTATAAACGTGGTTCACGGTAAAGTTTTATGATTTATTTTATTTTTAAAAATTTAATGGAAAAAAAAAGGAAAAGTTCACGGAGCAAACAGAAATAAAACGTTATTGACAATAAAGTTTTATACTTCGTTACCTCGAATCACGTTTTAGAGCTAAAACATTACTCAAAGTAACGTTTTATATTTTAGTACTATAGACACGTTTTATCCAGTCACGAGCTCTGCAATTAAAGAATCGAATCTTGTATTTTACAGATTATAAAACGTAACTGATAATCACATTTATTATATAAAACGTAACTGTCAATCACGTTTTATGAATATTTAATCACGGGGCATCGAATTAAGAATAAAATCCTGCTACATTGGAATCTTACAGATCATAAAACGTTATCGCTGATCACATTTCTACATTAAATCGTGACTATCAATTACGACACTATGTTAAAGTCAATTTTTTTATTTTTTTTACTGACGACAAATGGTTATAAAATGAACCTTGTTGAAACAAATGTTCTATACACTCCAACAATATTCATTCGGAATTTTGTTTATGTAGCCCAATTTTGAAACAATATTTACAAAGGTATGAATTAAATAAGTCAAGTCAATATATCATATTGTGTTATTATTTTTACCATAGCTTTCAAATATTTTTCTAATTTATTACTTAGAAAGATGACTTATTTTTATGTGTAGGAATAAAAATGGCAAATTTTGAACATAATGTGATGGTTGCTCTGTACTTGGGTGGCGAAATAATTACTGAAATGAACGGATGCAGGTATACTGAATGTGCTAGAATGATTATTAACATGTATACTTCAATGAAGTATGTTGAATTGGTTGAATTATTGCATGAGAAAATGGGTACAACTAGTGAAAATATTCAAATGGATATTTCGGGAAAATATCCTTGTTCGATTCAAGGTAACCATACAAGGTTCATTGAGCTTAAAATGGGTTTTTAAGAATTTGAGTGCACATGTCATAAAAGATAGAGAAGATATTTGTGTTATATCTGATAGGGCAAAGGAATATTGACAAGTTTGCAAGAGTTGCGGCGATTTCAGGAGCCTCGAGTCTTCCATCGATATTGTATAAGGCATCTTAAGAGTAATTTTCAATCTCAATTTCCAAACAAGGATATTAGTAGGCTGATGTGGAGGGCTGCTTCAACCCATCAAGTAAGAAATTTGAGTCCTTGATTGGCAAATTAGAGAAGAAAATGAAGATGCATATGAATATATCATGGAAATCCCCTTGGAGAAATGGACAGTTAGCCATGATGGTGGTAAAAGATGGGGAGTGTTGACAACAAATCTTTCAGAGTCGTTCAATGGAGTGTTGAAAAAAGCACGTGGCTTGCAGGTCACTTCTATGGTCAGACTTTCATTAGAGCAAACTGTTGAACGATACACTCGTAGGTCTAAAAAAGCGCAACAACTCCTAAAACAAGATGAATTGTGGACCAAAAGGTTCAAAATGAAGTGGGAGAAGAACTATGAAAGTTCAAAAAAGCACTTTGTTTTTATTGGAATATACCCACAGGGGTATATGAGGTTAGATCTATTCAAGTTGATGGTATTGGTGGTAATCCTCATTGTGTTTCACTGAATGAAAGAAAATGTGATTGTGGAAAATGGGTTAATTTGCATTTCCCATGTTCACATGTCATGAAGGTTACTGATAGAATGAGAGAGATAGCTAGAAACTTTGTTAGTCAACATTTCACTGTAGAGAATTATGTTGCAACATATTCTGGGTCCTTCTCACCGGTTGGCCATAAGGCGTATTGTCCATCTCTTAATTTAGAATGAAAAGTAATGAATTCTATCGTCGTCTCAATCGATCAAGGAACAGTAGAATACCCAATGAGATGGATCGTGTTGCTGCTGTATATGAGCGAGCTTGTGGATTATGTAGACAAATCGGACATGATAGGCGTCGATGTCCAGATTGTAATTAAAATTAAGTGGACAATTGTTGATTAGTTTAATTGTGTTAATTCCAAATGTGGGTCAATGTCTAGTTTTGATAATTTTCTTTTAGTAAGCTACTGTAATGTAATTTAAATAATAATTAACTATTTATATATATCTTCCTGTTATATTGCTAAAATACTTGACACCATATAAAGTAAGGTGAAAAAAATATTTTTTTACATACAAAGTTAAGTGAAAAAATAAAGTTTATCCATGCTCTCTCTTCCTTCTACTGCTCATTATATCAATGCGCCAAATGATATTCGCTTTGCTCTTCAAGCTCCCCATAGAAATGCACCCAATTATAACAATCAAGTTTCTGCAACTGAAACCAACTTTTAAATAACTTGCAACCATAAACTTCAATAATCAATTTAAAGAAATATGCACAAACTATTTGACCCTTCATTCGCGTGTTTCAATCCTCTATGTTTGCACGACTTCATTCTCCGAGGGTGTCTCAACTTTAACATAAGAACCTGTAGGCTCGAGAATTGGCTTTGAATCAATTGTCGTTCTGCAATTAAAACTTCTCATATCGTCTAGGATCATTCATGATGTGCCTTTGAATCTTCGGCAGCTCTAACAAAACATAAATTCCTTTTGCGAAAAATGAAATTACCAAAACAAATATAAATTAGGAATACTTTTTCCCATCTTTTACCCTAACAAAATTAGTATTTGTGGTGCCTATAGTTCATTGGCTCAAATATATTTCAAAATTTAGACTATAGGTTAAATGTTTTCTAAATCTAATTCAATTTTTTAGGGACAGATCTAAGCAGGCGTACACCCAATGTGAATAAAAATTGAGTAGTTCATTTGGTAACAAAATTTTTTATCAAAAAACCAGACCACAATACAACATGAATAAAGGATAGTGACTGTACATGATTGATGGATAGAATAAGATAGTAGTAGTTAGCTACACACCCTTGGAACCAGGAATGTCAATCCACTGCAATTGTAGTTCTATTTCACCACGCTCAACATTTCGCAATCTAATAAACACATTTTGTACAACCTGATCATTTTCCCACACAACGGAGCTCTCTTCAGAGAAACAATTTTGCCTGCTTGGCTTTATTTTTGTAATTATCTAGGAAAAATGCTACTCGTCAACATATCATTGGCTACTTTTATTTTACTCAAAATTCATTGCTCAACATAACATATCACTGCAGGCCAAAGAATCAACCATCACTACCAACTGCATAAGGAAACACAATGAAACAATTGCAATGCATAAATGCTCCGCACACAAAACAAGGGAATTTGCGCACATGGGACCGTCGCAATATTTATTAACATGGCAAAATCATATATGTGCTAGTTCTCTTCATCCCCTGTAACTTGAAGGTAGGTTTGGAGAATGAAGTGGGTTTTCTTGGAGGATTTTCTTTCCCAATTTTAATATAACTAAATTGGGTTTTTTTTGTTCTAGTGCAGGAGTAAATTATATATGCTTAAAACGTTATTCCCAATAAATATTAGAGTTAAAACGTAATTGCTAGCTACGTGTTATTATATATGCTTGAAACGTTATTCCCAATAATGTTTTAGAGTTAAAACGTAATTTCCAGTCACGTATTATTATTTAACGTCGTTAGCAGTCCGTCCCTTTTCTCATTAAATTTTTTAAAATAAAATAATTTTTTTAAAAAATAAATAAAATATAAAATGTTACTGTGAACCACGTTTATACTAGTTTTGTAAACAAAATTAAAAACATACTATTTTGATAAATTGATTTATAGAATGACTTGTTTTGATCAAAATTTCCCCTAAATAGATAAGAGAATATTCATGATGGATTTTTCCAAAGATATATATCTTTTTATTTCTTGAACCAACATACAAATCAAACTTTTTATCTTTTTCCACAGCATATATTTTGATTTTTGAAGTGATAAGGGTTTGCTAAACCGCCCACTTACGGTCCAATTCTAAAGATGTTTCATTTAAGTAAACTAGACTTAGTTAGATGCTTCCACCGAAAGAAGAAGATGACAGTCAATGCTATTCCCATTTCTTAATAAGTAAACTAAAATATAAAATTCCTTTCCCATTTCAATTTGGTTCTTCAATTGTTCAGCTAAAGAAAAAGGAAGTAATATACTTTATCCTAAAATTAAAGGACCATAAATGCAATTTTATAAGAAACCCAAGAGACTTAACCAGCCTTTCTTTCTATATAAAGGAAATTACCCCATCGGCCTTTGCATTGAAAAACACCACCACAAAGTTTCTTCATAAACATTACTATACCCTACACTTCTTCTCCCTATTTCCAAAGACACAAATAAACAAAAAAAATCAAAATGGCACCAAAGAGAGATCTTAATAAAATAGGGTCGGAAGGTTTTGCTCTAATTGATGAATACTTTGATAAAAATAGGACTAACAGATCTAAAATCACCGTGGAGCCACAGCAGAGCTGCAACTATCGCTACGTTTTACCGGAATCTCTTGTTTACAGGATGATTCCCCCGACTGGAAGAGAAGTTAAGATCATTGCTCCAACACCACCAGTGGCGGCTTTAAATAGCTACGAGGCAGCTCAGTTGCATGATGGAATACGTCTCGCCGATTATTATCCTAAGAGACGCCAAATGCCCATGGCTTATGCTACCTAGTTGGTACTACTTTTATGTAGAAATTAGTTAATTACGCATGTAAGTTTCTGATTTTGCTCTTGGTAAAATTTTGTAGTAACATCATGCATGGTTATGTACGTATCTGTTGTATTCTCTATGTAATAAAAAAGCACTAGTATATGTATCTCTATGACTCTATAACCTTATATATATCATATCATATATTATATTATAGGTGGAAAGGTATTTAGTCTAAAGTCGAATTATGAAAATGTTTTTTTATTTTTTAATTATCATTATCATATTATTACTATTAAATAATTAATCATTATCCTGTAAGTGTGAAGCCATTAAAGTTAAATAATTTTTTAACTCTTCAAGAAATCACCATTAAAGTTAATGAATTTTTAACTCTTCATGCAATCATCATTTTAGTTGAATGACTTTTTAACTCTTCAAAATATACTGTTAAACTTTTGTTCTATAAACTTATGATGTAATTTTCTAATCGAGTATAAATGCTTTTGCAGACTGTTGAATAGAAGTTTTAGTAGAAATTGTGCCAATACAAATGAGTTATGCAACATGTCTCTTCAACAATTTTGCAATTTTTTGCATGAATAATTTTTAATAAATTTGATCAACACTTGATTATTATGTTTTAAATTAGATTTTAATAATTTAACGCATGTGTATTTTACAAAGTAGAGGCTCCTTGATAGCTTTAGTTTGACAATGGCTTATTGAAATTATATTTTGCTTTAGTCTCCTAGCTTTCGAGGTAAAAAGAATAATTAATGTTTCTCCCTCAATAACATCGAGCAAAACAAATCGAGAAAATCTCTGAAGAACACACATTTTAATAAATGAGGTACTTTAATTTAATATGAATAAGTACTTAAAAGTCAAATACGAACAACATTAAAATTTATCATTCTAAATATGAAAAAAGAAATAACAATCTTAAAGAGAAAAACATATAATAGAAATTGAATTCAAAAATAATATCTAAGCAGTAAAAAGGATTATTATTTAGTGGTTAACAATTTTCACTCTTGACATATTATCAATTCTAAAAAAAAAAAAAATCGACTCCATCAATATTTTTATTTTATAACTCAAAACTATTATAAATTAAAAAAAATATATCATCATCATAATAACGAACAAACGTGCAACACACATTAATAGAACCTAGTGTATTAACTACATGCATAAATATATTACTTTCTTATTCCAATTTATATGGCATTTCACTACGAGAAAATGCATATATAGCTACAAAATACATCGTAGCTAAATATCAAAAAATCTGTGGCTAAACACTTTAGCCTTAATTTTTGTTTCCGTAGCAGTTGTAGCAAGATATAGCATGGTTAAAAGTTAGCTACAGACTTTACATGAACTGTGTAAGGACTAACACTGATAACTACAAAAATAATGATATTGTAGTTGTAATGATATAAAAGTTTTGCTACAAAACATATACCTATAGCAAATCATTTAAATATTTTGTCACGATAAATAAATTTTATATCATCTTTTATATGGTAGTCACAATATATTTTGTTATGGCAAAAAACTTGATTTTAGTGAATATATTATATTTTAGTCTCATGGCAGTAATATTTGTACTATGAGTTAGAAAACTTCTAGATGAATTAAAGTATTTGAGAGCATACTTATTTTTACTCATGGCTAAGAATTCAACGTTTTTCACAAAATACACAATTTTCTAGCTATTTTTGTTTATTTTGCTATAAAATTTAAAAGATGAAAATGTATAACTATAATTTTTTATAATCTATTTGTAGAGTTAGCCACAACTATAAAGTTTCATTGCTACAAATGAAGGATATTGCCATAGAAATCACAAATCACAAACATTTCTACTATAGGGCCAAAATTACGAAATTTAAATTCCAAAATAGATTTTAAATTTCACATAATTACATATTTCAATTTTAGAACATTTACAATATATAATTCTTCTATAAAAGTTATTACGATAAAAGTATATTGCTAAACATTTTGTTTGGATCATTGTTATTCATTATTTCATAATGTATTGTATTGTATTATACTTTATTGTACTGTATTGTATGGTAGATACAATGTTTGACTAAATTGTATTGTTTGTTGTTGATTAATAACATTTTAATTGTTTAATTTGATTGTATCGTACTTGATTGTAATTTATAAATTTACCTATTTCATTATTACTTCATCCTGGGGGAACAATCTAAAGAAAAATCTTATGAGGGGAATAATTTTAAGTGTCATAAAATAGAGCTAAGTAATAAATATATATGAGAATAAATATTTTAATTTTTTAAATATAAAAAGAAAAATGACTATCTATTTGAAATTAATTAAATCAAATCACAAGTAAATAAAATGTTAGTCAGTACAATTATAAATAAATAAACAGGAGAAGGGAGAAAATATTAAATTTGGGCCTTTGGTCCAAATTCATAAAAAAAGTTGTCCTAAAATTAAAAGGGAAGTTTTTCAAAATGTCAATATTTTAACAATTAAGAGGGCTCATTAGCAACATTTTTAATATTTAATAAAAATGTCAAAATTTTAGTTTGTTATGTATCTTATTTATGTTTTTATTATTTATTTTTATTTAAAGAATAGAATTATTTAATAACAAAAGGGAGAAAATCAAGGGAGAGAATATTTCAAAAAAGGTAAGGATCACTTAATTTTCTTATCAGTTATATTTTCAAAGAAAACTCAAACTTTGTTCTTTTTTTTTCTCGAGAATTTTAACCTTTTTTAAATTATATTCCTTTCACTATGTATTCTTTTATATTCATTATAGTTTTATGTTGTATTTTTTTATTAGTTTGTATTCATTTCAATACGTATGCCAAATGAATCTATATTTATTTAAGAAGCATATTTGTATTCTTATATTTTTTCCCTGTCTATTTATTTTTTCTGTCAAAATCTTGTATTTCGTATTCATTTCAATATGTATTTTTTTGTATTTCTATTTGTTCTAGTTTTTATTTAGAACTTTGTATAGTAATATATAAAATACAAAAAAAAAATAGTATGATGAAAAAGTGAGAATGAAATATAAAATTGGAAAGGAATAAATGAATATTTGTTGTAATTATTCTTCAATAAAATATATAACTAGTTGATATATCTTTAGAATGAATACAATTTTGGAACAAATACCAAATTTATAAACTATGCGACATAATTTTTGAATGAATACAAATATTAATTCTATACATACGATTTTAAATACAAATTGAGAAAGGATACGAAATTCTAAATTTTTTTATAAAAAATAAAAAATAAAAGAAACTAATAGGAAGTTGTTCTTCATATAAATAAAATACATATGTAGTTTGTATATATTTGAGATGGATTCAATTAGGAACAAATACAAGATTCATAAACTATACAACATGAGATTTTAAATGAATACAAATATTAATAGCATACATACTAATTTGAATATTAGTTGAGAAAGGATACAAAATTCTAAGGAAAAATTATAAATACAAAATAAACTAATACGAAATTGTTCTTGGTCAACATACGAAATTGTTCTTGGTCTTCAACAAGTTTATTGAAATCTTCAGGCACCCAAAAAAATTCATTTACATTTTTACTGATAGTGTATTTACATAAATATTGCACAGTGTACATAACAAGAAATTTACAAATATATTCAATACACACTGTTGAACAAATTGTTGTTTAACTTTAACTCAACATGCAAAAATCTAAACATGCAAAAATATTTAACTACCTCTTCATCAAGAATTTCGTCTTCTCCGTCATTTATAATACAATGTAACAATTCATGTAATTTTTCCAAGAAATTTTCAGCTGGTCCAGCAAGTGTAATGGGCAAGACCCATTGTTTCTTGGTTGATTTTAGTACGGAAAAATTAGCAAACTAGTCAAAATCAACAACTTAATTAGTAGAAAACTCACTATTTTAAAAATATTAATTAAAATGTCAAAAATGTAATTATTTTTGAAATATCTTATATTTATTTGGTAAAAAATTGGTTACATTGTATTATAAATGTATTAAAATGTGTGATAAATGCATTATCCACCATTAAAACTTAGTAATATATGCGAATAATAAATTGTTCTTTGTAATATGTATTAAACTTGTATTATAAATGAATTAAAAGTGATCAAGTGAAAAAAAAATGTTATTGCTATAAATAGTAAATATTTTTTTATTATAGTATATTTATATAAGTTTCCCAAATTTCTTTGGGTCTATTTTTTCTACTTTAAGCAAACTATATACACTAAGTGTATATGTAAGAATTTCAGCTCGAATCATTGCACTTATTTATGTATATCCATCTTTATACCTGTACGTTTGTAATTTTTTTTTTCATATTTCAGACTGCAATTCAGACTTTCAACCTGTAGTTCAATGTTCCAGAATGTATATCGAAGTATACTGTTGTATATCATCATGTATACGGTCCATTTTGGACTTCTCCCAGACCTGTAAATCAATTTCAGTCTTGTAATATTTCTCACAGCCTTGTCCATCGATTTCACTGACCCGGTTGACTTGGTGAAGGGAAGAAATTGGCTTTTACGCCCTTCCCAAAATGCAACGGGAAGAAAGACAGAGTCCAAGATGAATTCAAGAAGAATTTCATGCATAAACAAAATAGCAAGGCAAACATTAGCAAAGCTAGCTCTTGGGCAGTGAGTTAGGTCTAAGACCTAATTTCAACATGGTATCAGAGCAGGGCTCGTCTCACCCGATGTTGGGACCCCCAAAAATCAAAATTGCCCAGTGAAATACAAAAATAATCAAATGATAACAAAGAATACCTCTGGAAAGCAAGGAGGCTCACTAAAAAACTCTGAATTCTCAACTTGATCTACGAGGCATTGGATAATGATCCTGGTTACGTGTGTCTGAATCATAATAAAATGCAAGGCCAAATGACATCAGTGCATTGAATATATGAGTATGCGAGGAAATTATAATGAAAGACATAAGCTTGAATGGCACTGAAGAACTTACCTGGATCAACTCAACTCAATATAATTGAACTCATTTCATTATAAAGCAATTTAAAACATGACAATATAAAGAAAAGATTTAAAATGTCAATGTCAACTTTGTATGTATGTAGATATACAATATAACTCTGATATGTCTATAAGAATACAAATAAATTGTTATATGAGAATACAACTACTTATGTGGGAGTTTCTCTAACCGACAACCATTATTTAAGATCTATTGTAATGATACAATATTTTGCCTCACACTGCCAGGGTCGTCCTATACCTTGACGAGGGTATAGATACTGAACTACTAAATGGATCCACTAGTCTATGCTAAAAAGCGCTAAAAGGGTCATCTAAAAAGTATGACCCTTTTCTACCATAGTGTCTATATAGTTTATGGGGGTTGTGATTTGTCTGAACTCTTCCTCATATCGGTGCACAATACTACTCCAAAAATATGATACTAGCTCTTACATTTAAAAACATACTTCTTTCTGTGCTTTGAGATATTGATCAAAAACTTAGCTCAAAGGTTATCTTAGAAATCAAAGATTCCCCTCTTGCTTAATTATTATGAAAGCGTTTATACAAAACTAGCTCAAAGGCTCTTTGAAAATCAAGGTTTTATTTTCTTGTTTAAATGTGAAACATTCTAAACCCATTGGGAATACATAGTCCTCATATACTATTGATAACATGAACTTCATTCTTTACTTGTTACTCTTTACTCAACTTGAACTTTAATTCATAAAACAAAGTTGAAAGAGTTTGCAAAAGACTTCTTGAGAAGACTCTAAGAACTCCCTAGACTTGACTTTTAACTTTTCTTGAATTTGAATTTATGGATTCAAGGTTATGATTCAGGGGGGTAATAGGATCTTAGTATAGTATAAGTGTGTCTCTGAGATTTCGGGCATAGGTTGAGGGGGTACTTGGGCATTATCCCTTTTATATAAGTAAAGTTGAGTTTGTTATTGCATTTTCTTTAATAAAGTAAGTTGCTTTTACTATTTTATAAAGCTTTTTATATATTGCATGCATATTATTGCTTTAGATTGAGTTGAGTATCCAGAGGTGAATATCATATCTTTGAGTAGAGTTTTCAATCTCTAGTTGAGTATCTTATTCTTGATTTGAGTTGAGTTGAAAAGAGGTAAGTATGTTTTCTTTTATTAAGTTCAAGCTTATGTTATGCTTTAGAATTTCCCTTACATGCTCGTACATTCCACGTAGTGAGCCATTTGGCCTGCATCTTCTTATGATGCAGACACGATATTCAGGATTATCATCAGAAGCTTCGTTGATACATCCAAGATTCAAGTTAGCTATGGTGAGCCTCCTTGCTTCCGGAGGATTTTCTTTACTTTTGATTTTAGTCAAGATGTTGTGGGTATTGTCACGTCTTATATCTTTATCAGTTAGAGGCTTCATAGATAGTCAGTTTAGTTAAGAAGTCTGTATTATTGATTTATTTATTAAATATTTTAAAGACTAAAGTTCCCTTCTATGGCGATATATATATTTTATTATACAAAGTTTTCTTGGACTTAAAGATTGTATTTAAGTTTTATGAAATTTTATTCAGATTTAAGCTCTTGCATTCTTAAGTTAGTCTTCCGCTTGTAGTCAGCTAGGAACGTTTGCTTGTGGACCAGCAATGGTTCTTGAGTGCCGCCACTTTCAGCAAAACCTTGAGGCTTCATAGATAGTCAGCAATGGTTCTTGAGTGCCTTAGTAGACTTGTTAAGGTTTTGCTTAAATATTCCGAAGCGTTTGCTTGTGGACCAGCAATGGTTCTTGAGTGCCGCCACTTTCAGGGTGTAGGCTCGGATCGTGACAGAGATTATATTAACTTTGATGAACTAATTAAAGAATATTTAAGCAAAACCTTAACAAGTCTACTAAGGCTTTGTCCTAATAATCAAGTAATTCTTGAATTTTTATTTGACTTGAAAATGTTTCATGAGAACATTATCCATCAATTTAGTGTGAATAAAGGTATTAATCATTCGATTTGATTTTATGGTCATAATTTTAAAAAATAGGTAGTTATACCTAACAATTTTGATTATTAATTTATCAAACATAAAAAAGGATATTGATGTACTGTGGTTTCATGATACTTTCAATGTTTTTTCCTTAAGATTGGTGTGTGTCTAGAGCCTTTTTGTAGTAATTTTTAACATGTTTTTATCTTTGTTTTGCAGGAAAGGTGTCCAAAACCAAAATACCGAAAGCACCTGAGATTTAGTGCAGAGGTGACCCACGAAGGCCATTGATGGTCCGTCCTTCAATCAACGGACTGTAGATGGTTATCATCGATTGACAATTCAGGCATCTGGAGAAACTCAGGGAAATCTGACCAAGTGTGTGGCTATAGAAGGATCGACGGTCCGTCGATTCCTATTGAATCGTCGTTAAGTTCAGACATAGTCCAGTACCCAAAGTTGAAGAAAATCTAAGTGTGGAATGATAGAAGGCATCGATGAACCATAGACGCATTGACGGGTTGTGCTGTTGGTCCGTCAATTGATTCAGAGAAGATGCCAGCTAAAGGATGAAAAAAGATGTTATGTCTGGACTGACGGAGGCAGTCGACGGTCTGTTGTTTCTTCGACGGACCGTCTGTGGGGGTCGTCGACTACAACCTCGTTTTTTGGACAACTTTTCTTATTTTAATTTCTTTTAATTTAGGACTATATTTTTATAAATAGGGCGTAAAACCTCGTTTCTGTGGTTAAATTCTATTACTTTGGTTCTTAGTTTGTGTTTGGAGATTGGATTTTACAATTTTAGCATTAATTCAATTCCCGGATTTGATTTTCAAGTGATTTCTTGTTATTTCAAGTTGAATTTCTGGATTTTCTTCAAATTGTCAAATTAAGTTCATGTTTTATTGTTTAACAATGTTGAATTGTGTTCCTATATGCATGGGTTACGAAATCCACAACTAGGATTGTAGGAACCATGGGTGATTAACAAAGTAAACCTAGCTTAATGACAATTCTCAATGGGTCATTGCATGCATTGATAATTCTTTCGCTTAGAAGTCTTTTTAACGAGTGCACGCGTTAGAACTAGCCTTATTTCTACTTGCGGGACCAAGGAGGTAATTAATCGGAAAATAATTATCAACATAGATTTAATGGGATACTTTCTAATAGGCTAGTTCCGATTGGTGCAAAGTAATAACTAAATCATACATCGAATATGATGCTTAATATGAATTACAGATGAGGGTTAATAGCTTAGACACACGTATATAACTCTCTCTACCTCTTTTCTAATAAATTAATACACATAACAATCAATACTCGTTTTTAAAAATAAAATAATTAATTATTGGATCAGGTGTTCAATTAATCAAACTTTTGAACAACATAATTAAAGCTACCAAATATTTCCACCGAATCTATTGTTGGAATTTCCAGTCCACAGGGTTACCAATTTATATAATAATATAAAGCTCAAATTAAATTTGTTGACGTGTACCTTGTAATGATCAGCATTTGTAATTTTATATATATATATATATATATATATATAATATATATATATATATATATATATATATATATATATATATATATGTTTAAAAAAAGAAGAAGTATATTTCTTATTTTTTTTAAAGAAAATGTATAGATGTTTAAATGAGTTAAACATTACAGTAAATAAGAGCATTTAATCCGTCGTTTACAGTTCAACAGTTACGTTAAAACTCAACCAACTACCATTATTATTATTACCTTTTTCTTAACGTTTCTCTATTCCTTCTTAAAGATATTGTTATATTACAATAAAGACAATTAATATCAATGTAAGCTACAATTTTATTTATTACTATATTATTATTTTAATTCATATTATTTAATTAAGTTACAAATTTATTGATTACTATAAATACTAAAGTATATCATCCTCACCAATTGAAAGAATTTCTTTCTTGCTTGATTATATTTACACTTAAATACATAACTTTGTTATGCCTAATTTTATAATGTTTAGATTATTTGTGATTAATTTTTTTTTGTTTACTGTATGAAAGATAGGATGATCATATGCCTATGTTGTTTGTGAGAATTCAAATTCAAAATTCAAACAAAATAGGTAATATTATTTGTTTTATTTTAGTTTAGTTGATGTCTCTTATTTGTAGTGTTTTTCCTTTTATATTTCATGTCTCTGTTATTTTCTTCATTATTGTTGGTGCTTTTTCCATTCTTTTTATTCTTCATATTTTATGTGAATCAATTTTATTGTTTATGGTGAAAGATAAGATGAACATATGACAATATTTGAGATTTAATTTCAAGTTTGATGAACACACTATCATTATTAACATATGTAAATTTTGTTACTTTTCTCTTTTACTCTTTCAAAACGTTATAAAATTTATGACTATAACATTAATTCAAATAGAGTTATCTCACATTTGTTTGTCAGGATAATATTCTAACTTTAATAGAAATAATCATGACATACTAAATTCATATGTAATTTACAAATTGAAAAAATAGAAGGAAATTGATAAAATATGATTATCTTCATGCTTTGAATGCACATAACAAGTCAATAAAATTTGATATTTTCATTATCTCAAAATAAATAATATAATTTGTATGCATATGCTACAATAATAAACTTTTTCATTAACAAAAAAAGTATAAAAAGGACTCAACTTTCTTGCTATGGGGATTTTGACAAAGTTTGTTAAAAGCTTTTTCAAATTTGTTATATACATTTAAGAGATTGTTTCAAATAATTAATTTTTTCAAATACTTTACATTCTTTGTGTAATTGAGGTTCTATATCTCTCAATTATGTTTTTATATAAATTTATAAGTATATTAATTGTAGTAAAAATTAGTCTAAGACTTGTGAAAGATGAAAAGAGAGTCGATTCATCATTATCGAAGAAAGGATAACAACTTTTGAATGATATGAACATTAAAAAGAAAATACTAAGAGACTACAATATTTGGAGGAAAAGAGTAATTTTATAAAACTATAATTGATTTTCTTGAACCACAATAAATATTTAAAAATTATTTTGATTTGATGAACAAGGAGGATAATGACATTTTGATGTTCTGAGCTTTCAAAATTTACAAGTTTATTTGGATTTAAATTCTTTAATTTTGTGAGAAAGATACAAAAAAAAAACAAAAACATACACGAAGAATAAAAGATAGATTTAAAAAAAATTGTATAAAATTGTAAAAGCATGGGATAGACATATCCAATAAAATTATAAGCTGATATCATTGAATGTGAACTCTTAGCTTAAGCGATTTAAAATTACAACCAATACAAAAACTTAAATAGTATTTAAACTTTATTAAGACTTCAAAAAAATCATATATATTTGGATTAAACACAACAACAAACCTTCACAAAACTTTTATCAATACTATTTTAATTTATTTTTGACAAATTAAACGAGTTATTTATGATCGCGCAAAGCGTGACTAAGTTCACTAGTGATATATAACTCTCTACGTCTTTTTTAATAATACACATACAAACAATACTCTTTAATTTTCAGTTCAGATAATCAATTAATTAAAATTTAAGCATCACCTCGATAAATCACACTAGCCATATAAATTTTGAGTATACCTTTGCGGCTTTGCCACTACACTACAAGTCTCCACTGATTTTAAGGATATTCAAAATATTATATATACCAATATAAAGTAAAATTTAACTTACATATATAAAATATAATTTTCCAATCACATATTGGGATTGTTTTTTGGGCATTACATGTTAAAAGGGACATACAAATTAAAATGGACACTTCATCCGTTTGTGGGTGAATTGTGATAAACTTAACTAAATCAATTCACTCTAAAGGGAAAAGAAAAAAAAGAGAAGGAAAAAAGAATGTCTTCTAATATGTAGCGTTCAACGAATGTCCGTTTTGAAGTCGGACTCCCCAAAAACTGTATAGTAGATAAGAAGGTTCTGTTAGTTCGAATCTGAGTTAAGATGATAGCTCGAACTTGATATGAAGTTTTCATGATTTAACAAACTTATCGATCTAACAAGGAACCAAATCCTTGTTATTGGAACTACTGACAATAAGATGAATGATAAACTCAGTGTGAGGTATATTTGTGTTCTATCATCAAAAAGGGGGGAAATGTTATATTCTATGTGTTTTGATGATCCTCACAAATGTGGGGACCTGGTTTCTGACAGAGTGCTCTCGTCCAGATACAAATGGGATACAGTCATAAAAGTTATCATGTCATGTGGTAGGTGAAAAGTGCAGTATCCTACACCAATAAGAAGAGCGGACGAGATTGTATGTTTCAGTATCTCACAAATGCAGGGACCTGGTACCAGGCAGAGTTTCCTCCATTAGATACATAATTGATTACAGCTGTAAAGCTGTCACGTCAGAGGTTGGTAAGGCGTCAGTGTACTACACCAATCAGAATGGAGGAGGGTGTTTGTCCAATGGATAATAACTCTTTATGTTTGATACTTTTAGCATGACAAACACCATATTATATTCATTCATCCAAAGAAGGAAGTCATCCAGCAAGCCTTTTCAAGAACTCATATAGAAGTTTGCAAGGGACCTGGTTCCCGCAAGCAAGGGACCTGGTACAAGCAAGACTGCAACGTGAAAAGGCCGAAAAAACAGCTGTCAGAAAAGCTGTCATCTCTGATGCGGTAGGTGCACAGCTTTTCCAACAGCAGACCTTCAGTCAATGGGATGACTTCAACGAATTTGTGGGAAATTATATTATCTCTTTCCAACAAACACAAATTCAAGACTTGGCAAATTAAACTTGAATTTTCTCTGAAAATTCACAAGCTGAACAGAAGGCCATCTTCAAGGAAGAACATTGCTCAACTCAACAGAAGGACCTGATAGAGTAAAGAAGAATCTTTGTTGTATTTAGAGCTTTGTGTCGATGTACTTACATTGTAAATCTGTTCCTAATCTATAAAGGATTCAGATATTTATTTTGGATTTATAAAAGTCTAAATCAGTTAAGGTTAACTGATTTAGTGGGCAACATTATTTTGTTGCTTAGTCAAATTCTAAGTCATCTAGAGTTAGGTGGTTTAGTGGGTGGTGTGGTATCCGCTTAGGCTGTTTAAGTAATACGTAGATTACTTGATCGTGAAATTAATAACTTTTTCTCACATTGATTGTAACCGGGTTTCACTTTTGCTTGAGAAGATTAGTGAAGACGGTTGTAAATCCTGTGCAACAGGTCGTGGTTTTACTCCCTTGAGCAAGGAGGTTTCCACGTAAACTGCTTGTGTTGTGTTTTTCATATTGTTTAATCTTCTGCACTATTTTTGATGTGTCAAGGGACCTGGTCCATTGACTGGTAGTGGACGCACATATTTCAACAAGTGGTATCAGAGCGGGTGCTCTCTATCTAGTTAACTCCAAGAGAGAAGTTCCTGCGAGAAATGACGTCACTACTGAATAAGCAAAAAAATCAGTCTCCCACAAGACCTCCTCTGTTTGATAGTAAGCTATATAAATATTGGAAGATTCAGATGAGAGACTATCTCATGGCTGAGGACAGTGAAGTATGGGATGTCATATGTAAAGGTCCTTATGTGCCAACTATGGAGGTTAAAGATGGAGAGGTCACAAGAGTCATTCCCAAAACTGGAAAACAATATAATGACTCTGATAGACTGTTAGTCCAGAAAAATCATAAAGCAAGGAAGCTATTGATGTGTGGCCTTAGTATAAATGAATACGATCTGATCTCATCTTGTGAATCAGCCAAGGAAATTTGGGATCTGTTAGAAACAACTTATGAGGGCACTGAGGAAATAAGGAAATCTAAGCTAGATCTTTTTCTACTCAGTTTAAAGATTTCACCATGAATGATGGTGAACTCATTCATAAAGTGCTACCAGATCTCCAACATCACAGATGAGCTCATGTTCTTGAAGAACCTGTTCCTATTGTCAAGATTGCAGAAGGTAAAGACAAAGAAGGGGACCAGGTCTGTCCCAAGATAAGCAGAAGAAAAGTCTTCTTCAGGGAAGTAAAAAGAGAAATGGCTGCATGGGAAAAATCCTCAAGTGATTCAGATGATTCTGAAAATACAGATAATGGTTTTATGGCAAAGTCAGGCGAGGAAGATTCTGATGAAAAGGTAACTCTATCTTATTGCAAGCAAAACTTGAATACCTTTTCTACTAGTAAGTTGAGAAAGTTTGCTGTTGTATTACTTGATTTGATAAGTGAGATGAAAGATGAGAAGGATCTCGTAAACAACATCCTAGACATCTTTCAAGATGGAAAAATTACTTTAGTTGCCCAAATATCTGATATTGAAAGTCAAATGGTTGTTCTAGAAACAGAAAATCTAGAACTAAAGGAAAAGATAAAAGGGGCGACTAACACAATTTTTAAAGGAAAGAATGAGGCTAGCAGATTGCAGCTGGACCTTGAAAATAAGCTGCATACTGCTGAAATGAAGATTAAAGTGGCTTTCGAGAAAAATCATGCATTGGAGAGGGACCTGGTCCGTGTAAAAGAGGAACTTGAAAATTCCCTCAGATGGACTAATTCCTCTAAGATCCTTACAAATATACTCGGTCAAGAAAACAACATAAAAGGAGATCTGAGCTGCAAAAGAGACTGTCCTGCGTTTAAAGATTGTGGAGAAAGTTCATCAAATTATTCCAAACCACGGAATAGACTGAAGAAGGGACATGGTCCTGTGTATGGCCAACAGAAGAACTTGCAGAAGAGGGGACCTTGTCTTCATGCTAAATTTGTCAGATCCGACAGTAATATGGAAAAGAAGCACAAGGGACCTGGTCCTCGCTATCGTTTTAGCAAGAAAACTTTGCCCCCTTGGACAGGAAGGTTTCTTGTTAAGCCTTTTGAAAGTTATTGGGAACTCTGTTTGAAGTGGGTTCCTAAGTCTAACAAGTAATTCTGGTGCAGAAGAGAGGAAGCTGTCAGTGTTGGTTTATAAATAGCAGATGCTCAAAACACATGACTAAGAAGGTTACTAAACTTCCTCTCTCTCAAGACACTTCAAGGTGGAGGTGTCTCTTTTGGCGAATGACAAAGAACGCTACATTCTTGGTGTAGATTTATGATGAATGAAATGAAGCTAAGCTCTTACCAGATAACTATTTTGTCACAAACTTGCTTTCTCGGGCGATGATTTGTGATCGAAAATAGATGCAAGAACATGTATATTGATGATCTGTTTACTGCACATTGTGATAGTCTCACTGAACTTAATGATCAAGGTATGAATGCTGAGGTATGATTAAGGAGATGTGCTCATGAGTGTTGCTTTGCTGCACAAACATGTGTCAGAGGACCTGGTTCAGTCTGCATAAAATAATATTTGCAAATGACAAAGGTTGTGACGATAATGTTAAGGAGAAGCAGATCAGACCATCCTTCAGAAGATTTCAGAAGAGTTGCTTCAAAATCAGAGAGATGGTTTAAATAGTGAGCTTGCTGAAGAACATCCTCTTCATGAATCCAACAATCTCTAAGAAGATGATGCAGACGATGAACCTGATGAGAGACCTGTTCCTCTAGACAGTGCTGAACAAAGATGATGCAGTTCAAACTGATAATGTGAATTTTGAAGTTGAGAATGAAGAAGCTAATCAAGCTCAGTTTGAAAGAAGCAAACTCTGATAGTCGGTTCCCCAACAAGCTGATCGGTTGTCTAACTTGCTCCTAAACAATGTCTTCAAGAGAGGTAAAATTGTCAAAAACTCTTCTCTTTGAATTCAATATGCAAGGAACTGCTGATCATTCAGGTACATATTGATGATGTCATCTTTGAGGCAATCTTTGAATCATTGTGTGAATAGTTGTTGCATTCATGGTAGTGGGTTCTAAAGGAGCACGATTAGAGATTTCTTCTTAGAGCTACAGGTTCAACAAAACATAAAAGGTACCGTTGGTCGTCAAGAAAAGTACATTTGTGAGCTGCTCAAATGGCCTAACATACTTCAAGTCAAGAAAAATGTTACAGAGACGCAATGTTATTATGATGTTTTGGGAGCAAAATGGAAGATCGAGTGTCTTGAAAATCTTCACTAAAGTCCTAAGTTAGGACTAGTGTGTACTCACGGTAACTTAGCTGAAGAGAAGAAGATCGTACAACGTGATCGAGGCAATTGTTGTCTGAACAAAGAAAGGGACCTGGTACCAGAAGAAAGAAGCTGCTGAAAAGGTTTCATGTTATGGGTGTCTGGACAATTCATACTTTTTGGGCACTAACTTGAAGCTTGATGTTGATGAATTGGGTTCAAAGACTCGACTCATGTACAAAAAATCAATTTTGTAGGCTACTAGTAGAATTTGAAGATTTTTGAAGAAGACAGGGGACCTGGTCCTATTCTGCCCAGCAGGAGACAGTTTGAGTTTGTGTACAGGGTGATGCTATGCTAAGTATCAAGATGATAGATAGAGTACCTCAAGAGTGGATTATGTTATGCGCTGATCCTTCACTCATGTGGAATTAAAAGGCAAGATTCAATTGCTTTTTTATCAACTGAGGCAATAAATGTAGCAAGTGCAGCTTGATTGGTTTAACTCTTGTGGATAAGGAAACATCTTGAAGATCATAAATATCTGGCAGAATAAATCAAGGTGATGATGGAAATGCTAAAACCTTCTTGAATGGATCTTACCTGAACCAATCAACTCTTTCATGACTATGAAAAGGGAGCAGGTATCCTTGCTTTTCGGTTATGTATGTTTTAGCAAATTCAGTTTCATACCTTTTGTAGGTATACACACATGGAAAAGAGGATGAAGAAAAAGGGAGGTCAGGTTAGATCTAGGCAATGACATTCAGACTACATAGAGGGACCTGGTCCTTTATAGAAGGTTAGAAATCTTAACATTGCAGTTTGAATTATGCATGAGAACCAATGAAATTGCCACAT
The DNA here is from genome assembly GCA_027704805.1 of Solanum corneliomulleri. NCBI lineage: Eukaryota > Viridiplantae > Streptophyta > Magnoliopsida > Solanales > Solanaceae > Solanum > Solanum corneliomulleri. The sequence goes on from JAKWIY010003052.1 coordinate 62,588,222, forward strand.
GTCTGTCCTTCAGGAATCTGACTGTTGTCTCATCTTTTTAGTGCCAAAATGATACCTTATTTTCCCTTTCTTTATATTCCATATTTCTTTCTATTTCCCCAAAAAAATTGAGTTGCCTTTTAAATATCAAGGTGCTTCAGAATTTTCTTTTCTTTTCTTTTCAAACACACTTCAAATTGTTAACCCCTTGATTCTTGCTGGAGAGTTCTTCTATGAAAATGTTTTAAGTGTGAAGAGTGATCTGGTCCTCCATGAAAAATGAAGAAGTGGAAAAGATCATGCTAAGAAAAAGAGGAGAAGTTAATATTCTGAGAACTCAAAGTTTTCTGAAGAGGAAGGTGAAAAAAAAATCTTCTTGGTTCCTCAATTGTTGATCTATTCATCTCGGGAGGCCTTGAGTTGTTTGTGTTACCAATCTTTCTGTTATGAAAAACTCAGGCTGGTTTTGGAATCTATGACAGTTGCTCGTGTTAACTGGAATACTGAAATGGGTTGTTTAAAAGTCTAGCTTCTGAAACAACACTATCAGAGGGACCAGGTGCCAACGAAAAAAATAATAAAAGTTGGCAGCCCTGAAGGTTAAACATACAGGTTGGGCTATACATCATGTTGTACGCTAAGAGAAGATTCTTGAAATCTTATGCTAGGGATATGCTCTACTAATTCTATTCTTTCAATCCCTTGCCTCTAAATCATCCCTTCTCTTCCTACCTCTCTATGTCAGTCCTCATTTATCTCTTGGGTATTGTTCTGGTTTTCATCTGTAATCATACATGCAATGCTTTGATGACTGATCTTTTCTTTATAGATGTTAAATGTCTTGTTTCTACTGACTTGTCTCATTACTTTATGCCTTTTTGCTCATGCTCTGTGTTGCCCAAGTGGCCATGAATTTGCAAAAACTATATTTCTGTCAACTTGGTTTACTGCTTTAACCCTTTTTTTTATGTCAAAAGGGGGAAAGTTGTTAAGGTAAGGTATGAGATCAATAGTGTTATAACTGCTTGAAGAAGACATGGTCACATCGATAGGAGGAATCAATGGTAGCTACTTGAAGAGATATGGTCATGCTGACAGGGGAATAAATGCTTGCTACCTGACGAGGACCTGGTCCTGTCGATAGGGGAAAGAAGGTGTTTGTCATCATCAAAAAGGGGGAAGATGATATGTTGATGTTTTGATGATTTGACAAACTTTAGGGATGATTAAACTCCAGTTACCCCAATAATTCTTTTTGATAGGGGGAACTGATGAATAAGTATGTCATCATCAAAAAGGAGGAAAATGCTATGTTGATATTTTGATGAGTTGACAAACTTCGAGATGATGAAACTCAAGTTACCCTAAGAATTCTTTTTGATAGGGGGAACTGGTGAATAAGTATGTTATCATCAAAAAGGGGGAAAATGTTAGTTCGAAGCTGAGTTAAGATGATAGCTCAAACTTGATATGAAGTTTTATGATTTAACAAACTTATCGATCTAACAAGGAACCAAATCCTTGTTATTGTCACTGCTGACAATAAGATGAATGATAAACTCAGTGTGAGGTATATTTGTGTTCTATCATAAAAAAGGGGTAAAATATTATATTCTATGTGTTTTGATGATCCTCACAAATGTGGGGACCTGGTTCCTGACAGAGTGCTCTCGTCCAGATACAAATGAGATACAGTCATAAAAGTTATCATGTCATGTGGTAGGTGAAAAGTGCAGTATCCTACACCAATAAGAAGAGCGGACGAGATTGTATGTTTCAGTATCTCACAAATGTAGGGACCTGGTACCAGACAGAGTTTCCTCCATCAGATACATAATTGATTACAGCTGTAAAGCTGTCACGTCAGAGGTTGGTAAGGCGTCAGTGTACTACACCAATCAGAATGGAGGAGGGTGTTTGTCCAACGGATAATAACTCTTTATGTTTGATACTTTTAGCATGACAAACACCATATATATTCATTCATCCAAAGAAGGAAGTCAGCCAGCAAGCCTTTTCAAGAACTCATATAGAAGTTTGCAAGGGACCTGGTTCCCGCAAGCAAGGGACCTGGTACCCGCAAGACTGCAACGTGAAAAGGCCGAAAAGACAGCTGTCAGAAAAGCTGTCATCTCTGATGCGGTAGGTGCACAGATTTTCCAACAGCAGACCTTCAGTTAATGGGATGACTTCAACGAATTTGTGGGAAATTATATTATCTCTTTCCAACAAACACAAATTCAAGACTTGGCAAATTAAACTTGGATTTTCTCTGAAAATTCACAAGCTGAACAGAAGGTCATCTTCAAGGAAGAACATTGCTCAACTCAACAGAAAGACCTGATAGAGTAAAGAAGAATCTTTGTTGTATTTAGAGCTTTGTGTTTATGTACTTACATTGTAAATCTGTTCATAATCTATAAAGGATTCAGATATTTGTTTTGGATTTGTAAAAGTCTAAATCAGTTAAGGTTAACTGATTTAGTGGGCAACATTGTTTTGTTGCTTAGTCAAATTCTAAGTCATCTAGAGTTAGGTGGTTTAGTGGGCGGTGTGGTATCCGCTTAGGCTCTTCAAGTAATAGGTAGATTACTTGATCGTGAGATTAATAACTTTTTCTCACATTGATTGTAATCGGGTTTCACTTTTGCTTGAGAAGATTAGTGAAGACGGTTGTAAATCCTGTGCAACAGGTCGTGATTTTACTCCCTTGAGTAAGGAGGTTTCCACTTAAACTGCTTGTGTTTTGTTCTTCATATTGTTTAATCTTCTGCACTGTTTTTACTGTGTCAAGGGACCTGGTCCATTGACTGGTAGTGGACGCACATATTTCAACAGGTTCATATTGAAATTTCACATAATTAAGACAGGAATATTCATGGTGGATTTTTTCAAACATATCCTCCGATTGCTTGAACCAAAATATTCGTATATATTAAAATTTATCTTATTCCATACATATATATTCATTAATGAAGTGGCTAGGGTATGTTAAACCGCCCACTTACACATGATAGTTTATTTATTTAATTTGTTTTCTAAACTACGTTTGGCTCATGCTAATATAATTAACTGTCCAACTCTTCTTTTTTTTTTTTTTGAAATCATAAGATAAACATAGCCACTAGCAGAGTCTTTACCCTTTGATGAGTACTTTGTGCACACCAGTAGTAGTAAAGCTAGAAGTTCATTCAAGGAGTGTCAAAATAGAATGAAAATATATTATGCAAAAGGCAAGGATTGTCACAATATATATGAAACAAAATTATTTTAGCTACATAATGTAATTTTCTAATAAAAAAGTGTCAATCGACATTTCTCGCATTGGGTACGTAAACCTCCATTATTTAACCATATTTATGTTAGGATATACTATTAATCATGCATTTTGATATAGTATTATTATTGAACAATTGTTTATTCATTTATTCAATTCAATAAACTGTTACATTAAATAGATCAATTATCATATATGTGTCCTTAACTTATACAATAGATGATTTGGTGTGTGCTTAAGCTTATGCATAGAAGATTAAATAATCGATTCTTATAAGTTAAAAGTTATAGCTCACAATCATAGATGAAAATCTAGACAAAACCATCAGAAAGATTGTAGCACAAGATTAAATGTAATTTATCTTGATTATGAGAATGATATAGTTCTATCCATACTTTTTGATATAGTATATATTATTATTGTACAATTGTTTATTTATTTATTCAGTTCAATGAAGTGTTACATTAAATAGATCAATTGTCATATATGTGTCCTTAACTTATACAGTAGATGATTTGGTGTAAAGAGTTTAAGCTTATACATAGAAGAATAAATCATCGGTTCTTATAAGTTAAAAGTTATTAGTTCACAATCATAGATGGAAATCTGGACAAAACCATCAGAAAGATTGTAGGATGAGATTAAATGTAATTTATATTGATTATGAGAATGATATAGTTCTAACTTCTCGTGCTAGTATATTTGGTATGTATTGAATGAGACCTAGCAGAGATAGATGTTTTAGACTAACTGATAAAAACATATTTTCTAAACTGTTAAATGTACTTATATTCTTTATCTTGATATAGCGATTATGATCTGTATATATTAATAATTGTTTTGATTTATTAAAAGGTGACATTCTAAGATGGGTCATTATGCCTGGTAGATTGGATGATAATAATATATATATTGGTGAAATAATTAGCTAGTTGATGGAATCCATGTCTCAATATAGAGATTGATGATACACATTTTTATGAGAAGCTCATAAGTTTTCATGTGTAAATCCGGCCGGTAGATTTATGAATCTGGCATATGAAATAAGTTAAGTATTGCTCAAATGAAGTTAATCATTGAATTAAATTTGTCAGTAATTTAATTTAATTATTAGTGTTAGTAATCTTAGCATGGGGAATTACATAAATGTTTAATAGTGAATTTCAAAATAAATAGAGGAGTGCAATTACAAATTTTTAGTGGAATGATTTATAATTTATTATGGTAAGAATAATTCAAATTAATTATTTAGAATTATTTTCATAATAGGAAGCCCCAGTAATAAATTCTATGGTCCCTCCAATGTCCAATTTAACTAGAACTCAAAATCCTATTTTAGAGGAAAAAAAGAGATGTGTTCTTCTCCAAAAAGAAAAGAAACACGTGTTTCTTGTTTTTCTTGAAAGAAAAAGAATTCTCTTTGGACTGGAAAGACAAATCTATAAGTAGGGATTCTTCTGACCTAGAAAGAGATTGAATTCAGTATTCTATACAATATTTACCAACCAAGTATTGAGAAAGTTCAATTGTAAATTAGGATCATTGTAAAATACTGTAGAGCTGGAGTTGGATTTACTTTAAGATATCTGCACACGGTTCAAGAGGTAATTCTGAGTTAATTTTCAGCATACTTTGTATGTAATGACTACTTGTAATTGTTGTTTATATTCATGCAAGATATATGATTTTGGAATATTTTCGCTGTATATACTATTTTCTAACAATATATATATATTGAAGATGTGATATAAACAATATTAAACAAATCCTATGTAATAGAATCAATTCAAAAGACATTAAAATTTATAAGTTATTTGTGTGAATGACCATCCTCATAATCGAATCCTCTGTAAGAACAACCCCAAATATTAAAGATGTTTTATATTAGTGAAGTAGACTTAGATGCTACTGGAATTTCCACCCGTCAATGTTGCATCCTTCTTTCCGCATCTGTTTTTTGTACACCTACAACGTTACCAATTATCTCCTCAGTGGAATAATGCAAGTCTCTCTCTCTTAAAGAAATATAGTCTTCTCATTATTTCATCAAACATTTGTCTCAATGTACTGACTCTTGTATATAGTCATACTTGGATTTAGGGATGAAAAAAAGAAAAAGTTCCATTATATTTGAATTGGTTTAATTCTAACTTTTTAACTTAAAAGAAAGTCAATCTCACACTATATGTATATATATCATTCAAAATTTATTTTATAAATAAAAGTATGTATTTTGATACTTAATTTATAATTATTTATTATAATACTTTTTCATAGTTTATATTCTAACATGCTATTTCAAATTTGAGACTTAGAATTTTAAATGGTTCAATAAAGATTATAATTCATACATATTAGTAACTCGAATAAAGTTAAAATCAAAATCAAATCAATACTATAATGCTAACAAAAAAATTAATTTAAAGCTAATTAAAATGACTATAATGTTAGAATATTTTCTCTTTAATTTTTTATTAGTTCAGACAATTCAATACATAACCTACTTTATGTTTAGTTACGTGATTAATACTGATTAGACTTATTTTAACATGATTTTATATTATTTAAATTAGGATCAATATTCTAACTGATTACTTTGCAATATTTGCTTCATTAATTTTATGTGATTTCATTATTATTTTATCGACTATTTTAGTGTTATCACACATTTCATATTTTGTGTTATTTTCATAAGAAACACTTCCGATAATTATATTTTGTTAGATCTAGAGAAATATTTGAAGCATACAAATTAATAATATGTTTATCTGAATGTTTATTAGAAAAACCCTAAAAAATCCTAGCTAGAAATCCAAAAAAAAATTGTATTTTGTTAGTTTGATTCCGACACAAACTATTCTACCACAACGAGACATGTATCATCGAATCGAAGGCCGAATAGAAAGCATTCCCCCTAGATAAGAGTGCTTCTGCCCCGCCAACAACATCTCCCCAGGTGCTCATGTTACTTAACAAAAAACCATGAAAATGATGACGTAGGGTGGAAACCCTTCGTGACTGCAATCGTACGTTAGTCTTAAGAGAAACAACCTCTGAATTCAATTTTGTCATTAGGATAGGAGGGAAATCGACAGCTCGACGGAGAGCTTGCCCGGCCGTCATGGATGACTTGGGTAATTTGGTTGAAATTTGAATAACCTGAATCAATCTTGTTCATGTACACTCCTATTTGAAAGTAGGAAGCTAGGTCATTTATTTTAAGAAAAAGTCTCAAATATGACTCAAACTTTTTTTTAAAAAAGATTTATCTATATCATTCGTTAATATGACTCACTTATACTATTGTCGTCTAATAAAGTACATGTTCATGCCTTTATTTATTTAAAAAATAAAAGTTGTCCAGTTTATCATACTACTTTGTACACATAACGAACTATCATATGTCCACAAAAAGACTCAAATATGTCATTGAACTTTCATAAAAGACTCTTTATGCCATCAGTTAAAAATTTGGCTCATTTATGCCATTACCGTTAAAGAAAAGGCTCATTCATGCCATTATTTTTTAACGATGGTTTTATAAAACCATTTTGACATGTGGCCAATTATAATTCAAATACGTCTTCAATTTTTTAAATAAAAATAAAATAAAAATTCAATTTTTATTAAGAATTTTGATTTTTTTTTTTTAAAAAATTGATGACATGGCCGATTATAAATCGGCCACATCATCAATTTATTTAATAAGAAAAATAAAAAAAATTAATTCAATTTTTTTTCCAGAATTATTATTTTTTTTATTAAAAAAACTGATGACGTGACCAAATTATAATTGGACACGTGTCGAAAATGATTTTGCAAAATCACCGTAAAAAAATAATGACATGAATGAGCCTTTTCATTAACGGTAATAGTATAAATGAATCAAACTTTAATTGATAGCATAAATAAGCATTTTCTGAAAGTTCAATGACACATTTGAGCTTTTCCCCTTAATTAAAATTAGCCAAAATACAAAATCCATTTAGATTAAGAAAAAAAATCCAAATTACATCCACCCACCTACATCCCTTATATCCCAAAACAAGTCATAGAGCCTAATAATTGATCACAAGTAATATTCCATTTAACTCCCTTCTTTGAATTTTCATTTTAGGTGAATTATTTTGCTTTTTCATATAGAAAAACAGTGATCAAACACTTGCCTAAATAGAATCTCCTAAGTGCGGACTTACCAACAAGCCTATCCAATAATAATAATTTCCTATTTGGTCCTTCTATTATATGGTTACTGAAAAAACTACTCTAACTTTCTTCTTTATTTTTTTTTAAAAAAGAAAAATTACGTAAATATACATCTTATTTAATTATAATCTCAAAATTTCTTGCCATTTAATTTTTTCAAAACACCCCTATTGGATAAATCATTTTCTTATTGCTGATAATTCCTGTCCCTCTCTCCCCCTTTCGGATACATCCATTTTCTATGTATCTGGATGTCCTACCCCCTCTTTGATACATCTCTATTCCATCTATATACATCCCTTTTCTATTTATCCAGATATCTGTTGATCTATCCAAAATTTGAGTGATGTATCTGAAATTCATAAACTTTAAGAAATTTTTGTAATTTAAAAAAGAGTAAATAAATAATGTAACTAACTCTTAACACTATGAATTTACATAAATTATATTTAAAAAATTCCTTTACTAAATAGAATGTTCTAAACCCTAATGCGGACGTACCAAATACAAGGCATGCTCTTGAATTAATATTCTTTTATCCTAAAATTGAAGGAACAGAAGTGCAAATTTATTAGTATTATTTTCTCCCAAAAGTGAATTAATATATAAAGGGCATTGTCCCCATCGGCCTTTGCATCATAAAACATAACCACAAAGTTTCTTCATTAACATTACTACTACCAAACAAATGGCAGTACAGTTAGATCTTGCTAAAATAGGCTCAGAAGGCTTTGCTCTAATTGATGAATACTTTACAACATTCCGGGCGACACAGCAGTGTTGCAACTATCACTACTCTTCCGGGGAAACTCATGTTTACCGCGTAAATGCCTCGATTAGAAGAGAAGCTATGATCACTGCTCCAATACCAATGGTGGCTTTAAGTAGCTATGAGGCATCTCAGTTGCATGACTTACTAGGTACAATAATATGTAAAATAGTTGGTTGTTGCTTCTATGTAGAAAATAGTTATTTATGCTACCTACGCATGTAGTCCTGGTTATGCTTTTCGAATAATATTGTAGCTAAACCATGTTATAAGTATGTATGTATGTGTTGTATTTTCAATGTAACAATTGTTGTTAATTTGTATTACTAAGAGATTTAGAATAATAACGTTGGAGAACTTAGCTTCATAAGAAATAACAAAGTTAAAAGAATATTTAAAAAAAATAAAAACTTTAAGTTAGTAAAAACAATAGAATCTGAAAAAGATCAGAGGCAATATCGAAAATATTTTTCTCAAGAAAGAAAATCAATCAAGTTAACGGAATGCACAATGTTTTTTTAAAGAACATTATTTCCCTCTAGTATCCTAGGTTAATGGAGTATATCCTTCCATAATAGAATGATCTGTTGGGTTTTTAAAAGGTGTGAATGAAAAATGAAGAGTTGCGATTTTTATGAAAAGTTGTCACTTTTATGAAGAGTTGCGACTTTTATGAAAAATTATGACTTTTATGAAAAATTGTGACTTTTATGAAAGGTTGTGATATTTTCCAAGATTGTTACTTTTCAAAGGTTTGTGATCTTTCCGGTAAGGTACAATAAGAATCTTTTCACATTACCTTTTGTTTTCTATAAATTGAGGGATTTCCTCTAATTTTAAAAAGAAAGAATATCAGGACTTTTTCTACTATTACTAAATCTAGTATTCTAAATGTACTATATTGCCGTTGAGTGGCTCGCTGACACCAGCATTTTCGTTATCAATACACCGGTGATTGAGATCAACCTATCCTGGGAGGATATATTCCAAATAAAACCTCAGATGCTAAAGGGGAATAATTTCCTTAAAGGGACACTGTACATTCAATGGACTTAATCTTATTTCTGTTTTTCTAGATTCTGGTATGTGTTACAAATTTTATATTTGTGAATTAATTTCTGTTTTTATGTTGTTCACTGGTTCATTAAATTTTAGTAACTTTGTGTTTCTCAAAAGTTACTTGGAATAACTAAGATTTTTTAAACACGGATTGACAACAATTCTTCTTTAAGAAAAATAGTTTGTATATTTTTTCCAATCTATCTCGCCAGTTATTCTAACAGACGCCAAATGCGCATGGCTTAATTGGTACTATAATATATACTATAGTTGGGGTTTGGTGCTGCTTCTATGTACACAAAAATAGTTAAAATACGCCAAAGACGCATGTAGTCCTGGTTATGCTTGTACAATAATTTTGTAACGAAACCGTGTTATATGTATGCATGTATGTGTTGTATTTTCAATGTAAGAACTGTTGTTAATTTGTATTACTAAAAATAATTAAACAATAACTTTGGAGAACTCGTAAGATATGGGATATGTCATATATATGACGTTAATGGAATATATTTTCCATGGTAAAACAGATCTTAATCACGGATGTAATAGTACCTAAAACCACGACGTTATTGAACCACTCAATGCCAGTAAAAAAACAGTAGAATTTATTGGTGAAGAAGAAGACGAAGTAGTTCAGAAACTACATTGTGAAATGAGAAAATTTCTCTATTTTATAGACAATAAATAGTAGTATGAATATGTTGTTGTTCATTTTGTATTTCTGAAATACTTAGAACAAAATTTTGAAGAACTTGATAAGACACAACAAAGTTTAAGAATATTTTCATAACTAGAATATTAAAACTAGTAGAGAAACTAGAATTAGAAATAGATAATAAAAAATATACTAAATATTTTTGTTAAAGAAGAATTGTTGTCAATCTGTGTTTAAAGAATCTTATTGATTCCAACAAACTTAGCAGAAACACGAAGTTACGAAATTTTAAAGAACCAGTAAAGAATAGAAATTAATTCACAAATCTAAAATTTGTAACACATACCAGAATCTGAAAATAAGAAAGAAGATCAAGCCCACTAAATGCACAATGTCCCCTAAAGGAAATTATTCTCCTCTAGTATCCGATGTTTGATTTGGAATATGTCCTCCCAGGATAGAATGATATCATCACCAGTGTATTGATGCCTAAAAATTTCTAGTTTCATCGAGCCACTCAACGACAGTAAAATACATTTAGAATACTAGATTTAGTAGTAGTAGTAGAAGTCCAGAACTTCTATTCTTAAAATGAGAGGAAATCCCTCAATTCACAGAAAACAAAAGGTAGTGTGAGAAGATTCTTAGTGTGCCTTATCGGAAAGGTCAAAAACCTTTAGAAAAATTATAATGTTTTGGGAAGATCACTACCTTTCATAAAAATCGTACCTCTTCATTTTCCATTCACACCTTTTAAAATCCAACAATCCCCCGCATGAATGGGGAATGACTCCAAGACAAAGAAACAGACAAGTTTGTGTACTTTACAATGAAGAATTAATTATATTTGGATAAGTAGATTTCTCTTTGGACTTTCCATAATGAACGTCTGTCGGATATACTCGACCAATAGGTAGATGCTATATCTTTGAATAGTCGTTCTTTGGTGTGCATAGACAACCATAGTCCATATGTCATACAATTAATCCTTTTCCATTTATGGTTCTTATAGTTGTATTTGTTTCAACTATGAACACCGATCCTAATTTCATGAGTGTATAGAGAATAGACTTTGACAACAATTCTCTTCGAAGCAGCTTACACTTCACACTCACATAGGTGATTTCTAACCATGTTATTGCGTAGATACACTATTTAGTCCAATATGTTTGTCACTCCCCGAGCCTACACCCTGGACGTCACCGGCACCCAATGACCAGTGCTGTTCTTGAGCGAACCCTTGGTCTGACTTACTCAACTCAGCAGAAGACTTAACTTAAATAAATTATGAAGTAAGAAACATTCTCAATATAAATACTTAAAACATAATAGGCTGGCAAAATGTCTCTTAATTCTCATAGCAAAACATCTACAATATAAAGAAAAAACTCAAAGCTAAACTGTATGACTATCTATGAAGCCTCTATAGGATGAATGTTGGGACAGACCCCACAACATTCTATAAAAGAAAATACTGACAAGCAATAAGTATGTGTTCCACCAGAATGCAAGGAGGCTAATCACTGACTATAGATGCTCAAACTGGATCAAAGAGGCACTGTGTGTTGATCCTGGTTACCTGCGTCTGCATCATAAGACAATGCAGGCCAACTGGCATCAGTACGTTGAATGTACAAGTATGCTAGTTGGAATGCTAACAACAACTTCAAGATTGAGAGGATTAAGAAGAACTTACCATGGTGTGCTCAACTCATGAAATACTAACTTAATAAAAAAAAAAAAAAGAGTAAAGAAACAACTTAGTTTGCTAAATATAATGCACTAACAAACTCAAATTTACTTAAAATAAAAGTAATATAGTTTCTGTGGGAGATTTTCTAACCGAAAACCACCACTATGAGCCTAAGTGGTGATACAATATTTTGCCCACGCTGCCAGAACTGTTCTATACTTTGCCGTCAGATAGAACTCCTTAACTTAGTGAATTCACTAGCTTAACTTACGTGATCATCTAAAAAGTATTGACCCGTTAACACCCATGATGGCTACATGGTTTACATGGGGACTTGAGTTAATATGAACTTTTATCCCCTCATCAGTGCTCAATACTACTTCCAAAATATAATTTAGCTCATGTTTTTAAAATAGATTCCTTTCTTTGGGTTGAGATAATTGCTCAACACTTAACTTTAAAAGCTCCTTTGAAATGATGTTACCTTTTCTTGTTCAAAATTCTTTTGGGAAATCTTAGTTTCCTCTTCACCTAAACGTAAAAAACTTTACAAACTTTCTATGGAACACTTAGTTCCATTATATCCTTTGATAAATGAACTAAACATTTACTCTTTACATAGCTTGAAACATGAGTGTAAAACAAAGTTACAATATTTAAATAAGACTACTGAAAACCTTTAAGAACCATACTTTAACTTTACTCTTAGCTTTGGACTTGACTTCATAACTTTATTGACTTTGATCCTAACCTTACTTGAATTGAACTATGGATTCAAGGTTACAATTTTGAGTTCTTTAATGATTTTTAGGTGTTTGTAAATCATTTGAAGTAATTAGACTAACTGGAAAGTGTTAATGTACGTCAAAAATGTCAAAAAATTTTGTGGACGTCCGTCAAGACCATGGCTATGCAACCGGTTGATCCTCACAGCCAGTCCGTCCAATTTTTAAGGTCAAACGAGCCCCGTTGGAAGTAATTAAAAAGGCTAAACTACAAAAAAAGGACGAAAAACACCGGGTAGGGCGTACTGGTGGTGCGCCGCGCCAACCTCATTTGACTGAGGCTTGGTTCTGGCATACTGCGCCAGGCCTCAGTGGCTGAGGCCAAATTCTGGCGCACTGCAAGAGCGCCGCACTTGCCCCTTCCTAGGTGCGTCTAACGAATTTTTTTAACTCATTTTCATATCCAAACCTTCCTAGTTCTTTCATGAAACACTTTGGACTATTGGTACTATTAATAACCACCAAATTCAACTAAAAAATAACCCTGAGAAACAAGAATTCAACCAACAAAGGCAGCCAACAATTCAATCAATAAGAATTCAAAACTTTTCTTCAAGAACTTAACTTCTAACATGAAATCAACTCATATATTGCTGAACTGAAACAAATTGATTTGTGAGTGAATCAACCCAACACGAAAGATCCCACATACCTTAATAGGTATCACCCTTGACGAATTCCACTAGAATTTCTTTGCGTTCTTGCTGAATTCTTACTCTTTCTTCCTTTTTCTTCTTCTTTTTCTTTTCTCTTTTCTCTTTCTCCCAAGCTTTTTTACCCCTAATAAACACTTAATTCGATTTAGAAATAAATGGGTAAAAAGACTACTTTACCCTTACTAAAATCTGGAATTGTACTTTCCTTACTTAAACAATCTAACTTCTGAAAGGCGTATCTCCCTCATAAGATATCAAAATTTTGCAAACTCGACACCGTTGGAAGAATTTTTTCAAGGGCTTTCCAACCATAACAAGAACCATCTCTAACTCATCTTGAGGTAGAACTAATGACTATTTGAAACTGACCAAAACTCAATTTCTAAATTTAGAAATTTTCCTGATTTTTCATTTTCTTTTCAAAAGTGAAATTTTTCAGTTATTCAGCTCATTCCTAGCTAATTCGAATCATCAGATGTTACACTGCCAAACTTAGAAAATCATTAAAACATTAGACTTTATTAACTCATTAACAAGCCTTAATGTTGTATCCTTTTTCCTCAGTATTGTCTTCATCATGAGAATGGATTGAGTTTGTCGACAATGTTGAACTGTCAGTCACAACTTTATTTTTCTCCTCAAATATAGCTCTTGGGTTTCCAATCTGCTAGATAGAGTTACTGCCATGAAGACTTGTCTTAAGTCATAAACTCATTCCCTTAAATGATCTTTAAACTTTATCCCTAGTTAAGACTTTTTGTAAGTGGATCTGACACATTATCCATTGACTTTACATAGTCAATTCTGATAATTTCACTAGAGAGTATTTTCTAACGGTGTCATGTCCATGTACCGTATGACGAGATTTTTGGTTATACATCATGCTCCATGCCCTACCTATTGCATCTTGACTATCAAATTTTATGCATACTAATGTCAATGGTTTGAGTCAAAAAAGAGTATCTATCAAGAAATTTCGGAGTCTTTCAACTTATTCACCGACCTTATCTAGAGAACCTAGCTCAAAGATCATTATAGAGCTAGCGATACATGCCTCTTTTAAAATATTTCCAAGAGATTGCTCCTCTACCAAGATTAAATGCATATTCACTCATGAATTTTACTTCATTTGTCCCGCGATTGAATTTGCATCACTATATCCTTTCAATACTGCTGAATATTTTTATAATGCAAGAAATAGTATCAATGATTTCTTAAATACTCCAAAACTTTTTTTATTGTAATCTAATGAGATTGATTAGGATTACTCGTGAACCGACTCAATTCATTAATAGCGAAGGTTATATCTGATCTCTCACACTTCATGATATACATCATACTTTCCAATACTCTAGAAAAATCCAATTGTGAGTTAATTTCACTTTCACTCTTTTGGAATGCAAAAATCACATTTATTGGAGACTTGACAATATTGAAATTCAATATTTGAACTAGTCAAGTACATTTTCAATGCAATGAAACTAGGAAAATACTAAACATTATGAAGTTCTAAGGATTCTTATACCTAAGATCGCATCAACAACTCCAAGATTTTTCATTTCAAACTTGCTTTCTAGAAATGTTTTAGTAGCATTTATGTCATTAGTTTCTCTATTGAGGATCAACATATCACCAATATACAAACAAACAATGACCTTGTGATTTTAATGTGAACACGTTTATCACTTCCATCATTCTTAAATTCATTTTTCAACATGGTTTGGTCAAATTTCTTATGTTATTGTTTGGGTGCTTGTTTTAGTCCATAATGTGATGTTTTCCTCCAATTCTTTGTTTAAGAGAGTTGTTTCATATTCATTTGATGAATTTAAAAGTCATATACCACAACTAACACAATTAACATCCCACATGTAATTCTAGTTACTTGTGAGTATGTGTCGAAAATATTAAGACCTTGTTTTTATCTAAAACCTTTGATAAAAATTCTTGCTTTATATTTGTAATATTTTCATTGACTTTCATTTTCCTTTTGAGGATTCACTTTGAATCGAAAGATTTATTTACTGGAGGAAGATTATTAACTTCAAATATGATTGCTTAAGATTGAACCAATTTCATTATTGACACCATCTGTCTGAAAGGATGAGTCTACAGTAGACACAAGAAATGTTACAAATCGTATTAGAAGGAAGTAGATGTCCTTTGACATTTACTACGCACCTGAATCTTTTTATTAATTACATTCTTCTTTTGTTCTTTCCAAGGTCGTTTAGATTTTTCACTAGACTATTCAAGTCTAAGTTTATAATCCACATTCTTAGGTTTTATTTTAATCATTTTAGGAATAGGAACTTGGAACTTTTGATAGACATCCCAACAGTTTGAAATACTTCAAGTTGGATTTCCTTCCTTTTCATTTCTCATATGGAATAGATTGTGTCCTAAACAAACAAAATTATTTTCTTTTTGAAAAGACAACTTTTTTATTGTTCCCTTTTGCAGTTTGGATAATTACTCAACACAACTTTTGTGGTAAACATGAACTTATAAATAATACATCCATCATTTCTTTCAATGTTGGATTTTTCATTAGATAAAGGTGCCTAGGGTACTAGTTTGGTGAATAATTTCATTTTCCAAACATATTTCTACACAAGTAGATTTATACTCTCAATTCTTATAACTTCTTATCTTTTTTCCAACTAAGCCTTTTCATCAACTACCTTGGTTGAATGTGAGTACATTGAAGGGAAAGGAAATCGCAAGAGCAAAATGGCTCAATTCATTGAAGATTAGGACCATCTCAAGCATGAAGTTGAAGAACTGACTGTTAGGTTGAGTGGCAAGGATGCTGAAATTGCTATTCTTAAGGCTGAGCTACTCACTGCGCAGACAAAAGGACCTAATACTAATGTGGTTCAAGCCTTGGAAAGGAAAAATGCAGAACTGAGGGCCAAAGTTATTGTTTTACAAGAAATCAACAAAAGATAATGATACTGTTGATTTTCAACTTCCATATTATATTGTCTAGGCATTTCTATTGCTTCATCCTTATCATTCAGCAAATAAACATAGTCATTTCTAATGCGATTGTCAATAAAAGTAACGAGATACTTTTTCCCACCACAAAATGGTGTTGAATTCATATCACAAATGTCAGTGTAAATCAATTCTAAGGAATTAAAATTCCTTTCAAAAGATTTATATGAATGCTCAACATATTTAGATTCCACACAAAATTGACATTTTAATTTATTGCGCTCAAAGTTAGACAAAACTTCTAAGTTGATCAGTTTTTTTTTACAAGATTTTGTAATTGACATGCTCCAAGTGTTCATGTCATAAACAGTTTAACTCAAGCAAGTACGAACAAATAAAATTATTGAGCTTGAAAAGATCTCCTCAAGGTAGCTTTCCTCACAAATATTTTGTTCCAACTTTTACAATTTTATGTGATACAAACATTGTTTGGAGTCATCACCTTGTCATATGTTCTTTTCGGAAGAACCTTCCATAACTTTTAATTTGATTGTTATAGAACTACCCACAAACAAAGTTTTCATCGATTCCAATAAAGTTAATAAAGTCCAAATGCTTAGTTTACAAAACATGACAAATGACTATTCACCAATATTCATGTCTATGCAAATAGTTATATTTAATAGACATATCTTTTCATGAAAAATCACAACATTTTAAGTGACATTTTTCATTAAAAAAAAAACACAGTTATTTTGAGCAAGTATATATATAATTTGATAGTTTCATACTAGTCACACCATAAACTAGTAAAAAGAAACTCAATAACCACAATATCAAAAATACTCAAAGAATTTTGTGGGTCTAAAATAATACAAAAGTATCATTGAGTTTCATATCTAGTGCTCTAAATTTAAATTAGGTACTAAGTATAATTTTATCTGTCATAAGCAAAGAATCCTCACATTTTAAGTATGATCTCAAAAGTATATTTCATGTATTTGAAATTAATTTTTCCATACTATCAAAATTCCATCGGCAATATGAAACTCATTATTCTACGAAAAAATTATACCGCTTCAATTCTCTTTGACAATCTTTACACAATGTCAAAGTTCATTCCATAGAGGCACAAACTAACAAACTCTAAGTTACTGGTATTTTTCCTCTATCACAAAAAGACATACCACTTAGTATTTATAATACTAACAATAAGGACAAAAAAATTGTACAATTTATTACAATATAATATTGAAGTATATAGAAACTCAAAAGTACAATACTGACTTATTATGTGAAATTTTCATATTCCTCGAATCAATTGCATAGTCCAATTTATCCAAAGTAGAAAACAATAAAAAATTTTAGTCTACAATAATCAGACACAATAAAATTCACAAGGAGTACAAAACTATAAAAGTTTTTTTCCCTCCAAATAGAATAAAACATACTCCTAGATTATCACTGTCACGACCCAAAAATGGGTGTGATGGCACTCGTCTTATCCCACCAAGACAAGTCATCCTAAAACCAATATCTAACAAAGTGCAGAAGTAAATGACAATCCAACAACAATTCCTATTATGAACCAAGTCATATTAATCCAATCCCCAAAATCAGGTTGTCACGTGCACAAGCCTCTAATGTAAATATTAGAATTGAAATAAAATAGAAGTCTAACATGAAGTTGTCTTTCAAGTAAAAACAAAGTCATAAACTGGAGTAGGAAAGTTCGCTGAGATGACAAGCAGCTACCTCACAATCCTCCACAAGATGCCTCGGAAACGAAAAGAATGACAGGTATCACGAAGATCCAGGCTCGTATCCTACAAAAATTTGTAGAAGCAAGGGGTGAGTACCAAACCAGCGCGGTACCAACAAGCATACCTCTAAACACAAGTTAAGTGAACAAAATACGGGCACTTCTTACACATATCTAAACCTCCACGCTATAGTCTATAGTTTACAGTTTACCAAACACACAACTCAATTACCACACTCTATCAGTTTACACATTCTCAATAACAACTCAATATTCAACAGTCACAAGCTTCACAGAGAAACACTCACAAGATCAACAAAACACGTGTTCAAGTTCATCAATAATAAAATGTGTAATGCCATGAGATGCAATGTCAAGTATAGTGATGCATGTCTTCCTAACGATACACACCCGCTGTCTCTCAGTCCGGGACCCATGGGGGACATACCTGTCCATGCATCTGTCGCGGCGCACGACACGACCCTCGATAATAGTAACCTTCGCGGCGCGCGATACGTCCCTCGAAAATAATATCCATCGCGGCGCGCGATACGACCCTCGAAAATAGTACATCCTCTTACCACAACCATGTCTCAGATACAATGCAAATGACATGCTCAAATGAAAAGGAGGAGATAACCATTTGATAACAAAGCACAATTTGCAACAAGAAATACAACACCAACAATTAAGCAACAAGTCTCCAAATCATTCTCAACATCACACAAGGAAATACACGAATTTCGTACGCTTAACAAGAGTTTAGAAATCCACTTGCCTTAACGACTCGAATAATTATTCTTGGACTTGAGCCTTCCCTTTCCGTTGAGCTTCTGAATCGATGCAATCTATGCAAGTATATATATTCACAATAAGGTTTCAGAACTAACAACACTCACACTTTTGTGTGTTTAACCTTGAACTAAAATTTCACCCACATTTATAATCAAGTTTGTAACTCTTGATGTAAATTAACATTTCAACCGTCATAATTTTCCAAGTTTCAATGTCAAAATTGATATCATTTATGCTTATATATATCTGTATAGTTGTAATGGTTAAAAGAGGCGCTGACACAAAGCTTCTTTAGAAGTGATTTAGCGTCCATTCGCTTAAGATATTTTGGGAAATGTACTTTGTGAACATAGAGTGCTGCAATGTTAAATGTTCTTTGTGTTACTAATGAACTAGTGGACCACATGGATAGTAAGCAAATTGAAGCTTTATTCTTATTAATATTATACTCGAATGATTCATATGTCACTGGACATACTTATCCTAAGTCTTAATCACTATATAGCAATTCCTACACCAATTTATTAATAAAAATGTAGTCTTAATAATTTTCCAGGGACCCACGAGCACTATTCACTATAACTTAAATGTTTTTAACCCCATTACACAAGTATTGCCTTTTCTTATTGTTTTTTTTTTCTTCCTTCAAATTTCCAGCAATACACAAAATTTACTAAACGACATCAATACATAATCATTACTTCATTATTGGTCCCACCAAGAAAACCCACCAAAAATCCTATATATATATATATATATATATATATATATATATATATATATATATAATTTTTTAATGAGTAATAAATGTAAACAACCTCTCAATACCATTGTATGTGAATAGATTTGAAACTAATTGAGATTTGCTTACCAGGAGGTCAGACCTTCATTGCCGACGCTGCACGAAGTCTCGTTCTAGGGTAGTTTTCTTTTCCTCTATTTCTTTAAATAATAATTATAGTAAAATTACTAAATATCACCAATTTATTTTTAATATATAAGGGACAAATGGTATAGAATCTTAAATAAATTATCAGATTAGCCCACTAACTATCGATTAATTAACTCAAGTTACACTAATATTTAAAATTTCCAAAAATGACCTTCCGGGTCATTACATTATCCACCACTAAAAATCATGTTCGTCCTCGAACATAAGATGAAAGAAAGTACCTGGGGCTTCAGAGTGGATATCTAGCACGCATGTCAGACTCTGTCTCCCAAGTTGCCTCCCCCGCAGATCGGTGCTTCCATTGCACTTTCACTGAAGCAATCTCCTTGGTCCTAAGTTTGCGAACCTGCCTATCCAAAATAGCTATAGGCTCCTCCTCAAATGTCAAGTCTGGACCCAACTCCACGGAGTCAAGTGAAAGCACATGAGATTCATCCGGAATATACTTCCGAAGCATAGAGACATGGAAAATAGGATGAACTGCTGACAAACTAGGTGGCAACGCCAACTTATAATCCACTTCTCCCACTCGGCTCAAAATCTCAAAAGGTCCAATGAACCTAGGGCTAAGCTTGCCCTTCTTTCCAAACCTCATCACACCCTTCATTGGTGATACTCGGAGCCAAACATGATCACCCTCCATAAAAACACAAGGCTCTAACTCTCCGTCTACATAACTCTTCTGTCGACTCTGAGCTGTCAATAATCTATACTGAATCATACGGACTTGCTCCATAGCATCTCTAAGCAAGTCTGTATCCAAAGAGTCCATCTCCGCCGAATCAAACCAACCAATCGGAGATCTACACCGTCTACCATACAATGCCTCAAATGGGGCCATTTGGATACTAGAGTGATAACTGTTATTATAGGCAAACTCCGCTAAGGGTAAATGTCGATCCCATCTTGCACCAAAATCGATCACACACGCTCGAAGCATATCTTCCAATACCTGAATGGTCCGCTCAGATTGACCATCTGTCTGAGGGTGAAATGCCGTACTCATATCTAACTGAGTACCCAGACCATGTTGTAATGCCTTCCAGAAGTGAGAAGTAAATAGTGAACCTCGATCTGATATGATAGAAACAGGAACTCCATGTAGTCGCACAATCTGACTGATATATAGTTCGGCTAACTTTTCTGCTGTATACTTTACCCGAACCGGGATGAAGTGGGCAGACTTGGTCAGCCTATCAAGAACAACCCAAATAGAGTCATAACCACCCATTGTGGTAGGCAAACCTACAACAAAGTCCATAGTAATCCGCTCCCACTTCCAAGTAGGAATAGACATCCTTTGAGATACACCCCCAGGCCGCTGGTGCTCACACTTGACCTGCTGGCAAGTCAAACACCTTGAAACAAAGTCTGAAATATCTCTCTTCATCCCACACCACCAGTAATGCTGACTCAGATCATGATACATCTTCGCCGCTCCCGGATGGATGGAATACCGAGAACAATGGGCCTCCTCAAGGATCAATCTAATCAAATCGCCTGTCTTGGGCACACAAATCCTGCCTCCAATCCTCAAGACACCATCAGAATCAAGGACAGCCTCCTTAGCTTCCCCTCTCAATACTTTGTCTCGAATGAGACATAATTTTTCATCATCAAACTGGTGTGCACGAATTTGCTCGACTAAAGAAGATCGAGCCTCAATAAAAGCAATCATCCCATCACTCTCCTCTGAGATCTGCAATCGGACAAGACTGTTAGCTAACAATTGAACATCTCTAGCTAATGGTCTCTCCTCAACACTAAGAGATGCAAGACTCCCCATGCTAGGAGTCTTCCTACTCAAGCATCGGCCACAACATTGGCCTTTCCTGGATGATACAGAATGGTCACATCATAGTCCTTCAGCAACTCAAGCCATCTCCGTTGCCTCAAGTTCAAATCCCTCTGGCTAAAGATATACTGAAGACTACGATGATCAGTGAAGATCTCACAATGCACTCCATACAAATAATGACGCCATAACTTAAGTACAAATACCACAGCCGCCAACTCCAGATCATGAGTAGGGTAGTTCTTCTCATGGGACTTCAATTGCCTAGAAGCATAAGCAATCACTTTCCCCTTCTGCATCAACACACCACCCAATCCAACTCCTGAAGCATCACAATACATGTAAAGTCTACACCTCCTCAGGTAGAGTCAACACAGGAGCAGAAGTCAACAAAGTCTTGAGCTTTTGAAAGCTCTCCTCACACTCATCAGACCACTGAAAACCAACATCTTGTCGAGTCAATCTAGTCAATGGAGCTGCAATAGTAGAGAAACTCTGAACAAATCGTCGATAATAGCCTGCCAATCCCACAAAACTCCTAATCTCAGTAGGTGAAGTAGGTCGCGTCTAGCCTCTAACTGATTCAATTTTGGCCGGATCTACTCTAATACCCTCCTTGGACACCACGTGTCCCAAGAATGTCACAGAAGTAAGCCAGAACTCACACTTTGAGAACTTGGCATACAACTTCTCTTTTCTCAACCTCTGAAGTACAATCCTCAGCTGTCGGACATGGTCCTCCTCAGTCTTAGAGTAAACCAAGATGTCATCGATGAAAACAATCACAAAAGAATCAAGGTATGGTCGAAACACCCATTCATCAACTCCATGAATGCTGCAGGGGCATTAGTCAATCCGAAGGACATCACTAGAAACTCATAATGCCCATACCGGTCCGAAAAGCTGTCTTAGGGATATCTGATGCCCTAATCTTCAACTGATGATACCCAGACCTCAAATCAATCTTAGAGAACAATGATGCTCCCTGTAACTGATCAAATAAGTCATCAATACGCGGAAGAGGATACTTATTCTTCACTGTTGCCTTGTTCAACTGTCGGTAATCAATACACATTCTCATAGTTCCATTCTTCTTCTTCACAGATAATACAGGGGCACCCCAAGGTGACACACTAGGGCGAATAAACCCTTACTCAATAAATCCTGCAATTGATCCTTCAATTCTTTCAACTCTGCTGGAGCCATACGGTATGGAGGATAGAAATAGGCTTAGTGCCCGGCTCCAATCAATAGCAAATCGATATCCCTATCGGGAGGAACACCTGGAAGATCAGAAGGAAATACATCGAGAAACTCCTGAACCCGGGAACAGAGTCCATGGGAGGTGGTTCAACACTAGTATCCCGAATAAACGCTAAGTAAGACAAACACCCCCACTCCACCATTCTTTGAGCACGAATAAAAGAGATAACCTTGCTAGGATAAGAGCCACTAACACTCTTCCACTCAACCCTCGAAACACCAGGCATTGCTAAAGTCACAGTCTTAGCATTACAATCAAGGACAGCATGATAAGGAGAAAGCCAATCCATACCCAAGATAACATCAAAGTCCACCATCCCCAGAATGATTAAGTCTACCCAAGTGTCATACCCAGCCAAAGAAACAAGACAGGATCGATACACTCGATCCACCACTAAGGGCTTACCCACGGGTGTAAAAACACGAATAGGTACAGTCATGCTATCACATATCATATCAAATTTAGCAGCAAAATACGTAGACACATACGAATACGAAATTAAATTACAATATATACAAAAAATAGTTCAATTTTTTATTCTTTAAACTAAGGAATGAAAGAAAAAAACAAAATAAGAATAAGAAATTTAAATAATTATAATAAAAGAAGACAAAAAATAATTTATGTATGAAAAAAAATTAAAATATACCTTGAACTTTGATAGAAGAATCATATATACCCCTATATAATTTTTTTTAAATTTTTTAGAAGTAACAAATATAAATTTAAAACTAATTTTTTACTTCCGTTAAATGAAGGGTATATGTGAGTCATTTTGTAACGACTGGGGTATATGTGAGCCGTTTGTATAACGGTAAGGGCATATATGAGCCACTTTTATAAGGAGGGGTATATCAACTCCAAATGTCAAAGTTAAGGGGTATATAGACCCTTTTCTCTTCTTTTTAATATTTAGTCTATATAATTATGTTTTATTAGATATTTTGCGCATGATTTTACAATTTTAAATTATGACTTATTAGTTGGTATATATGTTTTCACTACAATGTTATTGTTGAGTAATTTGCAATATTTTTTTTATGTGATTTCATTATTACTTTTTGTTGACTATTTCAGTGTCATCACTCATCTCATATTTTGTGTTATTTTTTTTACAAACATCTTAAATAGTTGTATTTTAATAGGACTAAAGAAAAATTGAATTACAAGTTAATCATATGTTTGTAAAAAATTGAGATTGACAAACACGAAAATTATTAGTTAGACTTGATCTATAGATTTAAAATTTTGACTCAAATAATTTAATTTGATACTTGAATAACCCAAACCAATTCGACTTGTGTATACTCCTATTTAAAAGTAGGAATCTAAATCATTAATTTTAGGAAATAAGATCCAATATGCTATCTAACTTTTTTTTTAAAAAAAAAAATTATTTATATTATTCGTTAAAATTTTAGCTAATTTCGATCAACTAAGTGTTCCTTCATACCTTTATTTTTTTACATAAAACATATCTTATTATACGGTAATAATTTGTACACATGGCTAATTATAATATGTTAACGTCATAAATTAAATCATCCAAAATGAAAAATCCATCTAAATTAAGAAATAAGAATCTCAAATAAAACTCACCCATCCACATCCCTTAATTGTAAGCCAATAAACAAGTGAGTGTGCATAATAATTGATGACAAAGTAATATTCCGTTCTTCTCCTTTGTTTAAGTTTTCAGTTAAGGTATTCAATTATTGTACCAACAAAACTATCCTATTTTCAATTTAGTATGGTTTATTGAAAAAGTAATATTCCGTTCTTCTTTATTCTGATTTCTGAAAATCCCTTGGCCTAACGAATGCGGATTGCAAATGCAAAGTGTGCTCTTGAATTAATAAGCTTTTATCCTAAAATTGAAGGACCAAAGATGCAATTTTATTAAATTTTTCCCTCCCAAGTCTTTCTAGCCCTCTATATAAAGGACATTGTCCCCTTCGGCCTTTGCATCAGAAAACATCTACACATCTTTTTTCCCAAAAAAAAAAAGAAAAAAAATGGCACGACAAAGAGATCTTGTTACAATAGGGTCAGAAGGTTTTGCTCTAATTGATGAATACTTTGGTAAAAAGAGAATGAATAGAACTCCCACCACTGTCGCCCAAAATCTGGTAGCTGGTACATTTCGTGTGACACAGCAATGCTACAACCATCACTATGCTTCATCGAAGACTCAGGTTTATCGGGTAATTCCATTGAGTAGAACAGAAGATATGATCACTACTCCAAAACAACCGGTGGCTTTAAATAGCTACGAGGCAACTCCGTTACATGGTGGTATATATCTTTCCAATTATTCTAACACACGCCTAATGCGCATGGCTCTCTAGTTGGTGCTGCTTCTATATATGCAGAAGTTTAAATAGTTATATGTGTTGTATTCTCAAGGTAATAAAAGTACTTCTTGTATATGCATTATATATATCACTTTCTCAAACAACCTTAAAAAATTAATTTACGATTCTTAATTTGAAATTCTACTAGATTTTGTTCCTTCTTCACGCATAATTTGCTTGTTTCTAATGAAGTCAAAAGAACTAATTGAAAAATAACATTAAAGGAATCCCAAATTTGTAAATTCGAGCTCAGAAGAAGTCGTTTACTTTTGATAATAGGTTTTTAAGACCTTACATATATGGATTTTTCACTATTAAACCACATACAATTCAGCATTTGCGAATGTAGAGGTCATTGCAGTCCATAAATCACAGTGATGAGACTCAATGTCTCAACCCCACTAAATCAAAGGGATCAAGCAGCCACTACTTAAAAAGTGCAAATTACATGGAGATATTATTTGGGGAAAATTGTCGCAAGTAATACTTGTGGATTTTCTTTGCAAAAATATAAAATTCCTCAATATTAAAATATATTATCTGCTTAATGTATATTGCAAACAAATTTCACAGGTAAATTAGTGTCATTTTACACAAAATGAGTTCCTGCAATTTTACCTAGGAAAATATATCCGCAGGAACAATATCTCAAAGTAAATTGTAGGATCTATAGAAAGAAGCCGACGAATTTTGTACCTTATGTTTTGTAGCGAAAAATCGATGAAATCCCGTTTTTTGAAGTTTGCTCCAAGCAAAACTTAAATCTCAAGGAAACAAGATAAATGATTCACAAACTAAATATCTTTTTTGTTAGTGTTTTTTTCTTAGAAAAATGTTGTGGTTAGAGATTTCACTTTTCTCTGTTTCTCTTCATCTATTTCGGAGCGTAAGAGTTCTTTATTTAAAATAAAGGTTTGTGTACGTTGGAGCAATTACATAGTAACTGTTCCCATGCACCCCTATTTTATATTGAGACTTACCTCCTTTTTATTAGATAACATTTTGGGTCAGGTCGGATCGATCCACATTGGCAATTCATGACCCAAAAACTTACATCTCTCACTTCGACATGGTGGACAAGACCCAAACCAATATAACATCAACTAGACACACAAACATATGATAAATAGTTTGTGCGACCTGTGAGCATCAAGAGCTTACCTGTAAGATTTTACAAGCCTCACATAGGAATCCGTTTGTCACAACCGGGGAGCACCCCCTAGAAGTATCATGGCGTACTTGACCTCTCGGAGGTCTTATACAAGCCCATAGTTATCATTCATCGCATTGACATAGTAAATTTAGCGGAAAATTTAAAACTTTTCATAGCACATCATATGCTAGAAACTTAGCTTCACATATATATAAAACATAAGTCGTAATACATATTTAGACCCTATGTCTCTTTGCCATCTTAGACTCAACAACATTAGATACATTAGGGACACGTCCCTTAAAACATAATACATAACTATACAATCTATAAACATTTTACATTAGGACATGAGTAGGGAATCCTTTGGAACTTAAGGACCTCTTTCCTTGAGCTTGAGAATTACATATCAAGGTCCTCAATCATAGACATCCTTTAATGCATCCATAACCTACACTTTATGTAAAAAGTAGAAAAGAATTGGACTAGTACAAGAATGTACTAAGTATGACAACCATGCAAAAACATGCATTTAAAAGGGACATTTTCTTGAAATCATACTTCATGCCTTTTTGAGTAAACGTTTATAAAACCTTTAAACAATAGCATTTATATCATTCATATGCTTCATATAAACATATTCAAAGGCCAAACATCACATAAGATCACATTTAGAATTTATTACATATTTGAGTCACATTACAGTGAGCACTCTTTCCCTTAACAGTGAACCACCTTCTCTTTTTGTTCATTAACTTCCCAAGTAACCCTTTAGTGATACTTGGTGAAATGCATCACCTTAAGGCCACAAGAAACATGCATATCATCTACACAAGACAACACATACCATCATGGAAGTATAGTACAACATAGACATAGTTAAGTCAAGACTATAAGGCATTATAGTGAAATCCTAGTCATTATGCACATATACTTATTTTACTTCACATAGAACCTTATAAGACCTAACTCATGCCCCCAATCTAAGTCTACTAGTACAATGTTCATGTAAGTCCCCATAACCTCACACATACTTAGTAAACCTATCATGAGGCCACAAGCCTTTACATCCAAGTCATACATCAACATAGTAAGAGAAGACCACTTCATTTATGTCAAGAAAGACCTTCATCATATTCTCAGCCAGATCAACATTATGCATTAAGACTCATATCATGCACATCTTCATAACAAGTAGACAAATACTACAATGTCATACATAAAGAACACATACATAGTGACATGCATTAGAACACCTTCCTAGAACTTCCTAAGGATCTACTTGTGCAATGTCTAGATGGGTTGATTACTTCCACCTACCCTAAGTAACCTCCCTTAAGTCATTTTAGTTAAGGTCCAAGTCATTTACTTCCATTGTCCATTTTACTTTAGGGAAACTATAGCCTTACCGACATAGACCCTGTGATTCTAAACATGGAATTCGGTGTCATAAAACCCCACACCGAAAGAAGGTTGTCTATCGGCCAAAGTACAACCAAATGTTACATAGCTTTCTAGGTTGATCCACTAGCTAGTATCCTATGGTGGCGACATAGTTATGGAACTTGGGGGTACATGTGAAAACCCTCTTTATGCCAAGATTAGGCATTGTACTTATTCACTTATGGAAACATCACTCTAACACCCTTTTGGGTCATGAGGATATCCACCCATGAGGTTTATGGGGACCTACCTTCCTACCATAGGATGGGACACACACTCATATTCAAGTTCACTCGGTGCTAAGCTAAGTTCCCTTTATTGAAAACCTTTATTATATTTTTACTTTATAAAACATAGTTTTAGGAGAGTCATCCCCTCATATACTCAACTCATAGGTCATATATGATATTTATCAACCTAAATCATGTAAATAATCCCTTCACATGAACATAGCATATGTAAAACATCATCTAGTTTAGGGTACACATGAATACACCATTCAAGGCCCCTCTCTTGACTAGATCTTCATACATGTGTGTGTATACATATATGTGAGCAAACCTTCCACATAACATCTTAAGTCACACATGTTCATGCATTCATATTCACACATAGAGAAACCAAAACTAGGACTATCCTATCTAGGTACACATGTGCAATGCATAGGCAAAGTCCCATACCCTTGCCAATACTAGTACACCTATCAATGCATTAGCAAACTCCCATACCCTTGCCAATACTAGTACACCTATCAAGTCATCCTAGCTAAGGAAACACATATCAAACTTTCATAAATATCACCTTAATATGCATAGTAGTAGACACTAGTGAATATGAGAACTACCTTTCATTTAGACACCATGATCTATACTACTTGTAACATGCATGTAAAGTGAGTGTGTGTGTACATTGGTAAACATGATCGCGAAATGTCTATAAACAACACATCAAGTCAGCCACCCTCTTAGACCATAGTACTTCATCAAGCATAGACAACACAACACACAATAGCATAGGAGACAAGTCAACCTCATATTACACTAAGACTCCTAACTTGTACTATTCATGTATTCACATAGGGGTACATAGGTAAGGGACTATTAACCTTTTTCACAAATCAATGGCAGCACCTATACTTTACCCTAACATGGATTTACACATGCTTATACAATAGACACACAACCTAGATCACAACTAGAATAGGAAAGTAGGCATAAACTTCTCATAGTATCATAATAAGCACATATTCATATAATTATCAATTTGCCTTCAAGGCCATGGTCAACACATATTTAATGACAATAAGGTAAACACCTCCACCATAAGTGGACCATACCACACAATCCCATACAAGGCTTCATCAACTACATTAATATAGAAAAGTAGAGAGGAAGAGTCTCCTTACCAATTCATCAACCCTTTTGACCAACATTGATCAATAAACCCTTTCATCAACAATCATATATAGGGCAGTAGCTATATGTATTTAAATTATAAAGAAACCATGTACAAGTCTCTACAAGATCATACTATAACACAATACAAGACATCTCACATATACTAGGAAGTAGAGAGTCATAGATCACTCATTAATATACTTTACTTAATTTGTTTATCATGATTAACACTCATAATATACCAATAATACCAACCTAGGTAATTAGCTATAACCATAATAATCAAGACTAAATCATGCTTCATTTACCCTAAATTGATATCACATTATGTTCATAGCATTAGCAACTTTAAGGTTAAAACATACAAATTAATCTTTATCGAGATTCTTTGATTTGATCATTAAGGGTTTATACCCATAATTCATTCATAACATCAACCTAAAAAATATCTATAAGAATCTTCACCTAATCGATTTCAACTTTAAATCATTAAAAGGCAACGTTACAGTGAATCATGGAAACTAGACTAAATATGTTCAAATCTTTATACTTTGGTCTATATGGATTCGTAATAATCAATTCAATATCAATTCATGTGAATAATAGTATATGTATACAATTCAACATAAGAAAATATTTATTCAATTATTGACAAACCATGATCACAATGCCCATGCAACGCTAAATTGATTTGATGAAAAAGCAGGGGTTCATCATGCAATTGGAGTAAAATCACGTTCAAATTACTATATTCACTTCAATTCATTTGATTTGATAATTCAAAATGTTTTTATAAAGAACCCATGGCTAGATTGAAGAATAAGAACTTTGATCATGAAACCTTCTTTGAAAACATGAGATTAACTCTTCAAGTGAACGTTACTTAGAGATGAAGGATTACCATACCTTTATATACATGAAGACCTCTAAAACTTGGTGAAGAAATCATGACAATCCAAGCTCCAAGCTGTTCTTGAGCTTCAACAACAATGGAGGTTTCTAGAGAGAATATTTTTGGAGGGAAAGATTCAATTTGTGTGGGTTGGTTTGGGAATGGGTTGGTTACGTTTTAGATGAATTATATACACCTAAAAGTATCTAAATAAACCAATTAGAGTCAGGTTAGGAAGTGTAGTGATTTGCGATTCACCCCTTAGTAAAACAGTCCGCTAGACAGTAGCTACAACCCACCTTCGACAGAGCAATCGACTGGCCGTAAGTCAGTCTATGGGCTGTCCTTTGGCTTCTGTCGACTTAGTCCTTAGCCAAATTTTGGGTTGAGAAATGAAAAAGATAAGTAACAATCGACGAGACGTCACCTACGGTCCGTTGGTTGACCAACAGGCCGTCATTTGGTCCGTCGATTTACACTGCCAAGGCAATGTCTCAACCAGCCTTGGTCCCTTCTTATGGGGCCTTTTAGGGTCCCTTTAGAAGTCGTACCCAGACTTTTATAATGTAAATACAATCATAAACAAGTTTTAGACTTCCCACTTAAGTTTCACCCAAAAACAATACTCTCAACTCGTCCCAACAGGCTAGGCCTCATCAAGACACACGTTGAGCGTCAAAAGGGTTATCTTTCGAAAGCCTTGGACGTTCTTTGTCGTTTGACCTCCAAACTTCTCAAAATTCCATATAACATCTTTAAACATAATTATATGTCATTTTACTACTTCATAAGTTCATATAAGACAGTGTATAAACATGCATCGACACATGAGACACATAGGTGACTAGTCATCGAACGTTTTGGTCGTCCTTTGACGTTCGACTTCCAAATCACTTCAACCTTTACACACTGGATCTAAACCATATGATAAGTTATTTTAGTACCTTATAAGATTAAGAAAAACATTTTATGCTCTAGACACCCTAACTCATTTTGGGGTCTTACACCAATCACATGTGGAAGGAATTAACTACTTATGAGAATACTATTACTCACAATACTCCAGACTTCATTCACTATTTCAGTAGTTACTTATTTGATCCATCATCCTCTCAAGGATATGAACTCGAGTTCATATTTAAATTTATACACACGATCACACTCGATACAATGTGGTTAGTGCAATAGTCGACTTGTGTATATAAGTTTATTATTTATTTATTTGTCATTCCTTTCTACTTGAATCTATCTACTCCAATTAGTTGCTTTCTTAGACATGCACTATATTGCTGAATCATTCATGTCTATTAGTAAAATGTTAAAGTAGCAACATCGATTGAAACCTCAAAAAACAGCAAAAGGTCAAAAGTATTTCATTGAAAACTCAATTTAACTTTTCTGGATCTCACAAAATGAAGAAGTAGGAAAAATTCTTTCATTGACCCATTGATCGCTTGGCAGACGTGGTATGAAACATGTGTTACGATGTTTTCATCTTATATTGGTGTATGTGTCTCATCCTTTTGATTATCCAACATCGTACAAACCTTGATATAAACACCTCAAGATGTTTAACCCTAGTTTCTCTTTTCAGTAATCCTTAATTCATTTTCTTAGATAACAAATTTCTTGACTGATAAAATAAATCATAATATGGTGGTGAAACACACACCTCTTTACGTTCCTCGATGTAAGAGGTGATTGCTCTTGTGAGAGACCTAATCTTGCGACTTGTCCGACACACTTTATTTATTATAAATATCACATGCATACTACATTTGAACATAAATTCAATAGTTTTATATAGAAGAGAATGTTATAACTATTAAGTCATTTTACAAAACTGAAATATCATCATACTCTGCGTAAACCTAGAACCTTAATATGTTCTTGAAACAAGTCTCTAGAGACGGCCTTCGTAAAAGCATCAACTAACATTTTACGTGTAGGAATGTATTGAAAAATTATTTCTCCACTTGCCACTACATCTCTCACAAAGTTATGCTTAATGTCGATGTGTTTGCTCTTTGTGTGATACTTAGGATCCTTGTATACGCGACAGTCGCTTGACTATCACAATATACAATCATGGTACCCTTAAAATTCTATGCAATACTCAAATGCTCAAAGAATAATTTTTAACCAATCAACTTCTGCTATTGCTGACGCACAAGGCACAAAATCAGATTTTGTAGTTGAAAGAGTTGTGTAAGTTTGTTTCTTACTTTTCCATGAAATAGCACAACCATTTAGTAAGAGAGCATAATTGGATGTTGATTTTCTATCATCCCAATCACCAGCCGAATCAACATTTGTATAACTTTTTATGAATAAATCAGTCCCAGTATAACACAATGTATGATCTTTAGTTCCCTTCAGATATCAGAATATTCTCTTTACTGCTTTCCAATGGTCTCCTCCTGGATTGGATTGATAACTACTAACTAGACTTATGACATAACAATTGTCTGGGAGATTACACATCATAGCATACATAAAAATCCCGACATCACTAGAATAAGGAACTCGAGACATGTCTTTTTTTTTCTTCCTCGGTCTTTGAACACATCTCAAGGTTTAAAGTTTCACCCCTTGCTACAAGAGTATCCATGGATTTGCAACTATTCATGCGAAAATGTTCTAATATTTTCTTTGTAAAGTTTCTTGAAATAAACTTAAAAATTTCTTGGGACGATCTATTTGGATCTTAACACCCATATATAGTCTGCTTCACCCGTATCTTTCATATCAAACGATTTTGAAAGCTATGACTTGACAGTTTTCACATACTCCAAATTATTTTCAACTAATAAAATATCATCTGCGTAAAGAGAAAGAATTACAAAACTCTTATTAATTTTTTAACATAGATGTAGTGGTCTTCATTTATCATGGTGAAGTAAAATGACACTACCTCCTTATCAAATCTTATATATCACTGCCTCGAAGACTGCTTTAGACAATAAATTGATCTTTTCAATTTACAAACTTTCTTTTCTTGATCTTTAACAATGAAATCTACTAATTGTTTCATGTATATTTCCTCGTTTAATTCTCTATTGAGAAAAAAGGTCTTCACATCCATTTGGTGTAATTCTAGATCTAAATGTGCAAAAATAGCTAAAAGTAATCATATGCAAGTAAACTTTGCAACTGGTGAAAAAGTTTCCTCATTGTCTATTCCAACTTCTTGAGTAAACCTTTTACCACCACTCGTTTACGTTTAACTTTAAAAATTCATTTATTTCCAATAGCTTTACGTTCCTTAGGAAGGTAAAGTAGATCCCAGAGTTTACTGATTTTTATAGACTCTAATTCTTCTTTCGTCGCTTTTAAACATTTATCCCTTTTAGGTCTCGATAAGGCCTCAGTTACATAATTAGGTTCATCCAATTTTGTGGGAGATAACAGGAAAACATAATCCACAATCTCATAAGATCATTTAGGTACACCTTTTTTTGTAGTTTTACGTATTTGAAGGTCAGATTTCTCTTTAGCATTTTGAGATTCATAACTCCCACTCGGACAAGGAATCACTTCTTGATCCATTGAATTATCAAGTATGTTTGAAAACATTACATGATATTCTAGATTTACATTTCGTACAGAGGCTCAACTTCACCTATTTCACCCTTTTTGGGAAAATCATTTTCTGAAAATCTAACATCTCGTGATACAATTTCAGTTATACTTTCATCCTCCAATTCATCGATGAACACATACCCTTTAGAGAGTTCAGAGTACCTTACAATGATATGTTTCTTTCCTTTTGGGCTTAGCTTACCAAACTCACCAAAAGGATCTTTAATATATGTCGAACAACCCAACGATCGTAGATCATTCAAATTTGTTTTATGACCAGTCCAAAGTTTATAAGGAGTGGAAGACACTAATTTAGAAGGCACTTTGTTTAATATGTAAGCTGCAACCAATAATGCATTTCCCCAAAAAGAGATAGATAAATTTATCTGCACCATCATTGATTTTGTCATGTCTAATAGTGTTTTATTCCTCTTTCAGCTACACCATTTTGTTGAGGTGTATGAGGATTAGTTAGCTGTCTGAAAATACCTTTTTCAGTACATAATTCTTCAAATTATTTTGACAAATATTCACGTACTCGATCGGTTCTTAAAAATTCTATGTTTTTATCTTATTGCTTTTCAACTTCATTCAAATATCTTTTAAAGCACTCAAGTGTTTCAGATTTATGAGAATCAAATAGACAGAGCTAAAACGTGTGAAATCATCAACAAATGTAATGAAATATGTAGCACCAGACCTTGCTCTTACCTTCATTGGACCACAAATATCATAATGAATTATTTGAAGTGGGAACTCAGCTCTCTTAGCCTTTCCAAATGGTTTACATGTTATCTTTCCAACAAGACAATTTTCACAAGTTGGCATTTCAATTTGGTAAAAGAACCTAAATGCCCTTATTTTACCAATCTATTAATTCAATCTTGCCGTATGTGACCTAATCTAGCATGCCATGTAACAACATCAACATCATCGTTACTTGAATAACATATCATTACACAACGGTCAATATTTATAGTCATAAGCTTAAGGATTACAATCTAATACGATAAAACAGTCATAAAGAAGTCCAAAACCAAATAAAACATTATCTAGAGTTATTATAGCACCATTACGACTAAAAAAATCAAAATCAATGTCTAAAATAAAAGACACATAAACTAAATTTCGTCAAATCTCTAGAACACATAGGATGTCATGCAACATATCAACGAACAACCACCACGCAAGGCCACTTTACAAGTGCCTATACCTTTGAATTCAAGCCTAACATTATTTCCTACGTAGATCCACCTTGATTTAAATGAAACTTGACGAAACTCCATGAACGCCTCGCTATCTCGACTCACGTGGTCGATGGATCCTGAGTCTACAATTCACAGAGGATAAAATTCAGTTAGTAAAGAAGTGCTAGAAATATATGTAGCATTTAGAGATGCTTTAGAAATGGTACCTTTTTTGGCACGGTGCATTCACGAGAAAAATGCCCCAATTCTTGGCAATTGTAACACTTAATTTTACTCTTGTCTCTCTTGTTGAAAGAAACCATTTTCTTTTCTTAGAGTTAGGCTTGTTCTTTTTATTAGAGGGTCCTTCTCCAGTCTCTTTTACTTTTCCAATTTTCTTGCGCTTGAAGCCTGAAGATTTTGTACCATTTGACTTTAACACAAAGGCATTAGAAGCAGCTTTAGCAGCACAAAGGCACTCATCTTCAAGTTCAACATGGAGTGCAACATCGGAAAAAGTTTTGATGCTATCATTATGGGTCAAGTTAACCTTTAAATGTTCTCATTATTGGGAAGAGACCGAATGACTGCCTGAACTTGTTGTTCATATGAAAGAACATGGCCAACACTCTTGAGTTGGGCTATCATGCTTGACATCACCGTAAGGTTTAGTTTGATATTCTGATCATAACACTTTTTTAAGTTTCAAATTTGATAGACAATTGTCGGAGGTGGGTTATAGACGTAACCAAATACGTTCCTTTCGCAGATGTTTCCACATAGCATAAGCAGTATGGAATTCCTCACATTCATGTATGAGGTCATCAACTACATAACTAACTATTATTCCACATGCAATTGAGTTAGCCTTCTTCCAAGCTTTGTAAGCTTCAAGATCCCTTATGTGTTGTACAATATTACCTCTTCTAGTTCATTTGAAATATGATTCATACCTTCCAAAATGTTTTTATCTTCCAGTACATACCATATTTTACAACTCCAGATGTCATAATTATTACTTTTAAGTTTTTCATCATTGTTTAATTCAGTAATGATGCTTTTTGATGTCATGTCTATTATTGACATATAATTAGACAACAATTTTAATCAATTATGCATGCGACATACACATTCAAGAAAATGAATTCTCATAAATGTTTCATATTTAATGTATAATAAAAAAGATATGTATGCATCCAATCATCATAAACAAACTAAATATTTAATAAAAATTCAAATCTAGTTTTTAATGTATATAATTAATATGTTGAAGACTTTGACAATAAGAATTTTTTAAGTCTAATAACATGATTTGAGAGATCAAAGAGCAAACTACATAATTCATATCTTGTAAAAACAAATACTAAAGTTTACAAGTAATTTGAATACTGAAATCTTCCCATAAGTCTTAAAGACAACGAATGTTAGCTTTAAAAGGTTGATTGGGCCATATTTCATGATAAACACCAGTATATCTACTATCCCAAGGTTCACGGAAAGCGTCTGTTAAATAAGGTAAGACTCTCCAATATGAAATTTCCTTATAACCAGCCAGGTCAGTCCATTTTATTTCAAAAAGATGAATAAAATCACACCCTGACATTTAGGGGACATCTTCAAAGACTTAAATTCTTTAAATTTTATCTTTTCCCCTTCGAATGACCCTTTGGTTCCTTGACAGATTTTGTGTCGCCCTTGGTGCACCAGTCTATACGATTTCACGGCCTCTGAAACATGTCATACAACTTACTCTTCTACCTTATCCCTTTGTTCGACTTTGAAAACTCCCACTTGGAGTAATTTGAGCATGTTTCCATTCACCCATATCTTAAATGGGAACAAAATAAAATATGGTTAATTCCATTTAATGCGACAACACATGTCACAAATTTTTGTAAATGACAAGGAATTTCTCAAGGAATATAAGGATTAAACTAATTTTCGAGAACAATTTTAATGCATATTAAAATAATAATCTAGTTAAAACAAGTGGTCACTATTCTTCATTAAGTAATAAAGATAACTCATGGCCTCTAAAAAAATTCTAAGGCAACCAGAATCTAATTTGACCACTTGGAAATAAACTTATGTTAAAGTAAATATAAAATAAATACTTTATTAACATAAAAAATACTTCAAAACCATTATTTGTTTTTCATTTAAAAAATAGAAATTTTTTATCAATATTTTATTTAAGAAAATTGGACAATATTCTTCCTTTTTTTTTTAATTCTTGACAAAAAAAATGGATGAAAAAAATTACCCTTTTTTAATAGTGGGACCATCTTAAAGAAAAAAGATAAAAACTAAAAAGAAAGGGAGTCCACACGTCCAATTGGGAAAGTGTGGAGCATTTTACTTTTTCTTGTCATTTTTTGTTCTTTTTTTTATTATTATTTTTAATCTTTACCCAAAAAAGAATGTGGTTTGTATAAGATTCCATCCCTCAAATCATTTTTCAATTATTTTTTTAATAAAGAAACATAATTAGACTTTTCAAGTTCTTATCCAATTCTAAGTCTAATTCTTTTCAACATTCAAAAATAACTCTTTATAAATTTTTATCTCATTACTTCCATGAAAGAGAAAAAAACGAGAAAGAAGAAAAAAAGTTTCCACAAATTTCCATGAAAGAATCACAAGAAAGAAAAAAAATATTTAAGTCAATGAATCTATTTTTCTTTCTTCCTACTCATAATGAAATATCGAGTAACCAAAAAGAGAAAACAGATAGTTAATGGACAAAAATAAACATATATATTATCATATTTCAAATTTCTTGCTTTATTTAATCAGAGAATTTGAATTATTATTTAAACAGAGAATAATTAAACTTTGCTCTGATACCATTTGTAGGATGTATAGAAAGAAATCGATGAATTGTGCACCTTATGTTTTGCAGCGGAAAATCGACGAAATTCCTTTTTTTGAAGATTGCTCCAAGACATACTTGAATCTCAAGGAAACAAGATAGATGATTCACAAACTAAATATCATTTTGGTCAGTATCTTTTTCATAGAAAAATATTGTGTTTAGAGTTTTCACATTTCTCTATTTCTCTTCATCTGTTTTTTGAACATAAAATTTCTTTATTTAAAATATAGATTTGTGTACGTTAAAGCAGTTATATAGTAACTGTTCCAAACACTATTGTAAACTAAGATTTATCTCCTTTGGATGTTCATCACAAAGAGTGCAAACTTGATGGAGATAGTTTGCAACAGGATGAGAGTCTTTGGAGAGACGGGCTAGACATTCTCTATGAATAAAAATACGAGTTTGAGATTTTTTTGCATAAGCAGTATGCAAGGCACCCCAAGAGATTTCAACATTAAATTCAGAAGCGACTGTACTGGCAATGGTCGCACAACAGTTGCCAAGATAGCATTTTGTATAAGCTGATCTTGTTGAAACCAGGAAACATTGGTTACTTCGAGGTTGTTTTCTAAGAGAGCTTTTGAAGGGATTGGGATCGATCCATCAAGATAACCAAAGAGGTTTTGTACGCATAAGCTTGGACACCTAAGCCTTCCACAACAAAAAGTTATGGCTACCAACAAGTTTGATGGGGAGTTGAGTAAGCAGATTGAACTGGAGAACATTTTTGAACTGTAGATGTTGTCGACGTTGACGACACCTGTATTTGGGACCATTTTTAGCTGAAGCGTGTGGGTTGGGAGGGTAAAAAAGGATCAAGCTTGTTAAAGCAATGGAGCTCTGAATACCATAAAGCGAAAGAGAAGAACTGGACGTAGATGAACTTGTGTGTGTTGATTATATATAGCCAGTGTATTACATACAAGGCTGAGAAAAAAACAAAAACTTAGAGAAACCTACGTAATTACACTTCTAAAGATAAAAAGGCTGATAAGCAAAATAAAAAGAGGCCTATAAGTGGGAAGAGTCCTATCGGTAACAAGAGTCTTAGATGCTAGTCGTTTTTTTGAATGTATATGACTATTAATTATCGATCCTCCACGAGTAATCACCGAGCATCCTCCAATAGTAGTAGAGAAAGAAGATACTAACAATTTGAAGTATTTGTCATTCAATGACAGTTTCTTGAATAAACTAGAAAGAGGTGAATATTATAGAATAGTGCAAGCACTTTTAAGTACTGATATGTGGATTATAGTACGTTATGCATATTTCTAATTTAAGACGACAAAATTCAAATACGTATCAGATCAGGTAGATTGATTATCGTTCATGCTATAAACAATGTTATTTGTTGTTCTACGAAATATGATCTACTCTCATGCGCTAGAATTATGAGAATAATCTTTCAGCAAATTGTGAAAATATAACTTTGGAAATTGAGTTATAATGTAACGACCCGCTTGGTCGTTTTGAAAACTAGGACTATTTTGACTCCTTTTGAATACTTAAAGGGGTATTTTTAAATTATTCGATAACTACGAGTATCTAGTTGATGAGAATTTATTAAATAATTAAAATACAATTAGTTAAAAAAGGCATGTGTATAAATACTCCTTAAAATTTGACTCATATAATTAAATATATTAGTAGGTTATTTTAGAATATTGAAATAAAAGTTAAAAAAAAAACTATTGGAGACGAGCAAAACCAAATTGCTACGGCGGCATTGATTTCCAGGTAAACAATCCAAATTTGTAAAGGTTTATGTGTAATTGTATGGTACACTTGCATTAATATAATAAAATAAGATTTTGAGGGGATTAAATTGTAATGTATAGTCACTGTAATGTTTTCTTTTTTAAACTATAATGTGGCATATGATTTATTTGATAATGGAGGCCAATGATTGCTTAATCATTGGATTCAATTGGTTCTCATGCAATTATATGCATATTCCTTTACAAGTTAGACATTTGACAGTACAATTTGAAGAAAACGAAAAAAAAAGAACGTGGTCTGCATTATCGTATTCCTTGGTTTTCTTTATTAATTCTTATTTGTATTTATTTTATCAAATTATGATACTAGTTTTTGATATATTGAGATAGGTAATTAATTATTAGGTGTATATTATATGATTTAGCATTGAATCTAGGGTATTTGGAGAGGTTAAGGTTAAGTTCTTGGCTTGAAATTTAGCAATATGGAATCTTTGACATATAATTTATAACAAGAGTAAGAGCTGATTGGATATATGAGTAAGCTTTGGAGTTTAGGTTAGACATATAATAAATTGAGTACCTATGAACTCGCTTACTTACGAATATTGCATCATTGGTAGATCGTGAACATTTCGAAATTTTGCAAAAAGGGAAGGAACTACTTTGAGGATTCGTGGCACGAGTTCGGCACTTGAGGTATGTTAAGACTTTTAGACTTGTTGAAGGACGTTTTCCTAATTAAAGATTAAAAAAATGAAAATAGACAAAGGGGTAAGGGGGAAAGATGGTGGTCTCGTATCAATGGTGTGACGGGCATTGGTACGAGTACCGGTGTTATAAAAAGGAAAATTTCTATTATAGAATGTGGATTGAAATTTGAGAATGCCAAAGCATATGGGCATTAGCTGATATATTATTGAATTGAATTCCTTGTGTGATTGTGTTTTATTTATTTCACCCGTATAGTTGTGATAATTGAGGTGGTTATGTATTATGTTCATATTGATTGATTGAGATGCATCATCATCCCCACTATTGAAATAATATTGTGCATATGCATAGACATGAGACTGAGTATAAGTTGGGCACGTGGAGATCGTCCGTGCTGGGGATGGTGAGATGTTAAGATTGTAATTTAGGCACGTGGAGACCGTCGTGCGAAAATTGTTTGATATTATGATAGTGCGTTGAGATTGTCCGCACAGACACGTGGAGATCGTCCGTCGTGTCGGTATATGGACCTCGCGAGTCCCCCATGGGTCATGAACTCTCGATGTATTTCCGAGGAGTATCATGTATATACGGTTGAGTGAGTACTGGGTATTCTGAGACATATCATACATGGCATCATATTGCATCGCATTTCATCCCATCATTCATTCTTGATGACTATATGTTTCGTTTGGTGTTTGGAAAATATTAAATGTTGATTTCCTTTATTGATGAAACTAAAATAGTAAGTGTAATATATATATATATACTTGTACAATCTAAGAATTTATTTTCTTATATAACTCCCGTCACTACTTCTTCATTGTCGGTCAATGAGACATACTGGGTACACGTGGTTTCGTACTCATACTACGCTTGTTGCACTCTTTGTGGTGCAGATTCGATTCCGAGTAGGAGCACATCTCGTGGAGCAAATTGAGTCCGGCTTGAAGTTCTTGGAGTTGTGGTGAGCTGCTTGGCTGTTCCGTGGCCCACACCTCCCTCTATCTTTACGTATTCTGTTATTCAGTATTCAGACAGGATATCCCTTAAGTTAGATTTGTCATTTTAGTTTCAGACTTGCATCGTATTCTAGAAGCTCTTGTACTTAAGACACCAATTCTGGGGTGATATATTTTTCTTCCGCATTTCGTACTTATAAGGAACCCAATGTTGGAGATTCTTGCTAAGTGTTAGTCTTTTTACTCATTTGTTGATTTAGTTGGGTTAATATGTTGGGTTGGCTTACCTATTGGTTGGGAACATAGGTGCCATCACGACTTGCAAATTTGGGTCGTGACAAATTTGGTATCAGAGCTCTAGGTTCATCGGTCTCAAGGGTACAAGAGCAATGTCTAGTAGAGTCTTGCGGATCGGTATGAAGACGTCCATACCTATCTTCGAGAGGCTATGGGACATTTAGGAAATATTCTGTTCTTTTATTCATTATCGTGCACACTTGACCTTGTAGAAATTCTAATCTTGATATCTCATTCTCTCTCAGATGGCGAGGAACCGTACATCGGCAAGTGGTGGTCAGGATCCTATTCCTGCGCCTGCTTCTGGGAACACTATCCGAGGTAGAAGTAGGGGACGAGCTCGAGGTCGGGTAGGGGTAGGGGCCGTGTGGCAGCTCCTGTGGATGGTCAAGTACCAATAGCTACCCAGGGTCGTGATAGGACTGTACCTCCTGATGCAGAGGTTATTCATGGGGATGTGCAAGATCGTGTCGAGGGGGATGGGCCAGCTCAGGATCCACCCAGTACTATTTCCCCCCGGTGCTTCAAGATACCTTGGCTCGTATGTTAGGAATCTTAGAGGGGATGGCCCAGGCAGGGAGCTTTACCTGTCACTTCTGATGGCTCACAGACCCGTGTTGGAGGTCAAACTCCAGACCCGATAGTTGCTCCAGATTCTCAGACTCCCAGGGCTCAGCCAGCTGCCGCTGTAGCTCCTCGTTTGGATAGTATGGAGTTCCCAGATATGACATCACATTTGGTGAATAGACCTTCTATGACTATTGATGAGCAAAAGATGTTTGGGAGGTTCAGACTAATGAATCCTCCTACTTATACTGGTGACTTAGCTAAGGATGCATATGAATTTATAGTTAGTTGTCATGAGAGGTTGCATAATCTTGGATTAGTGGAGTCTCATGGAGTTGACTACACAGCGTTTCAGATGACTGGCTCTGCTAAGCAGTGGTGGAGGGATTATATTAGTAGTAGGCCAGCTGGATCCCATCCACTATCCTGGACTCAGTTTACTCAGGTATTTCTATCCAAATTTGTTCCACGCAGTGAGAGGGAGCGCAAGAGGGCCGAGTTTGAGGGTTTGCAGCAAAATGGTATGTCAGTTGCAGAGTATGAGGGGGTAAATTTCATGCCTTGGCTAGGCATGCTTCGATGATACTTCCCACAGAGGCTGAGAGAGTGAGAGAGTGGGGTTTGTTAAGGGGCTGATTATTCCAATTCGTCTAGGAGTGTCTCAGGTTGCTGCTTCTGGTGTTCCATTCCAGAAAGTGGTAGATGCTGCTAAGGAGTTGGAGATGATTCGACGTGAGGGATTTGAGCAGCAAGAGGGCAAGAGGACTCGTTATTCAGGTGATTATGGTGGTGCTCCGTCTAGGAGTCGGGGTTACTCGGGCAGAGGTTATCACCCTCAGTCCAACAGACCCATTCATGCTGCCATACCAGCGTCTGAGGCTGGTTATGCTGGGCATAACTCTTCGAGCTCGGTACATACTTCGCAGGGTTCATCTTCTAGACCTGTAGTTCGTGGAGGGCATTCTTTTCATTCAGGTTCCTCTCATCAGCCTGCGTCTCGTAGGGGCTGCTTTGAGTGTGGTGATATGGGACACTTTGTGAGAGACTGCCCTAGGACCAGACGTGGTGGCTTACATCAGAGTTCTCAGGCTTCGACTTCCAGGGCTGCACAACCTCCAGCTAGGGGTGGTGCACAGAATGGTAGAGGTGGTTCTCATTCAGGTAGAGGTGGTTCTCCTTCTGGTCGAGGTGGTGGTCGTGGAGGTTCACAATCTGATGGAGGTCGTTCTCACTGTTATGCTTTTCCAGGTAGGCCAGAGGCTGAAGCCTCAGATGCTGTTATCACAGGTATTATTCCGGTTTGTCATCGACCAGCTACTATATTATTTGATCCAGGCTCTACTTATTCTTATGTGTCCACATATTTTGCTCCTAGTCTGGATATATTGTGTGAGTCTCTTGATTTGCCGATACGTGTTTCTACTCCTGTCGGGGATTCTGTGGTTGTAGATCGGGTGTATCGATTATGTACCGTTACATTGATGGGGTATGACACTCATGCAGATCTAAAGGTCTTAGAAATGATAGATTTTGATGTGATTCTTGGTATGGATTGGTTATCTTCTTACCACGCAATTTTAAATTGCCATGCCAAGACCATCACTTTAGCTATGCCTGGAATTCCTATAGTAGAATGGAGAGGTACTCTTAGTCATCCTTCTAAGGGTGTGATATCATTCCTTAAGGCTCGTCAGTTGGTACAGAGAGGATGTTAGCTTACTTGGCACACATTCGAGATACTAGTGTTGAGACTCCTATGCTTGAGTCTATTCCAGTGGTGAGTGAATTTTCAGAGGTATTCCCGACCGATTTGCCAGGTCTTCCACCAGATCGTGATATTGATTTTTGTATTGATGTGGAGCCAGGCACTCGGCCTATTTCCATTCCTCCTTATCGTATGGCACCGGCTGAATTGAAAGAGTTGAAGGAGCAATTGCAGGATTTGTTGAGCAAAGGTTTTATTAGACCAAGTGTATCTCCTTGGGGTGCTCCAGTGTTATTTGTGAAGAAGAAAGATGGATCTATGCGTATGTGTATTGACATCGGCTAGCAGTTGAACAAGGTAACCATCAGAAATAAGTATCCGATACCTCGTATTGATGATTTATTTGATCAGTTGCAGGGTGCTTCAGTTTTCTCCAAAATTGACTTGAGATCTGGCTATCATCAGCTGAAGGTTAGGGCGGAGGATATCCCTAAGACGGCTTTTCAAACACGTTATGGTCATTACGATTTGGTGTTTTGGTGATGTCTTTCGGACTGACTAATGCCCCAGCAGCTTTTATGGACTTGATGAATGGAGTGTTCAGA
Organism: Solanum corneliomulleri; assembly: GCA_027704805.1. NCBI lineage: Eukaryota > Viridiplantae > Streptophyta > Magnoliopsida > Solanales > Solanaceae > Solanum > Solanum corneliomulleri. The sequence continues at coordinate 62,632,269 of JAKWIY010003052.1, forward strand.
CCGTATTTAGATTCCTTTGTTATTGTCTTCATAGATGATATATTGATATACTCACGCACTAAGGAGGAGCATGAGCATCATTTGAGGATTGTTCTTGGGATTCTAAAGGAGAAGAAGCTTTATGCAAAGTTTTCAAAGTGTGAGTTTTGGATTAGTTCGGTAGCATTCTTGGGACATGTAGTGTCCAAGGAGGGTATCATGGTGGACCCTAAGAAGATTGAGGCGGTTAGAGATTGGGTCAGACCTACTTCAGTTACTGAGATTCGGAGTTTCTTGGGCCTTGCAGGTTATTATCGACGGTTTGTTGAGGGTTTTCTATCCATTGCATCTCCATTAACTAGATTGACACAAAAGGAGGTGACTTTTCAGTGGTCTGACGAATGTGAGGTTAGTTTTCAAAAGCTCAAGACTTATTGACTACTGCTCCAATTTTGACCCTACCCGTGGAGGGAGGGGTTTTGTCGTATATTGTGATGCTTCTCGGGTTGGTCTTGGTTGTGTGTTGATGCAGAGGGAAGGGTGATAGCTTATGCTTCGAGGCAGTTAAAGGTTCATGAGAAGAACTACCCTATTCATGATTTAGAGTTGGCGGCTGTTGTTGTGTTCGCATTAAAGATTTGGAGGCATTATCTTATGGTGTGCATTGTGAGGTGTTCACGGATCATCGTAGTCTCCAGTATATATTCAATCAGAGGGATCTAAATTTGAGGCAGAGGAGATGGTTGGAGTTGCTCAAAGACTACGATATGACTATTCTTTATCACCCAGGCAAAGCAAATGTTGTAGCAGATGCCTTGAGTTCGAAGGCGGTAAGTATGGGTAGTCTAGCCATGTTACAGGTTGGCGAGCGTCCTTTAGCTAGGGATGTCCAATCCCTGGCCAATAGCTTTGTGAGACTTGATATTTCAGAATCTGGTAAGGTGTTGGCTTATATGGAGGCTAGGTCATCCTTGTTGGAGCAGATTCGGGCTCAACAGTTTGATTATGGTGATTTATGTAAGATTAGGGACAAGGTTTTAAAAGGAGAAGCCAAGGCTGCAATTCTTGATAGTGAGGGAGTTTTGAGGATTAAGGGTCGTATATGTGTTCCTCGTACAAGTGATTTGACTAGATTGATCATGGAGGAGGCTCATAGTTCGAGGTACTACTCTATTCATCCGGGGGCTACTAAGATGTATCGTGACTTGAAGCAACACTATTGGTGGTGTCGTATGAAGAGGGACATAGTAGATTTTGTATCTCGATGTTTGAATTGTCAGCAAGTGAAGTATGAACACCAAAAGCCTGGAGGTATGACTCAGAGGATGCCCATACCTGAGTGGAAGTGGGAGCGCATTGCTATGGACTTTGTGGTAGGGTTGCCACGTACCTTGGGTAAGTTTGATGCTATATGGGTCATCGTGGATCGACTGACTAAGTCTGCACACTTTGTACCAGTTCAGACTACTTATAACTCAGAAAGGTTAGCCAAGATTTATATTCGGGAGATAGTTCGGTTGCATGGGGTTCCTATATCTATTATTTCAGATCGTGGCACCCAATTTACATCTCATTTCTGGCGGTCTATGCAGAAGGAGTTGGGCACTCGGGTGGATCTTAGTACAGCCTTTCACCCTCAGACTGATGGTCAGTCTGAGCGGACTATTCAGGTTCTTGAGGACATGTTGCGGGCGTGTGTGATTGACTTTGGTGGTCAGTGGGATCAGTTCTTGCCTTTAGCGGAGTTTGCTTACAATAATAGTTATCATTCGAGCATTGGGATGGCACCATTTGAGGCTCTGTATGGTAGGAGATGTCGATCTCCAATTGGCTGGTTTGATGCATTTGAGGTTAGACCATGGGGTACAGATTTGTTGAGGGAGTCTTTGGACAAGGTCAAGTTGATCCAAGATAGACTTCTCATGGCGCAAAGCAGGCAAAAGAGTTACGCAGATAGGAAGGTTCGTGATTTAGAGTTTATGGTTGGAGAGAGGGTTCTACTTAAGGTTTCACCCATGAAGGGTGTGATGAGATTTGGAAAGAAGGGCAAGTTGAGTCCAAGGTACATTGGTCCTTTCGAGATTGTGGAGCGTATTGGTGAGGTGGCATATCAGTTGGCTTTGCCACCTGGGTTGTCAGGTGTCCATCCTGTATTTCATATTTCAATGCTTAAGAAGTATCATCAGGGTGGTGATCATGTGATTCAATGGGATTCAGTGTTACTTGATCAGAATTTGACTTTTGAGGAAGAGCCGATCACCATTTTGGATAGGCAAATTCGGAAGCTAAGGTCCAAGGAGATTGCTTCAGTAAAGGTTCAGTGGAAGCATCGTCCAGTGGAGGAGGCTACATGGGAGACAGAGTCAGACATGAGGAGTAAATATCCTCATCTTTTTGAGCGTTCAGGTTAGCTCTTTTCTTTTCCGTTCGAGGACGAACGTTTGTTTAAGTGGTAGGTGATGTAACGACCCGCTTGGTCGTTTTGAAAACTAGGACTATTTTGACTCCTTTTGAATAATTAAAGGGGTATTTTTAAACTATTCGATAACTACGAGTATCTAGTTGATGAGAATTATTAAATAATTAAAATACAATTAGTTAAAAAGGACATATGTATAAATACTCCTTAAAATTGACTCATATAATTAAATATATAGTAGGTTATTTTAGAATATTGAAATAAAAGTTAAAAAAAAACCTATTGGAGACGAGCAAAACCAAATTGCTACGGCGACATTGATTTCCAGGTAAACAATCCAAATTTGTAAAGGTTTATGTGTAATTGTATGGTACACTTGCATTAATATAATAAAATAAGATTTTGAGGGGATTAAATTGTAATGTATAGTCACTGTAATGTTTTCTTTTTTAAACTATATGTGGCATATGATTATTTGATAATGGAGGCCAATGATTGCTTAATCATTGGATTCAATGGTTCTCATGCAATTATATGCATATTCCTTTACAAGTTAGACATTTGATAGTACAATTTGAAAGAAAACGAAAAAAAAAGAACGTGGTCTGCATTATCGTATTCCTTGGTTTCTTTATTAATTCTTATTTGTATTTATTTTATCAAATTATGATACTAGTTTTTGATATATTGAGATAGGTAATTAATTATTAGGTGTATATTATATGATTTAGCATTGAATCTAGGGTATTTGGAGAGGTTAAGGTTAAGTTCTTGGCTTGAAATTTAGCAATATGGAATCTTTGACATATAATTATAACAAGAGTAAGAGCTGATTGGATATATGAGTAAGCTTTGGAGTTTAGTTAGACATATAATAAATTGAGTACGTATGAACTCGCTTACTTACGAATATTGCATCATTAGTAGATCGTGAACGTTTCGAAATTTTGTAAAAAGGGAAGGAACTACTTTGAGGATTCGTGGCACGAGTTCGGCACTTGAGGTATGTTAAGACTTTTAGACTTGTTGAAGGACGTTTTCCTAATTAAAGATTAAAAATGAAAATAGACAAAGGGGTAAGGAGGAAAAGATGGTGGTCTCGTATCAATGGTGTGACGGGCATTGGTACGAGTACCGGTGTTATAAAAAGGAAAATTTCTATTATAGAATGTGGATTGAAATTTGAGAATGCCAAAGCATATGGGCATTAGCTGATATATTATTGAATTGAATTCCTTGTGTGATTGTGTTTTATTTATTTCACCCGTATAGTTGTGATAATTGAGGTGGTTATGTATTATGTTCATATTGATTGATTGAGATGCATCATCATCCCCTCTATTGAAATAATATTGTGCATATGCATAGACATGAGACTGAGTATAAGTTGGGCACGTGGAGATCGTCCGTGCTGGGGATGGTGAGATGTTAAGATTGTAATTTGGGCACGTGGAGACCGTCCGTGCGAAAATTGTTTGATATTATGATAGTGCGTTGAGATCGTCCGCACAGACACGTGGAGATCGTCCGTGTCGGTATATGGACCTCGCGAGTCCCCCATGGGTCATGAACTCTCGATGTATTTCCGAGGAGTATCATGTATATACGGTTGAGTGAGTACTGGGTATTCTGAGACATCATTACATGGCATCATATTGCATTGCATTTCATCCCATCATTCATTCTTGATGACTATATGTTTCGTTTGGTGTTTGGAAAATATTAAATGTTGATTTCCTTTATTGATGAAACTAAAATAGTAAGTGTAATATATATATATACTTGTACAATCTAAGAATTTATTTTCTTATATAACTCCCGTCACTACTTCTTCGTTGTCGGTCAATGAGACATACTGGGTACACGTGGTTTCGTACTCATACTACGCTTGTTGCACTCTTTGTGGTGCAGATTCGATTCCGAGTAGGAGCACATCTCGTGGAGCAAATTGAGTCCGGCTTGAAGTTCTTGGAGTTGTGGTGAGCTGCTTGGCTGTTCCGTGGCCCACACCTCCCTCTATCTTTACGTATTCTGTTATCAGTATTCAGACAGGATATCTTAGTCCTAGATTGTAGATTTGTTTCAGATTGTCATTTTAGTTTCAGACTTGCATCGTATTATAGAAGCTCTTGTACTTAAGACACCAATTCTTGGGGTGATATATTTTATCTTCCGCATTTCGTACTTATAAGTAACCCAATGTTGGAGATTCTTGCTAAGTGTTAGTCTTTTTACTCATTTGTTGATTTAGTTGGGTTAATATGTTGGGTTGGCTTACCTATTGGTTGGGAACATAGGTGCCATCACGACTTGCAAATTTGGGTCGTGACATATAAGCCTTTTAATGAGAACAATTTTTGAGTTAATTTCTGATCATAATAGTTCTTATCTCGTATTTAGTTCAGAAACTTGAACCATTTAAAAAGTTGTTAAGAGAAGTCCAGCCCATTTGTTATATCTTTTAAGTGAAAGCCCAAGTTTTTTGATGGGTGGCCCATATATTTTTGGGCTTTTGTTGACTCTTCTAGAAGTCTTGGGCAGCTGATATTGGCAGCTGGTTTTTGGGTTTTGGACGTGTGGAAAGAAATGAGAGAAGGGATAGATAGAGAGAAAAACAGATTTTTGGAGAGAGGGTTGAGAGAAAAGGTTGCTGGTTTTTTCTGGACAGCGAGACAAAAATTCAGCTTGCCGGAGATCCGGACCGTGGGATCGTTTTGAAATTTTACAGCTGGTTGACAACACATAAGCACTACATCTTGACCGTTCAGATCGTCAATCGGAGAGTTCTTGATCGTCTGTTATTGCAGCTGGTGTAATCTGCAATTTTTTGGGTGATATTTCCCAATTTCTCTTCTCTTTTTGTGTTGACTCTTATGTATGTTGTTGTTGGTGGGCTGTGACATCTTGTATAACTGATTTGGGTGTTTTTACCCTCATTTGCATAATAAGAGAAGAAGAAGGGTGGACTCCAACAAGTCCGTGGTTTTTTATCCTTCATACCGAAGGGGTTTCCACGATAATTCGTGTGGTCACTTGCATATTTATAATTCATATGGTGCTTGTGATTTATTGATTGTGTTGATTGATTGAGCTTGGGAATATAGTGGTGAATTTCTTTTGGTAAATTAGTGAAGTATATTTGGTGGATGTCTTGAAGTCGATCCTAGTAGGTGTGTATCCTACTTGTGTTGTTTTGTGTCTCCCCCTACATTGGTATCAGAGCAGAGGGAGTGTTAAACCATAGACATGGAGCATGGAAATAACTCTATGGTTAAACTGACATCACAACAAATTATTCCATTTTGGCGTCCGTGATGGAAGATTTGCTATATTGCAAGGATTTGTTTGATCCAATTGATGTGGATAAAACAAAGAAAGATGACCAGCCCACTAAGCCAGAGAAGATGATAGAAAAAGAATGGAAAAAAAAGTTGAAGAGAAAGACCTTGGGGACAATTAGACAGTGGATTGATATTAGCATATTCAATCATGTATCCCAGGAGACTGAGCCGCTTGAACTATGGAGAAAATTGGAGGGTCTTTATGAGAGGAAAGACCGCTCATAACAAGGCCTCGTTGATTAAGAGGCTTGTTAATCTCAAGTTGAAGCCAGGGAAGTCTGTTTCTGAGCATCTTAGCGACTTTCAAGATATATAACAAGTTGACTGTTATGAAAATTGTTCTTGATGATGGTTGCAGGCTTTATTCTCTTGAGTTCTTTGCCAGACAGTTGGGAAACTTTGGTTGTGTCCTTCAGCAACTCAGCTCCAGATGGTACGCTTTCAATTGGATGTCATCAAAGAGAGCATGTCAAATGAAGAGCTTAGAAGAAAAGGAGATGGTGTTGATATTTGATATTTCGCGGCACTGTGGTAGAGAATAGAGAAGAAGCAAGAGTAGAGGTCCCCAAAGGGCGTGGCAAGTCAAAGTATAGGTCAAAGTCCAAGGATGGGAAGAGAACCTACAATATGCCACTTATTGTAGAAAGCCGGGCCACATCAAAAGTTTTGCTACAAGTTGAAAAGAGACCAGCAAAATAAGAAAAATGACCCCATAAAGAGGGTGATGACAAGAATACAGCTGCTACAACTTCTAGTTCTGATGATCGTGTTTCTTTGATTGTGCTATTGGAGAATGTTGTCATGTTGATAGTTCTGACACTGAATGGCTTATTGATACAGGCGTTCCTATCATTGTGTTTCCTAATAAGGAGTACTTTATTGACTACCGAACTGGAGATTTTGGTAGTGTGAAGATGGGGAACCAGAGCTCAGCAAGTATTGTTGGCATTGGAGATATTCGAGTCCAAACCAATGTTGGGTGCTATTTGACGTTGAGAGATGTTCGCCACATTCCAATTTACGCCTCAATTTATTGTCTGCTAACGTACTTGATGAAGAGGGTTACAAGCACACTTTGGTGAGGGTAAATGGAAATTGACTAAGGGTTCCTTGACTGTTGCTCGTGCAAGCTTTGTTGCACATTGTATAAGACACACCTGAAAGTGTGTAGTGGTGAGTTGAATGCTATTGAGGAGAAAAATTCTCCTAACTTATGGCACCGAAGATTGGGGCATGTTAGTGAGAAGGGTATAAAGCTGGTGGCTGGTAAGTCTTCTTATTCCTGCTGATGTTACTATTTCACTTGACCTTGTGATCATTGTTTAGCAGGAAAGCAACACAGAGTTTCTTTTCCGAGGACATCTACAAGAAAGAAGAAAGTGAAGTGAGTTGGTTTACTCTGATATGTGGATGGTCCCATAGAGGTGAATCACGTGTGGTAACAAATACTTTGTTACTTTTATTGATGATGCTACTCGGAGAAACTTGGGTTTATATGATGAAGCACAAAAGTGAGGTGTTCGGTATCTTCCAGAAGTTTCATGCAATGGTTGAAAGGGAGAAACAGATTGCAAACTGAAGCGTCTTCGAACTGATAATGGAGGTGAATACACTTCAAATGAGTTTTAAAGCATATTTTAAGATATGGCATTCGACATGAGAGAACAGAAACCGGGTACCCCAAAACACAATGGCGTGTGAGAGAGGAATGAACAGAAACAATTATTGAGAAAGTGAGATGCATGCTTAGAATGTCCAATCTTCCTAAGTCATTGTGGGGTTGAAAACAGTTGGAACTGCTGTGTATTGATAAATAGAGCACCATCAGTTCCTTTGGAGTTTGATATTCCCGAGAGAGTTTGGTTTGGGAAAGACCCCTCTTATTCTCACTTGAGGGTGTTTGGATGCAAGGCTTTTATGCATGTGCCGAAGGAACATAGATTGAAGCTTGATTTTCAAGACTTCTCCTTGTGTGTTTGTTGGATATGGTGATGAAGAGTTTTGTTACAGACTTTATGATCCAGCAAAGCAAAAAGTTGTGAGAAGTAGAGATGTTGTCTTTATGAGCACGAGATGGGTTTTCATCTCTTGGTGCTGATAAGTTATTATTCTAATTTCTCTCATGATGTTATTGATATGCCCATGCCTCATGTTTCTGCTGCAAGATGATCAATTAACAGGTGATGCTCCAGAGAAGGTCATGAAATTGCTCATGACACGACCATATTGAGAGGTACAACCTGATTTGTTTGTACCACAACTGATGATGAAGCTGAGCTGTAGATGTTCAACATGGAGAGTCTTCTAATCAGGGGGAGAAAGAAATCCAGCCCACAGGTAGAAGAGCCAACCACTTAGAAAATCGACCAGAGTTCGTAACCTTCAAGACTTTATCCAGTTCAGAATACATCCTAATCACTGATGAGAGGGAGCCTGAAAGCCTTCAAGAGGTCTTGTCACATTCAGACAAAGACCATTGGCTCAAGGCTATGCAAGAGGAGATGGATTCTTTGAAGAAGAATGAAACCTATGACTTGGTGAAGCCTCCAAAAGGGAAGAAAGTCTTGAAGAACAGGTGGTTGTTTAAGAACAAAAAGTTGACAACAAGCTAGTGAAGCGGAAGGCAAGATTAGTGGTGAAGGGATGCCATCAGAAAAAGGGCATCGACTTCGATGAGATCTTTGCACCAGTGGTGAAGATGACTTCCATTCGTATAATTTTGGGACTAGCTGCCTGTTTGAATCTTGAACTTGAACAACTTGATGTTAAAACTGCTTTCTTACATGGTGATTTGCATAAGGAGATTTACATGGAGCAGCCGGAAGGATTTGAAGTTAAGGGAAAAGAGAATTTTGTTGCAAGTTGAAAAAGAGTCTCTATGGACTCAAGCAAGCACCAAGGCAATGGTATCACAAGTTTGATTCCTTCATGAGTAGTAATGAGTACAAGCGGACTACTGCAGATCCTTGTGTGTATTTTAGAAAATTCTCTGAAGGTGACTTCATTATCCTTTGCTTGTATGTTGATGATATGTTGATTGTGGGACAAGATGTTGAGATGATTTGCAGGTTGAAAGAGGATTTGTCAAAGTCCTTTGATATGAAAGATTTGGGTCCTGCGAAGCAAATTCTTGGTATGGAAATTGCTCGTGATAGAAAAGCTGGTAAGCTTTGGTTGTCACAAGAAAAGTATATTGAACGGGTGCTTGAAAGGTTCAATATGAAGAATGCCAAGCCAGTTAATACACCACTTGCAGCCCATTTCAAGTTGAGCAAGCGTTGTTGTCCTACAACCGATAAAGAAAAGGAAAGTATGTCTCATATTCCTTACTCCTCTGTTGTTGGTTCATTGATGTATGCCATGGTGTGTACAAGACCGGATATAGCACATGCTGTTGGATTGGTTAGCAGATACTTGGCAAATCCGAGCAAGGTTCATTGGGAATCTGTAAAGTGGATCTTAAGATATTTGCGAGGCACATCAAATCTGAGTTTGTGTTTTGGAAGTGGTGAGCCTATTCTTGAGGGACTTACGGATGCTGACATGGCTAAAGATCTTGATAACCGGAAGTCTACCTCGGGTTACTTGTTCAAATTTGCAGGGGGAGCCATTTCATGGCAATCCAGGCTACAGAAGTGTGTAGCGTTGTCTACAACCGAGGCAGAATATATAGCAGCAGTGGAAGCAAGCAAAGAAATGCTTTGGTTAAAGCGTTTCCTTCAAGAGTTAGGATTGAAGCAAAGCGAGTATGTTGTGTTTTGTGATAGTCAAAGTGCTATGGACTTGAGCAAAAACAGCATGTACCATGCTCGCACAAAGCATATTGATGTGAGATATCATTGGTTGCGTGTTGTCATTGAAGAACAACTAATGAAGTTGAAGAAGATTCACACCAACAAGAATGGTGCTGATATGTTGACAAAGGTGGTCCCTCGAAGCAAGCTTGAATTTTGTTCCAAGCTTGCAGGTATGTCTTCTTGATGACCTTTTATGTTTGGTCTCCCCGAACTGGGCTGGAGGGGGAGATTGTTAAGAGAAACCCAACCCATTTGTTATATCTTTTAAGTGAAAGCCCAAGTTTTATTGATGGGTGGCCCATATATTTTGGGCTTTGTTGACTTCTTCTAGAAGTCTTGGGCAGCTGATATTGGCAGCTGGTTTTTTGGGTTTTGGACGTGTGGAAAGAAATAGAGAGAAGGGAGATAGAGAGAAAAACAGATTTTTGGAGAGAGGGTTTGAGAGAAAAGGTTGCTGGTTTTTCTGGACAGCGAGACAACATTTCAGCTTGACGGAGATCCGACCGTTGGATCGTTCTGAAATTTTCACAGCTGGTTGACAACACATATCACTACATCCTGACCGTTCAGATCGTCAATAGGAGTTCTTGATCGTCTGTTATTGCAGCTGGTGTAATCTGCGTTTTTTGGGTGATATTTCCCAATTTCTCTTCTCTTTTTTGTGTTGACTCTTATGTATGTTGTTGTTGGTGGGCTGTGACATCCTTGTATACTGATTTGAGTGTTTTTACCCTCAATTTGCATAATAAGAGAAGAAGAAGGGTGGACTCCAACAAGTCCCGTGGTTTTTTATCCTTCATACCGAAGGGGTTTTCCACGTATAAATCTCGTGTGTCACTTGCATATTTATAATTCATATTTGCTTGTGATTTAATTGATGTGTTGCTGATTTGAGCTTGGTTAATATAGTGGTGAATTTATTTTGGTAAATTAGTGAAGTATATTTGGTTGATTGTCTTGAAGTCGATCCTAGTAGGTGTTGTATCCTACTTGTGTTGTTTTGTGCCTCCCCCTACAAAAGTCACCATAAAATAGTCTAAATTTTAACTTTCATCTGATCAAGAGTAATGTTGTACTTCTTTCAGAAAACAAGAAACCGTGTTTTGAAGCAGTGAATACCTACTGCACTGGATATTTACTCTAAACCATATAAATCATTGGCGGATTTTTTAAAGTAAAGGACTACAAATCGAGAAGATTTGCAAATCAAATCTCTCGCTTGATACTTGATCAACTATTGTTGCGGTCTTAAGAGTACCTTCATTTTCTTTTTAATTAGCTATATTTCTTCTTAAGTGCTTGTCATGCTAGTTTTTTATTTTTGTTTATAATGGTTGTGCACCTAGGGGTAATATATATATATATGGTGGTTGGTGGGGAAGATGAGTGTATGTCCTTATTATGTTTCTTCTCTATAGCTAATTGAAGTATAATGTCCTACTAATGATGTTTGTTCTAGACTCTTCGATTTGTTCTCGTCTTCAAAGTTTTCATAGTTGATGTGAGTACGTGGATTGTGAGTTGTTGTGTTTTAGATCTTGTACTGTTTTAATGAAACAATGGCTAGTTGAAATTTTTTTATAGCTTTTTTCTCTGTTTCAAAATAACAAGTTTCATTCATGTTTGCCTGATGAGATTGGGATGCTGAAAAATGTGATTCTGTTTCATATAAGTTATAATGAAATGGTGGGCACTTTACCTCATAGCACTGGAGAGATGGTGAGCTTGGAGCAGTTGAATTTGGGTCATAATATATTTTCAAGAAAGATTTTTAGCAACATATGTACACTTCCAAATTTGGAGAATTTTGTCAATGATCACAACTACTTTTCAGAAGAGAGTCCAGTTTGTCTAAACTCGTATTTGGGCTATCTCTGTATGTTATATTCCTTCTGTTCTTGTTTATGTGACATAGTTTAAACTAAGATGGAGTAAGACTGAAAATTGCTCTGAAATATATGGCTGATCAGTAGCTTCATGTGCATATTTTTGGAGAAAGCGCATATTTTTAGGTTCCTGTGGCTGATTAGTAGCTTTCCCCAACCATTGTTGAACCATAGAGTGTCTAAATTTCATTATTTATGTGTTAAAGAATTATACTTATTTTTTGTTTCAGAAAATGAAAATTTCTGAGCGTCAACAATAGATGGTAGATAGACTTATTCACGATCAAGCGGGATATACTGATGAATTTGTAAATGGTATAGATGATTTTATTAAATTTGCTTGTTGTCACCAAACGTACTTCTCTGAAAAAGTTATAAGGTTTCTTTGTAAGCCTTGTAAAAAATATGAAGCACCTACACCCAATGAAGTTAATGTGCACGTTTTTCAAAAAGCGTTCACACCAAGATATTGGTATTGCAAGTCTCATGGATAGGAAGCACCCTCGTGTATTTTGAATAAATAGATCAATTTGGATGCTTCAAGCAGTCATCAAGAATGTGACTTTGACGTGCCCTAAAACAGTCAATATAACATTCTAGGAAAAACTTATGAACACGTAAATAGATATGAAGGCATGGTTTTTGAGTGCAGGTGGTGTCAAATTTAGACATCAAGTTGAAGTTAATGTAGAAGAATCTCCAAATATGGATGCCACCAGATTTTACAAAGTGTTGAATTCAACTCAGAATCCCCTCTGGCATGGATGCAAATAAAGAGTTGGTTGTGACTGTTAGAATGATGAGTATTAAATCTGAATACAATATGTCACATAATGTTTTTAATGCAATGACTTAATTAATGAAGTAGACAAGTCATCCAGATAATAAGATTCCTCTTGATTACTATCGAGTGAAGATGCTACTGTCTGGTCTTGGTCTAACTAGCCAAAAAATTGATTGTTGTGTTAATGGATGTATGTTATATTTACAAGGCTGATAAAGAAATAATAAAATGTAAGTTTTGTAAAGAACCTCACTCTAAAAAGTGTGCGGGAAAGAAGGGTAAGATAGATTTCACACAAGACAATGCATTACCTGCCACTTATTCCTAGGCTTCAATGACTATATGCTTCGATGAAAACAACTGAACACATGAGGTGGCACTATGAAAATCGTAGGGAAGAAATGTATTGTGTAACCCTTGTAATGGATAATCATGGAAAAGTTTTGATCAAACTTATCCAGATTTTGCTGTAGATCCTAGTAATGTTAGGCTTGGTCCTTGTTATGATGATTTTACTCCTTATATCCAATAAAGTTCACCATATTCTTAGTGGCAAGTAATTGTTACACCCTACAATATATCTCCTAATATTTGTATGGCTACCCATATATATGTTCTTAACATTGATCATTCCAGGTCCTCATAACCCATAGAAGAAAATTGATGTCTATCTTCAATCGTTAATAGATGAATTGTAACAACTATGGAAGGATTGTGCAGTAACTTATGACATGTCCAAGAAACAAATTTTCTCATGAGAGCAACATTAATGTGGACAATAATTAATGACATGCTTATGGCATGCTGTCGGGATGGAGAGCAACAGGTAAATTAGCTTGTCCAAATTGTATGGAACAAACAAAAACTTTCAGTTTGACTATTGGAAGTAATATTTCTTGGTTTGATTATAACCGACAATTCTTGCTTCTCAATCATGATTTTGGAAGAAACAAAAATTCTTTTTATAGAGGGAGAGAGGAAAAATCTAGACCTCCTCCTAGGTTAACGGAAGAAACAAGAAATATTTTTATAAATGTATGCTCTATTTTGGTTTTTTCTTTATAATATTTAGTCATATAATTAATTTTTATTAAATTTATTTTAGCATGACTTAATAATTATAAATTATGACCATTTTCATTCTGATTTATTAATTTCCCATATTTGTTTCACTAGTATGATATTGTTGTGTAATTTGCAATATTTGTTTTACTATAATGTTATTGTTGTGTAATTTGCAATATTTGTTTTGTGTGATTTCATTTTTATTTTATATTGACTATTTTAGTGTCATCACTCATTTTTTATTTTGTGTTTTTTTTTTACAAACATCTAGAGTTGTATTTTGGCATGACTAAAGAAGAAATTGAATTACAAGTTAAGCATATGTTTGTATGAATACTTAACCCAAGTAATTCGGAAAAAAATTGAGATTGACAAACTCAAATTTTATTAGTTAGACTTCATTTATAAGTTTAAAATTTTGACTTAAATGATTTTGTTTGGTATTTGAATAACCGAACCAATCCAGCCAATGTACCCACTATTTGGAAGTAGGAATTTGAGTCATTTATTTTAGGCGACACAACTTTGCCCATGAAGCCTAGTTGATTATTCTCTTCATAATCGTAATTGGCATAATTTGCATGGCAAGTAATTCATACATGCATGTATTATAGGAATAATATTGTTTTCAAATGTCCAGACAAATGTATGCAATTGTGCAAGTAATATAGTGACTCTAAAAGAGCTGAAATATCAAACCCAAATAACTTATGATTAATCTATATTTAATTAGGCTAAGTCCACGATTTAATGCCAGTGTATCTCAAAAGTTTGGATTTTGTTTATAGCTATGATTATAAATAAAAAGTAAGTAACAATGATCAACTTCAATTTCAATGTTTAAACAATGAAGGGGACAATTTCAGGGCGACAAACATTCTAAGAATTCATGCATCACATCACTTTCATAGATTTTATAAGTTTATCAAATTACTGATTTATAAGATGGGAAAAGATATAAATCACCCTCGACCTTGTCTCGAAAAGTCAGTTCCACATTTAAGTCAGGGGCGGAGCTACAGGTATGGAAGGGTGGTCAGTCGAACACCCTTCGTCGAAAAATTATACCGTTTATATAGGTAAAATATTGTCTAATATTGGGATACCCTAAGTCAAGAAATAGTCTAGTGGTCTGGTAAGCGTGTTCATTTATGTGCAAAAGGTTTTGATCCTAAGTTGCAACATTTTTGTAAACACATTTTTTTTTAATTTTCCACCCAGTGTCCGGAGTTCATATTAGAGCTCAGACTAAATCCGTATCGCGTACTATAGGAACAATTTGGGGGTGACGCTCCCAACAAGATTTTCTCCATACCTAGGCTCGAACCCGAGACCTTTGGTTAAGGGTCCCACCAAGACACCACAACCCATGTTGGTCTCTCTTATCATTTATGTGTCAAAGGTCTGTGGTTCGATCCTCACTTGCAACATTTCTTAAACGCACTCTCTTTTCAAACAAAAAGATAACAGCTAAATAGTTGCCATGTATCTTCTTTATGTTTCTGGCCTTAAATTGATTAACCTAATAATTACGATTTTATCATTTTCTATATATTTTTCATCTGTATTAAATGAATTATTAGGTATACACATTCTCAAGATATTTTTTAAAAGATAAAATTAATGATTATTATCTACTATTATACTTTTTGTTATTTCTAAACTATATTATTAGAAAATGTAAAATAGTTAAAGAATCTTATTAAAATAAAAGGTAAATATGGAAAAAAAGTTTTGATAATTCTCTCGAACTTTGAAAGATTCAGTTATTTTGAATAACAAAAAAAGTCTCAACAATTCATTTCATATGAACTAGAGGGAGTATATTCAAAGCAAAAATTGTTTTTGTTGACTTTTGTCCATTAGTTTTGATTTATACAGTTGATAGTTTTATAATTTTAAGTTTTCGTATGATTTAGTTGTTAAGTGATCTTTAATTTAAGAATTCTGATGATTTGAATCTGATGATTTGAGAATTCTGAAGCATGTGGCTATGGTGGGAATTGGGCCTTCAATCCCTTCAATATTTATTGATGATAATACTTTTCGAGCTGATATGATTGAAATTAATTCAAATAATTATATGGATTGGTTGAACTCAAAGGACAAGGAATCAGTTATCTACATAGCATTTGATAGTTACTCCGAAATATCAATTCAATTTATGGAGGATATTGGTCACGGATTGCTGAAATGTGGGAGGATATTCTTGTGGGTGATTAGGGAAGGATATGTGTGGCAGCGGAACCGGTACCTACCGGTTCCCGGTCCGGTCCGTCCTGATCCGGTTCGAGATATATTAGCAATGCAAGCGTCGTCGGTAGCTTCGGAAGGCGTCTTTAGTGCAGCAAGGTTCAACTTGGAGAACATAGGCATTCACTAGCAGCTGACAGCTTGGAGATATCGGTATTATTTCGAGATTGGATTAATGCCGAGAGAAGAAATTTGGGTCGTGAACCTCTACCGACCAAATTTCAAGATGACGTTGATGAAGTAATGCAGGATTATAGTGACGAAGGGATTGAAGCAATGGAAGATCTTTCTATTCAACCTATTCCCGAACATGTTACTAAAGAAATGTTGAATGATTTACGAAGGGATTTATATGGTGGCACCAACTATTAATTCAAACTAATATTTTTGTAAATGTAATTGTAATATCAAATATATATTAATAAAAATATAGGCTATTCGCCTTAATTTGTTTTTTAATATTGTTGTATTAAATTTAATTTTTGATATAGTCATCAATTAAATTTTATAACTTTAAAGTTTAAATTCAAAAATTTCAAACTTTAAGAATTTGAAATTTAAATTTTATAAATTTAAAATTTGAATTTAAAATTTTCATACTTTAAATGTTTGAATTTAAAGTTTGAAAATTTAAATTTGAAACTTTAAAATTTTGAAAATTTTAAATTAAAACTTTAAAGTTTATAACTTTAAAGTTTGAAATTTAAATTTAACTTTAAAATTTGAATTTAAAATTTTGAAATTAAGTTTGAAAATTTAAATTTATAACTTTAAAGTTTGAAATTTAAATTTTTAAATTGCTTAATTATTATAATAAAAATTAGATTCAATTAATTTTTTTTTAAATCCGGTTCGTCCCGGATACTGGTCCGGTCCGGTCCGGTATAGTACCAGTTTACTATCGGACCGGGACGGAACAATATTTATTTTACCGATTTCCCGGACCGGTCCGGTTCTGGTTCCGGAACTATACCGGTACACACAGTACCGTTCCGTACCAGTTCCGGTAATTACCAGTCCGGTTTTGCTGGTTCCGGTACCACTGCCAGCCATAGGGAAGGACAAGGAGGGGTTAAGGTGGAGGGCAATTTTAGTTGAAAAGACTAACTTGAAAAGGAGGAGAAGATACTTAGTTGGTGCGCGTAAGTGGATGTTCTAAAACACCCTTATGTTGGTTGTTTTTTTACTCACTATGGATGGATTTCAATTTTAGAGAGCATTGCATCTAAGGTACCTATCGTGACATGCCTACTCTGGAACAATCAAGTTTGTAATGCATAACTCATTCAATATATTTGGAAGAATGGTGTTAGAGTTAATATTAGTGAAGGCGGTGTCGTAAAAAGAGATGAGTTCAATAGATGTATCACGATTGTGATGGGGGACGGTGAAGAAGGGAAAGAATTAAGAAGAAATGTCAAGAATTGGAGTGATTTAGCTAAGGAAGCTATGAAGGAAAATAGTACTTCAAATGTGAATCTCAAGACTTTTGGGAATGAGATTTTACTTGGTCATAATGAGTACTAAATCACTTATGAATAGATGACTTCAATAATATAGCAAGTCAATAAGACTTTTTAAGAGTTTTTTTTTTCGTTTCAGAAAAAATAGTGTATTTCTTCGAAATTATTCGTAATGGATTTATTTTCTTTGTTTCTGAAATACTTATATTAGTTTCTTTCTTACTTTAAATTTTTATTTTTATTGATAATATTGTTTCACTTTTAGTCTTTTTAAGAAAATTATGTTAATTTATTTTTTTTAAAAAAGTGTCCTTTAATTTATATATTTTTTAAAATTTTACACACATGAAATACTATGTGCACAAACATAAAAAATTTAATTGGTTTAAGGTGTCACATCAGCACAAAAGGTGCACGAATATAACAAAAAAAATTAGTTCAACGGATAATAGGAGCCTAATAAGTTAACATAAAATATATTTGGCAAGACACTATTTTGACGTGAAATGACACGAGCAACAAATTTCAGATAATTTGAGGTATTTTCGTAAACTCTCTAAAAACCTAAGGGTGATTTGGTAAGTTCATTAATTTTGTATACCCCAATTACCATCAAAAGGAAAAAAACTACTCTTTAAATAAAACCACTTTTGAAAAGTAGCATATAATTATTACTTTTTCGTTCACATTGTCCAAGAGGTGGCTGACCATATTTATGTGTGAAGTTCCATTTATATTGTGTCATGTGCAAGTGTTGGGTACCATTTCAGAAAATGACCCAAATTCATTTTTCTTTCTCTTATTTAGATGATTTTTTCTCTTTCTTATCTTTTTTTTACTTCTTTTTCTTTGACTTTTCTTTTCAAATTAATGTTCCAAATTTCTCTACTTCCATACTAGTATAATATTATTCAAAGAAATATGAAATCCAAAAAGAAAATATTCATTCTATTTCTAACATTTTAATATTATTTTTCATCTTAAAATTAATTATTTATATTACTAAAAATAATTAGATAAAATTATTTGTTAATTTACGAAATATAATTAATTAAATTTTTAATGACACTTTTTGTCTTCTTTTAAGTGTAAATAAATTTTATAAATTTTTAAAAAATAAATTTAAATTAGTAATTTCAAAAAGAAAATATAAAGGAAAGAGAATTAATGTTCTTGATCAACAATTACATAAGTTTTGATACTAATTTCATGAAATAAAAAAAAAGCATCCATAAATACCTGTACAAATACGTATTATTTCCGTCAATTTATACGATATATATTATTCTTGAAATTCAAGCTAGGTGAAATTTTTCATCACTTTAACTTTTTTTATTTTTCTTGCTATTTAATTTTTGTTGGCTTCTCAAAAATATACGATACTATAAAATTTTGATAAGGTACATCTATATAGGATCCTTAAAAAAGCAAATGATGCATTATCTAAGAATTTAATTATTTTAAAGAAATATGAAAAATTATTTCCAACGATTTTATTATTTTCTTACAATTTTAAAGATTTAACGACGATATATTAAGATGTCTAATCAATTAAATTACGATTCATATCAATAAGGAAAATCACTATGAACATTATCAAAATAAAATTACAAAATAAACTACAAAGTAAATGCAATAAAATTTGATTATTATAAAACAAACACATGAATACTAACAAAGAGAATTTTTTTGTTCAAGTTTGAATAAGGTTATATATAAAATCATTACGGACCATTTATTAATAAAATAATAGAATTAAAAAATTTATCCTAAAAAATCAACGTCTATTCTTTTTTCAACGAACACATAAATATGATATTTGCATGATCAAGTTACAATTGTGTAACACAATTAGCTATGGTACATGTCAATCTTTGATCAATTTATTTTAACATTTTAAGGGTGATTAAACTATATTTATTGATAACATCTCATTTTAATCTTCCTTGAGATATTCATTAAACAATTGATATAACGATACTAAATAAATTTTCTTTCGTAATTATGACCGAATTCTATTTCAGCGCGAATAGTTAAAGTTTAAGCGAAAATAGTCAATAGGTCACGAGTTAGAATCCAGATTAGGTCCCAATTCAAACTATATTTTTTTCTAAAATTAGACTCTTTGATGTTTTTAAGATTTTAATAATTTTTAATATTTTTTTTTTGGTAAATAAGATTGTAAAAGTATATATTTGGATCCTTTTCAAATTGAAGATTTTTTTGTTATTATAGTCGAATCATTATAATGAAAATAAATGTAAAGGATATAGTATTATATGAGTTATATTCCCTCACAAATTTTTAAAATTAGACTCTTTGAAACTTTTTAAATTTAAACAATTTTTAATTACATGTTTTTTTGGTAAATAAGATTGTAAAAACATATATTTGGAATCATTTCACAAATATTGAAAAATTTCATTATTATAAGTCGAATCGATATTATGAAAATAAATATAAAGGATATAGTATTATATGAGTTATGTTCCCTCACAAATTTTAAAATTAGACTCTTTGAAATTATTAAAATTTAATTAATTTTAATCTCTTTTTTTTGGTAAATAAGATTGTAAAACTATATATTTGGATCCTTTTCAAAAAAATTGAAGATATTTCATTATTATAAGTCGAATCATTATGATGAAAATAAATGTAAAGGAGATAATATATATGAGTTATGTTCTTTCACAAATACAAGTCAATTGATGTGATTAAATATGTATGATCAAGTTATAATTGTGCAATACAATTTGTTATGTTACATGTCAACCTTTGATCAATTTATATTTACATTTTAGGGGTTATTAGACTATATTTTTTGCTAATATATCATTTTAAATTCTCTAGTTATATTCAGTAAACAACTGATATAAAGAGATTAAATTAATTTTCTTTCGTAGTTATGATCAAATGCTATTGAGGAGCGAATGGTTAAAGCTTAAACAAATAGTCTATAGGGCACGAGTTTGAACCTAGGTTAGATCCCAATTTTAGGTATTTTTGCAAAAAAAAAAAATAAGACTCTTTGAAGTTTTTATTATTTAAATAATTTTTAATATAGGCTGAATATCAAAAATCATTTTCAAACGGCCTAGAGCATCTGTGGGAAGGTCAGTTTCACTAAAGTAGGTTTCGTAACTCTGAAGAGTGTATGCATGCTTGGCTAGCACACCTTGCTCTTCAATGTCTGCTAGTCATTACATGCTAAATATTTATAGATACTCTTTCAAATATTTTTGATATTTTATTTCTGTAGTTATCCAGAAAGGATCTGGAGCAGTAGTTGTATTAATAATGTATTTGTCTAGATTAGTATGGGCTTTAGTCAACCTAACAAAATAAGTACCCGCTTTGTATGCCTCTAGATTTTCCTAGACAAACGTAGGTAGAACTTCCAAGCAGCAAAAATAGTTGGCTTGCGCCATATTAGTGTTTTTCACTTTGTGTTATCAAAATCAGAAGTTACTGATTGTAATAAATTATTCAGAAACACGAAGTAACTGGAATTTATCGAATAAGTAAGCAAGATTAACAGAAATATTATTTCAGAAAATACTTAAAAAAAACGTACCAGAAATTGAAACAACGTTTTAGTTATGAAGAAGATCAAGTCCACTGAACTCACAGTGTCCCCTTAATGAAATTATTCCCCTCTAGTATCCGAGTTTGATTTGGAATATAACCTCCCAGGGTAAAATAATCTTAATCAGTTGAGTGTACATACCAAAAATTCTACTGTCAGCGAATCAATCCATAGCAGGAAAGTACACGAAGAAAATGTGTTTTGAAGAAGAAGGAAGATCAGAAATTTTTTTGAAAATATTCTAAAGACTGACTGGTTTATAGGCAAGAAGTATATATTCTGAAAAGTTGCAACCCTTTCAGAATTGACACGACCATTAATGAAAGGTTGCAAACTTTCAAATGGTATTGACTGTTCTTGAAAGTTGCAACCTTTCAGAACAGTCATGGCGGGAATTTTAAATATAACAGAAGATAAATGGGTCACGCGCGCGGATCCGAGTCGGGTCGGGTTAAGTAAAAAGTTGAAAATATTTCGGTTAACTTCTGTTATCAACTAATTAATTGAAAATATTTTTTTATCAACTAATTAATTGAAAATATTTTTTGGCCATTTAATTAATTAAATAAATAATTAAAATAAATTTTATCCAAATAATAATCTCTCAATCGATCATTTGCCAAAGCCGAAGCCGAAGCGAGCGACCGGCGACGCCGACGGCGCGAGGGGGTCCGTCTTTCCAACCCTTTTAACAATTAATAGGAGTGTTTATGTATTTAAGCTCTCCTATTTTCCTTTCCATTACCGATGAGGGACAATTGTCTTTTTTATTAAAGCATAAGAGGACTTTTCAAGTTCTCAACTTTTAAAATTCCTATCCTTCCCTCTATTTCTCATCAATTCTTGCTACATACCCAAAAATCCCCCACATTGATGGGGAATGGTTATAACATAAGAATGCACGGACAATTGTGTATTTTACAAGCAAGGATTAATTGCATCTGGATAAGTAGGTTTCCCCTTGGACTTTCCGTCGTAAACATATGTCGTATATACTCGGTCAATCGGTAGATGTGATATCTTTGAACCGTCGAGCTTTGGTGTATACCTAGACAACCATATGTCATACAATTAACCCTTTGCTATTTATGATTCTTACGGTTGTGTTCGTTTCAGCCATGAACACCTCCTAGTTTCATGAGTGTATAGAGAATAGACTTATGACATAAAATTCTCTTTGAAGCGGCTTCCTCTTCAAACTCGCATAGGTGATTTCTAACCGTGTCATCTCGTAGATACACTATTTGGTCAAATCTACCAAACTTAGCAAATCATTGAAAACTTTAAGCTTTATTACCTCATTAACAAGCCTTAAAGTCTTAACATTTTCCTGAACATTGTCTTCATCATGAGAATGGATTGAGTTAATTGACAATGTCGAACCGTCAGCCACAACTTTATTTTTCTCCTTGAATCTAGCTCTTGGGATCTCCAGTCTGCTAGATAGAGTTACCGTCATGCTGACTTGTCCTAAGCCGTAAACCCATTTCCTTAGATGATCTTTCAACTGTCTCTCTCACTAGGCCTTTCATTAGTGAATCTAACACATTATCACTTGACTTTACATAGTCAATTGTGATAATTCCACTAGAGAGCAGTTGTATTACGTTGTTATGTCTCCGTCGTATATGATGAGACTTCCCGTTGTACATAACGCTCCCTACCCTACCTATTGCTGCTTGACTATCGCAATGTATGCAAATTGGTCCAACAGGTTTGGGCCAGAATTGAATATCCTCTAGGAAATTATGGAGCCATTCCGCTTCTTCATGAGCCTTATCCAAATCAATGAATTCAGATTCCATTGTGGAGCAACCCATACATGTCTGTTTGGACGATTTCCAAGAGACTGCCCCTCCACCAAGTATGAACACATAATCACTCGTGGATTTTACATCATTTGACCCGGTGATCCAATTTGCATCACTATATCCTTCAATTATAGTAGGATATTTATTATAATGCAAAGCACAATGTTGTGTATATTTTAGATAACCCAACACACGTTTCATAGCCATCCAGTGAGTTTGATTTGGATTACTAGTGTACCGACTCAATTTACTAATAGCTTATGCTATATCTGGTCGCGTGCATTTCATAATATGCATCAAACTTGCCTAACACTCAGGCATATTCCAATTGAGAATCACTTTGGCCTTCATTGTTTTTAAATCTACATCTTAAATCAATTGGAGTTTTTACCACATTGAATTCAAGTATTTGAACTTATACAATACTTTTTCAATATAATGAGATTGAGATAATGCTAGTCCCTGTGGAGTTTTGATAATCCTGACCCCTAAGATCAAATCAGCAACTCCTAAGTCTTTCATAACGAACTTGCTGGACAACATGCGCTTAGTAGCATTTATATCGTCAATTTCTTTACTCATTATTAACAGGTCATCAACATACAAACAAACAATGACTTCATGATTCACAACATTTTTAATGTAAACACATTTATCACATTCGTTAATCTTGAATCCATTTGCCAACATTGTTTGGTCAAATTTAGCATGCCATTGTTTGGGTGCTTGCTTGAGTCCATAAAGTGACTTCACAAGTCTCCACACTTTCTTTTCTTTACCAGGAACTATAAACCCTTCAGGTTGTTCCATGTAAATTTCTTCCTCCAACTCTCCATTTAAGAAGGTTGTCTTTACATCCATTTGGTGGATTTTAAGATCATGCACTGCTGCTAGTGCTATTAACATCCGAATTGATGTTATCCTTGTTACTGGAGAGTATGTGTAAAAGTAGTCCAAACCTTTCTTTTGTTTGTACGCTTTGACCACCAGTCTAGCCTTATATTTGTCAATAGTCCCATCAGATTTCATTTTCCTTTTGAAGATCCATTTTGATCCTAAAGGTTTATTTCCTGGAGAAAGATCAGCCAATTCCCAAGTGTGATTGCTTCAAATTGATTCAGTCTCAGTGTTGACTGCTTCTTTCCAATAAGTTGACTCTGATGAAGACATAACTGCTTTAAATGTTTGAGGCTCATTTTCAAGCAATAGTGCTACAAAATCAGGTCCGCAAGAAGCAGATTTTCGTTGCTGAGTACTACGCCTAGGTTCCTCACTAGTTGGAATATTTTCCATTGATTCTTCTCGTGGTCGTTTAGGTCTTTAACTTGTTGACTCACTTTCAGTTTTATACGGTTAAATGTTTTCAAAAAACTCTGTATTATCTGATTCCATTATCGTATTAACATGAATCTCAGGATAATCAGATTTGTGAACCAAAAATCGACAGGTTTTACTATTCACAGCATACCCAATAAATACACAATCTATTGTTTTGGATCCAATTTTAACCCTCTTCGGTAAAGGAACCTCTACCTTGGCTAAACATCCCCACACTTTGAAATATTTCAAGTTGGGTTTTCTTCCTTTCCACAACTCATGGAATTTATTGTGTTTTTCGATGGGGTACTCTATTGAGTATTTTATTAGCTGTAAGGATGGATTCCCCCAAAGGTTTCGCGGTGAACCAGAATTGATCATTAAGGCATTCATCATTTCCTTTAATGTTCTATTCTTCCGTTCTGCCATACCATTTGACTGTGGTGTATAAGGTGCAGTAGTTTGATGAATAATACCATATTCCAAACATATCTCCGCTAAAGGAGATTCATATTCTCCACCCCTATCACTCCAAATCATTTTTATCTTTAGATTCAATTGGTTTTCCACTTCATTTTTGTATTTCTTAAATGCATCAATTGCTTCATCCTTACTATTAAGCAAATATACATAACAAAATCGAGTGCAGTCATCAATGAAAGTTATAAAAAAAAATACTTTTTCCCACCACGAGATGGTGTTGACTTCATATAGCATATATCTGTGTGAATTAAGTCTAAAGTTTTAGAATCTTTTCTAAACTGACTTGTAAGGATGTTTAACAAACTTACTTGCCACACAAATTTTACATATAGACTTATCACATTTAAAATCAGGCAATACTTCTAGATTAACCAATTTTCCAAGCTTTGTAATTTACATGTCCCAAACGGGCATGCCATAAATCAATTAACTCTAATAAGTAAACAGAAGCAGAATTTTTATTAATACTGTCAACAACCATTACATTTAGTTTGAAAAGACCCTGATTGAGGTAGCTCTTTCCTATGAACATTTAATTTTTACTTATTACAACTTTATCACTAACTAGGACACACTTAAACCCGTTCTTAACTAGTAGTGCAGCAGAAACTAAATTCTTCCTAATATTACGGACATGCAGAACATTGTTCGAAGTCAACACCTTGCCGGATGTCATTTTCAACATTGCTTTCCCAATTCCTGCAATATTTGTTGTTGTTGTGCTTCCCATGAATAAATCTTCATTGTACTCAGCAGGAGTGTACGTTGCAAAGACTTATTTCGCAGAGCAAATAAACCTAGTGGCACCTGAGCCGAGAAACCACTCCTTGGGAGTTCCAACTAAGTTACACTCCGATATCATTGCACACAAGTCATCTGCATCTTCCATCTTTTCCACGATATTTGCTTGACTTTTGCCTTTTCCTTTGTTTTTGTCCTTTCTTAGAGCATGACAATCAGAAGACCTATGACCAGCCTTGCAACAATTGTAACAGTTGCCTCTAGATTTCTTCTTGTCCTATTCTGACTTTTGCCTGTTGGACTTCTTTCTCTTTTTGTCTTTGGTAGGAGCTTCTTCAACAATATTAACTCCAATGATTGTTGAACTCTTACGCGACTTCTTTTCGGCGTTTTTGTTATCTTCCTCAATCTTGAGCCGAATCACAAGATCTTCAAGCTTTATTTCTTTACTCTTGTGCTTTAGATAATTCTTGAAATCGTTCCACGAAGGAGACAACTTCTCGATCATTGCAGGCACTTGAAAAGCATCATTTACTACCATATCTTTAGAAAGCAGATCATGGAGAATAAGTTGAAGTTCATGCACTTGTGATCCAGCAGTTTTACTGTCTACCATTTTATAGTCTATAAACTTTGCGACCACAAACTTTTTCAAGCATGCATCTTTTGTCTTATATTTCTTCTCAAGTGCACCCACAACTCTTTTGAAGTTGTTATTGCACTATAGACATTATATAAGTCATCCTCTAAAGCACTCAAAATATAGCCTTTATATAGGAAGTCTGACTGTTTCAATGCTTCAATAATCATGAATTTCTCCCTGTCTGGCATATCATCAACAGGAACTAGAGTATCTTCACTTGTAAATTTCTGCAGACCAATAGTGGTAAGCTAGAAAAATACTCGTTGCTGCCATCCTTTGAAATTCACACCTCTGAATTTACCCGGTTTCTCTACTTGTGGTACAAGAGTTCGGGTTGGTGCAGCAACTGCCACTGTAACACCATTGTTTGTCATTTCAGAATCAGAATCTGAAAAAAAAAATATACAATCTAAGTAACCAATAATATATAGTTGCAGACTTAAAGGAGTATAAAATCACGAAGATTTTTGTCTCCACCAGAAACACACATTTTAAGAATAATTTCCTTAAGATTGTTTTTCACTTTGTGTTATCAAAATCAGAAATTACTGATTATAATAAATTATTCAGAAACACGAAGTAACTGAAATTTATCGAATCAGTAAGCAAGATGAAAAGAAATTTTATTTCAGAAAATATTTAAAAAAACGTACCAGAAACTGAAACAGTGTTTTATTTTGGAAGAATATAAAGTCCACTGAACTCACAGTGTCCCCTTAAGGAAATTATTCGCCTCTAGTATCCGAGGTTTGATTTGGAATATAGCCTCCCAGGGTAAAATGATCTTAATCAGTATAGTATAGATATCAAAAACTCTACTGTCAGAAATTTCATTGGAAAAAATTCTGAAGTCTGACTGGTATTTATAGGCAAGAAGAATATAGTCTGAAAGGTTGCAACCCTTTCAGAATTGACATGACCATTAATGAAAGGTTGCAAACTTCAAATGGTATTGACTGTTCTTGAAAGTTGCAACCTTTCAGAACAGTCATGGAGGGAATTTTAAATATAACGAAAATAAAACGGGTCATGCGCGCGGATCCGAGTCGGGTCGGGTTAACTAAAAAGTTGAAAACATTTCGGTTAACTTCTGTTATCAACTAATTAATTGAAAATATTTTTTTATCAACTAATTAATTAAAAATATTTTTTGGCCACTTAATTAATTAAATAAATAAATAAAAAAAATTATATCTAAAAAATAATCTCTCGATCAATCATTTGCCAAAGCCAAAACCGAAGACGAAGCGAGCGAGTGACGACGACGGCGCGAGGGGGGTCCCTCTTTCCAACCCTTTTAACAATTAATAGGAGTGTTTATGTATTTAAACTCTCCTATTTTCCTTTCCATTACCGATGAGGGACAACTGCCTTTTTTATTAAAGCTTAAGAGGCCTTTTCAAGTTCCCAACTCTTTAAGTTCTCAACTTTTCAAATTCCTCTCCTTCCCTCTATTTCCCATAAATTATTGCTACATACCCAGCAATTAGTTCCATCCTTTTCTAAAGACTATTTCACTTTGTTTGCTTCACGATACCTATGCTGAATTTGGGTCCCCCCCCTTCCATGTTAGAACCCTCCAATCATACAATATATTGGAGTAAGTTGGGTGTGGTCATTCTCAAGAAGGGAAAATATATCCTCACAGTTGATGTTGATTTCTAGTGGCGTCAAGTTTTTGTTCAATGCCAACTCAATTCCCTGTAGTAGTTCTGTCAATTTTGATTTTAAGGAATTAGTAGCATAAAGGTTGCTTATATAGCCTAATACCCCTTCTCCCTTTATATTCCTAATTACCTCCCCCCCCAATCCTTTTCTCCCGGGGTTATCTTTTGACGAACGATCCGTGTTTAGTATGAATCTATTTGTTGGAGGTTCCCATTTTATGTATGTGGTTTTTGGGGTAATGCTTCTTTTCGAGGGACCAGTTAGTGAAAGATATTTTAATGCTTATTTTCGTACTTATATTATTATGGTGGTTCTCATTTTTTGCCTCCAAATGTTCCATTTGAAGAAAGGGTACACTTCCTGCCAATTAAATGATGTTTTTCTGAGTGAAAAACTTATGTCTTTGAGTCTAAGTAGCAATCTCCATTATTTATAATTTTAATTTATTTCATATATAACTCCCAAGTCTAGCCACATTTTCCTAACTGTCTCACATTCTAGGAACATGTGGGTGATCGTTTCGGGAGTGTTGAATATATGGCATAGCTTAATTATTTCTATTCCAAAGTATCTTAGATAGTCCAGTGTGGGGATTCTATTTTTTTGTGGGTCTTTTTCTTCAGATTTTGAACACCCTTATCGAAATTCTAACTGCGCATCTGTGTTTCAACATTATTTGTAATTTAAAATGATATACGATGCTTGTTTTTAGGACTCCCTTATGGCTAGGCTTCCATGTGGCGTTGTACATTGTAGTAGGTTTAACACTTTAATTAACTCAAATGATATAGGTCCTCTTTCGTCCTAGACCAATTTTAAGGGCTCTCCCATATATGTGGAGTGGGACATTTAGTATCTCTCTCAATGTTATATTGTTAGGCAGCCTTGGTCATGCGAGATATTCACTCCTACCACGAGGTTTTTCAACTGTATACTTCTATTAACCTTTTCTACAAACATTCCATAATATCACGAAGAACCTTTCATATTTAGAAACTGTTATGAAATATATCATTATTTTTGCTAATTATTTTTATATTACGTGCATCAAAATTTATTTATAAAGTTATTACATTATAAATTTTATTCAAGCTAAAACTTTTTTAGAAAAGTTGTTCATTTGTCAAATTATAGGACAACATTAACTTATTTACTCACTCAATATTTATTCATTTTTCTATTTTAGACGAATTTTTTTTATAGAAGTTAAATAAAAATAGTATGATTTTTAAAGAAGCATAAAAAGAGAAGATGAAAATTGATAATTCTATGATAACACTCAATTTATCCTCAAGAAAAGTAAGAGTATACGCGTTCCTTAGCAATGAAAACACTATTAAGAGTTGGTGAAGAATCTCATAGGGACAAGTATAGTGCAAAGAATTCAATTCTAAAATTAGTAAAGTAACCTATAGCCCATACATGCTTATTTGTACCTAAAATGCAATATTTTTATATGGTTGTATTCTTAATCCCTCCGAGTAGGGAAAATATATGTCTTTAAGATTGTATTGCTTAAATTACATACTTCATTCAGGATGACAAAATTAATTATGATAAGTTATACCTTCAATCTTTCAGTTCCACATGTATATGAAAATGATATAAGACGAGGGGTTTCAACATTGTTTTTTATTTGAAAATGATATGCGATGCTTGTTGTTAGGACTCCCTTATGGCTAGGCCTCCATGTGGCCTTGTCCTTTATTGCTCTATTTGTATAAGTACATTGTATGAGGTTTAATGTTTTAATTAACTCAAATGATATAGATCCTCTTTCGTCTTGGACCAGTTTTGAGGTCTCTCCCGTTTATGTGGAGTGGGCCATATAGTAGCTCTCTCAATCATCAGTGCAAGATATTCACGCCTACCATGAGGTTTTTCAACTGTCTACTTCTTTAAACCTTTTCTACAAACACTACATACTATCACAAGGTTTTTTTTTTTTCTATTATAACCTTTCATATTTAGAATCTGTATGAAATATATCTTATTTTTACAAATTATTTTTGTATTACTTGCATCAAAATTTGTTTATAAGGTTATTACATTATAAATTTTGTTCAAGCTAAAACATTTTTAGAAAAGTTGTTCATTTGTCAAATTATAGGACAACATTAACTTATTACTCACTCAATATTTTTTCATTTTTTATTTGACAAAATTTATGTTTTTTTTAATTGAAGTTAAAAAAAAAACAAATAGTATGAATTTTAAAGGAGAAGCAAAAATTGATGATGCAATAATAACGCTCAATTTATTCTCAAGAAAAGTAAAAGAATAAGTGTTCGTTAGCAATGAAAATCCAACTAAGAGTCGGTGAAGAATATCATATGGACATGTATAGTGCAAAGAATTCAATTCTAAAATTAGTAAAGTAACCTACAACCCATTAAGTAACCTACAACCCATTCATACATGTTTGTACCTAAAATTCAATATTTTTATACGGTTATATTCTTAATCCCTCCGAGTAAGGAAAATATATGTCTTTAAGATTGTATTGCTTAAATTACATACTTCATCCCTCCGTGCACTTACTTCTTTATATTCTAATATTAAATTAAGTTATCATGATTTTTTATTATTTTTTTAAAATAATAATTTACAATCGAATATGTATATATGTCATGCTTTTGGATATTTAATTTATTATCACACAACATATCTGATGATAAAACGTGTTACTATTATTATGTTCTTTTGTTTGTTAGTCTAAAGTACTATATACTCATTCATTTATTGAGTCGTATTTTTTACTGAATGATAAAAATGACAATAAAACATTCTAGTTGCAATGATTAAGTTTTTTTTTCTCGTTTTTTAGACTAGAGTACTAATACATTTCTTGTATTTTTTAATGAATAATAATGATGATCGTGAGATAACAAACATGTCATGCTTTTGTATCTCTAATTTATTAACACACGTTATATCTACTAATAAAACATACTATTTTCTATCATTGTATTTTTTTCTTAGACTAAAGTACTCATGCATTTCTTGCTTTCTTTTACTGAATAATAATGATGAATCATGGAAAAATAGAAGTATCTTATTTTTGCATCTCTAAATTGTCAGCACATGTTATATCTGGTAATAAAACATATTACTTGCTATCATTATATTTTTTTTATTTTTACTTACTATAAAGTATTAATAGATTACTTGTTTTATTTGTTGCTGAATGATTAAGTTTATTTTTGGAATAATAATAAGAAATACAGATACTTTTTGGAGCTTCTAGAATGTTTGAGTAAAATATCTTTTGATATTTTTTTTATTTGCTAAATATTTATATAAATCTCAAAACTTAATAGTTAAGGTAGACATTTAAATAAATAAAATAAAATTCCTATATTTGTTTATATATCTAGAACCATGTATTAACTAGTATAAATATGGTTGACCTTAATCAGTTGTAATTAAGCAAGTCAAAAAATGCCTTATTTATTAAAAAAGTTCTCCTGCCCAAAATCATCATTCTCCTTCATGGATACTTCTTTTTTCACCACCCAAAATATGAAAAAAAAATTAAGAATGAAAAGTCTCATGTTCTTATAGCACTTTTCCTAGGCCAAGGCTAAATTAATCCATGTCTTCATTTTTTCAAGCAATTAATCAATTTAGGCATTGGAGTTACTTTAACCACGAGCTTATCATCTTTCAGTAAAAAAAAAATCTCAACTGTTGAAGCGCTTCAATCCTTTCTTTGATGGCTATGATGGCAAATTTCAGTTAAGCTCAGTTGATGATTTTCATATGTTCTTTTCTTATATAATGTTCTGTGGGTCAAAATTCTTTTTCAATTTGATCCAATCAATTGCAAAAAATGGTGCCCCTTTTTCACATGTCATCTACACTATAATAATGGAATTGGTTGGTTTAGTGGCCAAAAAAAAATATCCCAACTAAATTATTTTGGATCCAACCTACCACAGTTTTTTATGTCTACTATTATAGATTCACGAATTATTTTGATTATTTAAAAAATAGTGATGCTAAGGATAAAATAATAGAGTTACTAGGATTGCCCCCACTTAGTCCCATTGATTTTCCTTCTTTTGCATTTGATAAAGTGGAGAGTTCCAATAGGGCAGTTAAGTCTATTAAGAGGAAAATTGAGATGTTGATTAGTGAAGAAAATCCAAAATTTCTGGTGAACACTTTTGATGCTTTGGATCTGATGCTTTGAGAATTCTGAGGCATGTGATGATAGTTGAAATTGGGCCTTCAATCCCTTCAATATTTATTGATGATAATACTTTCTGAGCTGATATAATTGAGATTAGTTTGAAGAATTATATGGATTGGTTGAACTTAATGGAAAATGGATCATATATCTACATAGCATTTGGTAGTTACTTCAAAATATTAAGTCAATTGATGGAGGGCTTGGTCACGGAATGCTGAAATATGAGAGGCCATTTTTGTGGGTGATTAAGGAAGGACAAGATGGGGATAAGATGGAGGACAAATTGAGTTGTATAGACAAACTTGAAAAGCAAGGGAAGATATAGAGATGGTCCTCGCAAATGGAAGTTCTGAAACACCCTTCTGTTGATTGTCTTTGGACTCATTGTGGATGGAATTCAACTTTAGAGAGCATAGCATCTAGGTACCTATCGTGGCATGCCCGCTCTGGAACGATCAAGTTTGTAATGGAAAATTCATTCAAGATATTTGGAAGAATGGTGTTAGAGTTAATATTAGTGAAGGCGGTGTTGTAAAAAGAGATGAGTTCAATAGATGTATCACGATTGTGATGGGGGACGATGAAGAAGGGAAAGAATTAAGAAGAAATTTCAAGAAATGGAGTGATTTAGCTAAGGAAGCTATGAAGGAAAATGGAACTTCAAGAGTGAATCTCAACGTTTTTGTGAATGAGATTTTACTTGGTCATAATGAGTACTAAATCACTTATGAATAGATGACTTCAATAAAATAGCAAGTAATCAATAAGACTTTTAAAGGATTTTTTTTCGTTTCAGAAAAAATAGTGTATTTCTTCGAAATTATTCATAATGGATTTATTTTCTTTGTTTCTGAAATCTTTATATTAATTTCTTTCTTACTTTAGTTTTTTGTTTTTTCATTGATTCTTATTTTTCCACTTTTAGTCATTTTAAGAAAATTATGTTAATTTATTTCTTACCTTTTTCTTTAACTTTTTTTTCTTTGACTTTTCTCTTCAAACTAATGTTCCAAATTTCTCTACTTCCATACTTATACAATTTTGTTCATGGAAATGAAATTTAAAAATAAAATATTCATTATGTTTCTAACATTCTAATATTATTTTTCCATCTTAAAATTAATTATTTATATTACTAAAAATAATTAGATAAATTATTTGTTAATTTATGAAATATAATTAATTACAATTTTTTATTTTATTAGGACATTTTTTTTCTTTTTGTAAGTGTAAATAAAATTTATAAGTTTTAAATAATTAAAGGTAAATTATTAAAAGTATTATTTTATTTATGATTTATTGCGAAATTTGAAAAAAAAAAACAGCATAAATTTTAATATTAATTTCAAAAAGAAAATATAACAGAAAGAGCATTAATGTTCTTGACAAACAATTGCATAAGTTTTTATACAAATTTTATAAAATTAAAAAAAATTAAAGCATCCATAAATACCTATACAAATACATATTATTTCCGTCAATTTATACGAGATATTTTATTCTTAAAATTCAAACTAGGTGAATTTTTTCATCGCTTTAACTTTTTTTATTTTTCGTGCTATTTAATTTTTGTAGACTTCTCAAAAATATATGAACTATAAAATTTTGATAAGGTACATCTATATAGGATCCTTCAAAAAAACAATTATACATTGTCTAAGAATTTAATCATTTTAACGAAATATGAAAAATTATTTCCAACGATTTTATTGTTTTCTTACAATTTTAAAGATTTAACGATGATATATTAAGACGTCTTGTTAATATTTGATTTAACTAAAAATAATCAATTAAATTACGAGTCATATCAACAAAAAAATCACTACCAACATTATCAAAATAAAACTATTAAATAAACTACAAGTAAATGCAATAAAATTTGATTATTATAAAAAGAAACACATGAATACTAACAAAGAGAACAATTTTATTCTTCAATTTTGAAGAAGGTTATATATAAAATCATTACGGCCCATTTATTAATAAAATAATAGAATGAAAAAACTTATCCTAAAAAATCATGTCTAATCTTTTCTCAACGAACACAACAATTATGATATATCCACGATTAAGTTATGATTGTGTAACAATTAGCTATAGTACATTTCAATCTTTGATCAATTTATCTTCACATTCTAAAGGTTATTAAACTATATTTATTGATAACTTTCATTTTAATCTTCCTTGTGATATTCATTAAACAATTGATATAACGAGACTAAATAAATTTTCTTTCGTAATTATACTGAATGCTATTGCAGGGCGAATGGTTAAAGTTTAAGCGAATAATCAATATGTCACGAGTTTGAATCTAGATTAGGTCACAATTTTAAGTATATTTTTTTCTAAAATTAGACTCTTTGAAGCATTTAAGATTTAAATAATTTTTAATTACTATTTTTTTTTGGTAAATAAGATTTTAATAACATATATTTGGATCCTTTTCACAAATATTGAAGATTTTTCATTATTATAAGTCGAATCATTGTGATGAAAATAAATGTAAAGGATATAGTATTATATGAGTTATGTTCCCTCAAAAATTTTAAAAATTAGACTCATTGAAACTTTGAAGATTTAAATAATTTTTAATTTCTTATTTTATTGTTAAATAAGATTGTAAAAGTATATATCTGGATCATTTTCACAAAAATTGAAGATTTTTTATTATTATAAGTCGAATCATTCTAATTAAAATAAATCTAAAGGATATAGTATTATATGAGTTATGTTCCCTCACAAATACAGGTCAATTGAATGTGATTATATATGTATGATCAAGTTATAATTGTGTAATATTATTAGTTATGTTACAAGTCAACCTTTGATCAATTTATGTTCACATTTTAGGTGTTATTAGACTATATTTATTGATAATATATCATTTTAAATTCTTTGATGATATTTTGTAAACAATTGATATAAAGAGATTAAATAAATTTTCTTTCGTAATTGTGATCAAATGTTATTACGGAGCGAATGGTTAAAGCTTAAATGAATAGTATATAGTTCACCAGTTCGAACCTAGATTAGGCCCCAATTTTAGGTATTTTTGTAAAAAAAAATATCATTTTCAAACGGCCAAGATCATCTGTGGGAAGGTCTCTTTCACTCAAGTAGGTTTTGTAACTTTAAGAATGCATGCATGTTTGGCTAACACACCTTTCTCTTCAATGTCTGCTAGTCATTACATGCTAAATATTTATTGATATTCTTTCAAATATTTTTGGTATTTGATATTTATAGTTATCCATAAAGGATTTGGAGCAGTAGTTGTATTAATAATGCATTTTTCTATATTAGTATGGGCTTTAGTCAGTCTTACAAAATAAGTACCCGCTATGTTTGCCTCTGGATTTTCCTAGACAAACATCGGTGGAACTTCCAAGCAGCAAAATAGTAGGCTTACGCTATATTAGTTCTATCCTTTTCTAAAGCATATGTCACTTTGTTTGCTTCCTGAAACCTATGCTGATTTGGGGTCCCCCTCCCTTCTAGATTAGCACCCTCCAATCAGGCACTATATTTTAGTAAGTTGGATGTGGTCATTCTTGAGGAGGGAAAATATATCCTTAGAGTTGATGTTGATTTCTAGTGGTGTCAAGTTACTATTCAATGCCAACTCAATTCCTTGTAGTAGTATTGTCTATTCTGCTTTTAAGGACTTTGTAGAATAAAGGTTGCTTATATATAACCTAATACCCTTTCTCCCTTGATATTTCTAATTACCCACCCCCTTATTCCTCCTCTACCAGATTTACCCATTGACGAACTGTCCGTGTTTAGTATGAATCCTTTTGTTGGAAGTTCCCATTTTATGTATGTGGTTTTTGGGGTAATGCTTCCTTTCAAGGGACCAATTAGTGAAAGATATTCTCTGGAGTGAGTTATGGTCTTTGTAATGCTTATTTTCGTACTTATATTATTATGGTGGTTCACATTTCTTGTCCTCCAAATGTTCCATTTGAAGAAAGGGTACGCTTCCTGCCAATATTGATGTTTTTTTAGGGGAAGACTTAGGTCTTTAAGTCTAAGTAGTCAATCGCCCCCACCATTATTTATAATATTGATTTATTTCATAAAT
The DNA here is from genome assembly GCA_027704805.1 of Solanum corneliomulleri. Lineage (NCBI taxonomy): Eukaryota > Viridiplantae > Streptophyta > Magnoliopsida > Solanales > Solanaceae > Solanum > Solanum corneliomulleri. The sequence continues at coordinate 62,667,784 of JAKWIY010003052.1, forward strand.
AACTCCCAAGTCTAGCCACATTTTCCTAACTGTCTCACATTCTATAAATATGTGGGTGATCGTTTCGGGAGTGCTGCATATATGGCATAGCTTACTAATTTCTATTCCAAAGTCTCGTGGGGATTCTATTTTGTTGTCATAACCAGATGAAGTATTTTATTTTATTTGGGCGTTTTGGTAACGAAATCCATGTAAATTCATTTATTGGATGAGGGATTTCAACATTGTTTTTAATTTGAAAATGATATACGATGCTTGTTGTTAGGACTCCATTATGGCTAGGCCTCCATGTGGCTTTGTCCTTTATTGCTCTGTTTGTATAGGTACATTGTATGAGGTTTAATGTTGTAATTAACTCAAATTATATAGGTCCTCTTTCATCATGGACCATTTTTGAGGTCTCTTCCGTTTATGTAGAGTGGGCCATGTAGTAGCTCTCTCATTATTATATTGTTAGGCAGCCATCGGTCATGCGAGATATTCACTCCTACCACGAGGTTTTTCAACTGTCTACTTCTATTAACCTTTTCTACAAACATTCCATACTATCACAAAGTTTTTTCTACTATTAACCTTTCATATTTAGAAACTGTAATGAAATATATCTTTATTTTACTAATTATTTTTGTATTACCTGCATCAAAATTTGTTTATAAGGTTATTACATTATAAATTTTGTTCAAGCTAAAACTTTTTTAGAAAAGTTGTTCATTTATCAAATTATACGACAACATTAACTTATTTACTAACTCAATACTTTTTCATTTTCTATTTTAGACAAAATTTATGTTTTTTGTTAGAAGTTAAATTAAAAAAATTGTATGATTTTACAAGAAGCATAAGAAGAGAAGATAAAAATTAATAATGCAATGATAACACTCAATTTATCCTTAAGAAAAGTAATAGAATAAGCGTTTGAAAGCAATAAAAACCCAACTAAGAGTCGGTGAAGAATCTCATAGGGACAGATATAGTGCAAAGAATTCAATTCTAAAATAAGTAAAGTGACCTATAGCCCATACATACATGTCTGCACAAAAAATTCAATAGTTTATATGGTTATATTCTTAATCCCTCCTAATAAGGATTATATATGTCTTTAAGATTGTATTGCTTAAATTACATACTAATTTCAGGATGACAAAATTTATTATGATAAGTTATACCTTCAATCTTTCAGTTCCACAAGTATATGATAATTTCAAATAAAACAATTAATATTTTAATCTCAGATTTCAATAATTGAGTTATTTAGTATTACAAGTATTATGTGGTTTACCCGTATAATTCAGTTCGGTGTATTACTTAACACAAAACAGACATATGGATGATATCTCACTCGCCAGTTAAGACTACGACCTTTAGTAGAAATCCTTAAGTCTCAGTACAACCTGACAACATAGGTTTTAAGGTCACCTGTCAGACCAAGACGAACACCTTAGTCCTCTTTGGAAATTAGCTTAGTTGATGCACATTAGATAATGTTTGTACCATGGCAAAGTGCAAAGCACCCTTTCAACTGGGGTACAGGTTGGACTCCGTTTAGATGAGATCGAGTATGTCGATTAATAGTATCTCTCACAGTTCAGTTTCATATATTTTATGACCTTGTATTTTAGTTTACTCAGCATAATGTTTATTGGTTACATGCTTATAATAATTACTAGGTCATTGCATCAACTAGTTTATTTCAGTTTTTATATTCAGTTTAACATCTTATATTTATCAAGTTTAGCTTGTTAGATTATTTTTTCTATCGCACATATTAAGTATATCCAAAGTACTACACACATACTCTTTTTCGCTATATTGTCTAATAATTTAATTAATACTCTCAGTATCCAACTTGCAAATAGTACGATTGTTGTATCATCTCAACAACTGAACTTGGCGAGTCCTCATCCTTCAAGGACGAGAGCTATTATTTTTTTCATTATGTTAATCTTTCAATTTCAGATAGTTCGAATTAGTTAGAGGGTTGTACCAATAACTCATCTTAGTAGAGGCTTTTATACAGTGACACGGTAGTTTTAACTTTATGATTTTGTTCAAATGAATTCTATTTTGACCACTAAGTTGTTTTGGATTTATCTCAGTTTAGCTTATGCATTAAATATCTTCAATTATTATTTGTATGAATCATATTGTTATGCAAGACCATGCGTTAGTTTGGCCCACTTATGGTTCCAAGCACCGTTTTACCACTACGGGATAGTCTCGAGTCGTGACATACTGAGAATGTGTTTGAGAAATGCTTTTTTAAAAAAACTAGTTAATTCATATTATCATTTTAAAAAATAAACTTCATCAAAATGAGAAAAAGAACTTATCATATCATAATCGGGAAAAAATGGAAACAAAGGGGAAAAAAGAATTTCTAGATTTATCACCAAATGAAACCGCTTAGAGCTCAAATACGAGGAATGAGGAAAACAAGATACCCATTTTGCTGGATAGGAAAATGTAGGGGTGGCAAAAACCTATATAATCAGAGACGAGAATATGAAAGTTTCATGATCTAGTACATAGAAATGGCTTTCTACCTTTCATGGAGAATTTTGAGCTAGTTTTTACCTATTTAGGTCAAATACATTTTGTATGGACTGATCCAATTGGACCAACCCTCTTAGTTTTTTTGGTTTTTGTGATTGTATTGTTGTCCTTGTGGCTACTTTAAAAAAAAAAAACAAAAAAAAACAAGGCTCATATGAAAGGTAATATGAAAAATTATTGTCATGTTAAACTATTTAATTTGAATATGTATTCAATTTACTACATCGCATCAATAATTTCTTATATATTTATTCTTTTTGCTTGATATTTCTTGAAGAAATGTTAAATATTCTTTTATTAGGGATGAAAATTTTGTACACAATTTTGGTCTTTCCGTTCATATTTAAGGTTGGCGAAAAGATTATGCAAATTATGTTATGAAAGAATTCATGTCTATTTCTCCTAATGGAGTTAATTCGGTAAAAAATCTTTGATTGTATTTAATTAATTCCTAATGTATATATGTATCTTTTCTTCAAGGGTAAGAAACAAAAATTCCATAAAAATCAACATTAGCATAATATTAACCCAAGTAATAATATATAAAAATCAACATTAGCATATATATTAACCCAAGTAATAATAAATTAAAGGAGATGCAAAAGATCTTTAGTCATATAATTGTCAACACTAAGTCATTATTATATAAAGAGAAAGCCGAGGCAAAGTGAATGAAAAATCATAATTTCAAAACCTTATTTAATGAAACTCAATGGAAGTCATGTTAATAAAAAAATAGTTTTTTCAAGACCTAGCTTTAATATGTTGTAGAATTTTATTTTTTTTTACCTCATACCTGAACCAATACCCAATATGCATAAATCATAACCATTAACTTAAAATATTCTTGTTTTCTTTAACCCATAAATGTTGATGTTGTTGCTAATTTGAAATTCGAAACAACAAACACAAACAATTGAAGTGTAGAAGAACTTGAGAGAGCGTTTGTATGTGGAATATAATAGTAAAGAAGAAAATATAACAATAGGTCATGATGAAATGTAATGTTAAGTTATAAGATTTTTTGTGGATAGGCGTGGTGGTTAGATGCATGAAGAACATGAGTATTTTGCTTAATAATTTCTCAAAATCATTCTGAAAGTACCCGTTAACTACACTACATTACATTTCATAAGTATACGGATGTTTTAGAATGAGTTTGAAGGAATAAAAATTTTAATGAGCGTGAAGGTGAAATTCAAATTATTATGATCGATGAAAATTATAATTTAAGAGATACAAGGCAAATAAGATTGATTATTCAAAGTGAATATACCTTGTCATTTTACTAGGAATGATGATTTATTTTTTTAGAGGATTTTGTTCTTATTATTCATTAAGGTTGGTGAAAAGGTCAATAGAACTATAGGGAAATTCATGTCTATTTCGCCAAATGAAACTTATAAAACAAAACAATTTAATCTATTTATCTATTTTTATAACTTTTATTTTCTCGAACTAAGATGTATCAGAATTTATAATTAAGTAAATAAAATTGTGTCTTCTATAAATAACAAAATTTTTAGATTGGATGTTCAATCATATATTTCAACATCAGAGCTGACAAAAATTACTATTCTTGAGTACTCTCATCCTATAGAAAGACTATAGTGTAGAAAGATAATATATGTGTATTATATGTTAAATTTTTTTCTTCGTGTGCTTACTTCTTATATTCTAATATTAAATTACGTTATCATGTTTTTTTTTATTTTTTGAAAATACTAATCTACAATCGAATATGTATATGTCATGCTTTTGGATCTTTATTTGTTACCACGCAACATAACTGATAATAACGTATTACTTATTGTTATTATGTTTTTTTTGTTTCTTATTCTAAAGTACAATATACTCGTGCATTTTTGGAGTCATTTTTTTAATGAATGATAAAAATGACTAATAAAACATTCTAGTTGCAATCATTATGTCTTCTTCTCATTTTTTAGACTAAAGTACTAATGCATTTCTTGTATTTTTCACTGAATACTAATGATGATTCTCGAGATAACAAACATGTCATACTTTTGTATCTCTAATTTGTTAACACACATTATATCTAATAATAAAACATACTACTTGCTATAATTATGTTTTTTCTTAGACTAAAGTACTCATGCATTTCTTGCCTTTTTTACAGAATAATAATGACGATTCATGGAAAAATAAAAATATTTGATTTTTGCTTCTCTAAATTGTCAACACATGTTATATTTGGTAATAAAACATATTACTTGCTATAATTATATTTGTTTTATTTTTACTTACTATAAAGTATTCATGATTTACTTGTTTTATTGCTGAATGATAAAGTTTATTTTTGGAATAATAATAAATACAAATACTATTTGGAGCTTCTAGAATGTTGAGTAAAATATCTTGTGATGTTTTTTTATTTGATAAATATTTATATAAATCTCAAAACTTAATAGTTAAGGTACACTTAAAGAAATATAATAAAATTCCTAGATTTTTTTTATATCTAGAACCATCTATTTTTTAGTATAAATATGTCTGACCTTAGTCAGTTGTAACTAAGCAAGTACAATAAAACGTCTTATTTATTAAAAAGGTTCTCCTGCCCAAAATCCTCATTCTTCTTTATGGATGCTTCTTTTTTTTTCACCACCCAAAACATGAAAAATTTGAAGATTGAAAAGCCTCATGTTCTGATAGCACTATTTCCAGGACAAGGCCAAATCAATCCATGTCTTCAGTTTTCCAAGCAATTAATCAATTTAGGCATTGGAGTCACTTTAACCACGAGCCTATCAGCTTTCAGTAAACTAAAAAACCTCCCAAATGTTGAAGGCTTAAGCTTTGCTCCTTTCTCTGATGGCTATGATGGACAATTCCAGTTAAGTTCAGTTGATAATTTTCATATGTTCTATTCTTCTGTAAAGTCCCGTGGGTCAAAATTCATTTTCAATTTGATCCAGTCAAATGCAAAAAATGGTACCCCTTTTTCACATGTCATCTACACTATAATAATGGAATGGGTTGGTTTAGTGGCCAAAAAAATTAATATCCCATCTACATTATTTTGGATCCAACCTGCCACAGTTTTTGATGTTTACTATTATAGATTCACGGATTATTCTGATTATTTCAAAAACAGTGATGCTAAGGATAAAATAATAGAGTTACCAGGGTTGCCCCCACTTAGTCCCATTGATTTTCCTTCTTTTGTGTTTGATAACGTGGAGAGTTCCAATTGGGCAGTTAAATCTATTAAGAGGCAAATTGAGATGTTGAGTAGTGAAGAAAATCCAAGAGTTCTGGTGAACACTTTTGATGCTTTGGAATCTGATGCTTTGAGAATTCTAAAGCATGTGACGATGGTGGGAATTGGGCCTTCAATCCCTTCAATATTTATTGATGATAATACTTTCCGAGCTGATATGATTGAGATTCGTTCAAAAAATTATATGGATTGGTTGAAACTCAAAGGACAAGGGATCAGTTATCTACATAGCATTTGGTAGTTACTCCGCAATATCAACTCAATTGATGGAGGAGATTGGTCACGGATTGTTGAAATGTGGGAGGCCATTTCTGTGGGTTATTAGGGAAGGACAAGATGGGGATAAGATGGAGGATAAGTTGAGTTGTAAAGACGAACTTGAAAAACAGGGGAAGATAGTGAGTTGGTGCTCGCAAGTGGAAGTTCTGAAACACCCTTCTATTGGTTGTTTTTTGACTCACTGTGGATGGAATTCAACTTTAGAAAGCATAGCATCTAAGGTACCGATCGTGGCATGCCCACTCTGGAACGATCAAGTTTGTAATGCAAAACTCATTCAAGATATTTGGAAGAATGGTGTTAGAGTTAATGTTAGTGAAGGTGGTGTCGTGAAAAGAGATGAGTTCTATAGATGTATCACAATTGTGATGGGGGACGGTGAAGAAGGGAAAGAATTAAGAAGAAATGTCAAGAAATGGAGTGATTTAGCTAAGGAAGCTATGAAGGAAAATGGTACTTCAAGTATGAATCTCAAGGCTTTTGCGAATGAGATTTACTTGGTTACAATGAGTACTGAATCACTTATGAATAGATAACTTCAATAAAATAGCAAGTAATCAATAAGACCTCTTAAGAGTTTTTTTTTTCGTTTCAGAAAAAATAGTGTATATCTTCGAAATTATTCATAATGGATTTATTTTCTTTGTTTCTGAAATACTTATATTACTTTCTTTCTTACTTTATTTTTTTTTGTTTCATTAATTTCTTATTGTTCCACTTTTAGTCATTTTAAGAAAATTATGTTAATTTTTTTTTTAAAAAAAAGTGTCCTTTAATTTATATATTTTTTAAAAAATTTACACGTGAAAGACTATTGTGCACAAACATAAAAAAATTATTTTGTTTAATGTGTCACATCAGCACAAAAGGTGCACGAATATACGAGGAAAAAATCAGTTCAACGGATAATAGGACCCTAATAAGTAACAGAAAATATATTTTGCAAGACACTATTTTGACGTGAAATGACACAAGCAACAAATTGGAGAAAATTTGAGGTATTTTCGTAATTTCTCAAAAAAAAAAAAAAAAAACTTGAGGGTGATAGGGTAAGTTCATTAATTTTTAGACCCCAATTACCCTCAAAAGTAAAATCACTACTCTTTAAAAGTAAAAGCACTTTTGAAGAGTAGACTATAATTATTAATTTTTCGTTCACATTACCCAAGAGGTCGCTGACCATATACTTGTATGAGGCTCCATTTATATTGTGACATATGCAAAATGTTGGGTCCTAGAAAATGACTCAAATTCATTTTTCTCTCTCTTCTTCAAACGATTTTTTCTTTCTTACCTTTTTCTTTTACTTTGTTTTCTTTGACTTTTCTTTTCAAATTAATGTTCAAAATTTCTCTACTTCCATACTTATATAATTTTATTCATGGAAAATATGAAATCCAAAAAGAAAATATTCATTTCAATTCACTAATGAATAGATCACTTTAACTTTTATTATTTTTCTTGCTATTTAATTTTTGTGGAATTCTCAAAAATATACGATACTACAAAATTTTGATAAGTTACATTTACATAGGATCCTTCAAAAAAAACAAAAAACAAATTATGCATTATCTAAAAATTTGATCATTTTAAAGAAATATGATAAATTATTTCAAACGATTTTATTTTCTTAAAATATTAAAGATTAAACGATGATATATTACAATGTCTTGTTAATATTAAATTTAAATAAAAATAACCAATTAAATTACGAGTCATATCAACAAGAAAAAGCAATATCAACATTATCAAAATAAAAATATAAAGTAAACTACTAAGTAAATGCAATAAAATTTGATTGTTATAAAGAGAAACACATGAATACTTACAAAAAGAACAAAAAAAAATTTCAATTTTAAAGAAGGTTATATATAAAATCACTACAGACCATTTATTAATAAAAATATAGAATGAAAAAATTTTATCCTAAAAAATCAATGTCTAATCTACTATCAAGGACCACAAAAATTATGACATATGCATGATCAAGTTATAATTGTATAATACAATTAGTTATGGTACTTGTCAATCTTTGATCAATTTATATTTATATTTTTAGGGTTATTAGACTATATTTATTGATAATATCTCATTTTAATCTTTCTTGTGATATTCATTAAACAACTGATATAACGAGACTAAATAAATTTTCTTTCATAATTATGATCGAATGCAATTGCAGAAAGAATAGTTAAAGTTTAAAGAAATAGCCACAGGTACGAGTCTAATCTAGATTAGGTCCCAATTTTAAGTATTTTTTTTAAAAAAAAATTAGACTCTTTGAAGCTTTTAAGATTTAAATTATTTTTAATTTCTTGGTTTTTTGGTAAATAAGATTGTAAACGTGTATATTTGGATCCTTTTAACAAAAATTGAAGATTTTTCATTATTATAAGTCGAATCATTATGATGAAAATAAATGTAAAGGATATAGTATTATATGAGTTATTATGTTCCCTCGCAAAATTTTAAAATTAGACTATTTGAAGCTTTAAATATTTAAATTATATATTTGGATTCTTTTCACAAAATTTGAAGATTTTTCATTATTATAAGTTGTATCATTATGATGAAAATAAATGTAAAGGATATAGTATTATATGAATTACGTTCCCTCACAAATACAAGTCAATTTAATGTAATTATATTTGTATGATCAACTAATAATTATGTTATATGATTAGTTATGATACATGTCAACCTTTTATCAACGTATGTTCACATTTTAGGGGTTATTAAACTATATTTATTGATAATATATCATTTTAAATTATCTAGTGATATTCAATAAACAACTGATATAAACATATTAAATAAATTTTTCTTCAGAAATTATGATCAAATGATATTGCAACGCGAGTGGTTAAAGATTAAAATGAATAGTCTTTAGGTCACGAGTTCGAACCTATGTTAGGTCCCAATTTTAGGTCTTTTTGTAAAGAAAAATATTAGACTCTTTGAAGTTTTTAGAATTAAAATAATTTTAGTTTTATATTTTTTTGGTAAATATGATTGTAAAAGTTTATATTTGGATTGTTTCACAAAAATTGAAACTTTTAAATTATTATAAGTCGGAATCATTATGATGAAATAAATGTAATGGATATAGTATTATATGAGTTATGCTCCCTCACAAATACAAGTCAATTGGATGTGATTTTATATGAATGATCAAGTTTTAATTGTGTAATACAATTTGTTATGTTACATGTCAACCTTTGATCAATTTATCTTCACATTTTAGGGGTTATTAGACTATATTTATTGATAATATCTAATTTTAAATTTTCTTATGATATATAAAGAGACTAAACAAATTTTCTTTGGTAATATGAAAGAATGTTATTGCAGCGTCAATTGTTAAAGTTTAAACGAATAGTTTATAGGTCACGAATTTGAATCTTGGTTAGGTCTCAATTTTAGGTATTTTATAAAACAAAAAAAAAATCTTTGAAGCTATTTGTATTTAAATAATTTTTTTAATTTTAATATTACTATGGTAAATATGATTGTAAAAGTTTATATTTTCATTGTTTCAAAAATATTGAAGATTTTTCATTATTATAAGTCGAATCATTATGATGAAAATAAATCTAATAGATATAATATTATATGAGTTATGCTCCATCACACATAAAAGTCAATTTAATGTGATTATATATGTATGATCAATTATAATCGGATAATACAATTAGTTATGGTACATGTCAATCTTTGATCAATTTATCTTCACGTATTAGGGGTTATTAGAATATATTTATTGATAATATCACATTTTAAATTTCCTAGTTATATTCATTAATTAACTGATATGAAAGGGACTAAATACATTTCCTTTCATAATTATGAACGAATGATATTGCAACGCGAATGGTTAAAGTTTAAGCGAATAGTCTATAGGTCACGAGTTTGAATGTAGGTTATGTCCCAATTTTAGGTCTTTTTTTTTAAAAAAATAGACAATTTGAAACTTTTAGGATTTAAATAATTTTTAAATTCATTTTTTTGGTAAAGAAAATTGTATTGTGTCACAAAAATTGAAGATTTTTCATTAATATAAGTTGAATCATTATTAGGAAAATAAATGTAATTGATATAGTATTATATGAGTTATGCTCCTTTACAAATACAAGTTAATTGAATGCAATTATATATGCATGATAAATTTTTAATTAGGTAATACAATTAGTTATGGTACATGTCAACCTTTTTTCAATTTATCTTCATATTTTAGTAGTTATTAGACTATATTTATTGATAATATATCATTCTAATTTATTAGTGATATAGAATAAACAACTAATTTGAAAGAGAGTAAATACATTTGCTTTCGTAATTATGAATGAATGTTATTGCAGTGCAAATGGTTAAAGCATAAGCAAATAGTCTATAGGTCATGAGTTCGAATTATGTTTAAATCCCCAATTTTAGGTACTTTTTAGTGCTTTTTTTTAAAGTCTATAGGTCTGTAATGACCCAAAAAAAATCAGCTTTTTTGAAAATTCTAAACTATTCTTTTAACTTTAGTTAATTTGTTGATGGGTAATTATAGATAATTAAATTAATTAAAAGTTAATGGACTAAAATGATAATTTATTTAAGACCATGTACTATTTAACCCTTATATATTAAAATAAGAAGTAGGGTTTGTCAGTTTAGTACATAATTTAGAGAAGAGATTCAAGAGGAGAACATAAATCACCTGCGCTAAGAGGCGATCAACGTGGGAATCCAAACTTCACTTTCAGGTAAAGAATTACTCGTATTCCGTTACTATCCTACGGCTTAATTTAAAATTTTGCATATGAATTGTATTGACAGAAAGAAGGTGAAATTGTTAATGTGCAACAATTTCTAGGGGATAAAACAGTAGCCTAATCATTGGCTAATTATTGCCTAATGATAAATGCATTGTTAATTCTAGCATTTCAACATAATGAACCATATTATTAACCCACTTATTTTCTTTTTTTTATATGCCTTATAATCATTATATTTTAACTAATCATAGTTTGATACATTATTATGTAACTAAATATGATGGTAAAGTTATATGATAACAATTAAATTTATGATAATGGAGAAGTTGAAACTTAACCCTAGACTTGAAATTTGGGAATATGAGAATTGATATGCTAATTGACATCAAGATTAGGAACTTGATTATAGATTTGATTGTTGTTAATTAGTCTTGAATTCTTATGTAGGTCATTTATTTGAATAGATTACTTTGAGTTGAAAGTTCAACGAAAGAGAAAGGCTCAAGTTTCAGATTGAATTCTTGATTGATTGAGGCAAGTGGATTTCTAAACTCTTGTTACGTGTATGGAATGCGTGTATTTCCTTGTGATATATGTTTGGGAGTAACGGGATTGGTGATGGATTTACTTGTCCACATTGATTAATTCTAATGATGAAATAAAAGGGATAACAAAAGGCGATGTGATTAATTATTTATGTGTGATGTGTTGAGAAAAGTTTGATGGCTTGTTGAATCATTGTTGATGTGATTTCATGTTTGTGTGGTTGTGAACTGTACAATGTTATGAAAATGGTCATCTCCTCATTATTTGTGTGAACATATCATTGCATTATTCTGAGACATGGTTGTGAAAGTGTTATGTGCATTGAGAAAGAATGATAACTTAAAGAGGATGTACCATTTCGAGGGACGTATCGCGCCGCCGCGATGGATACTATATTTCGAGGGACGTATCGCATGCCGCGATGGATACTATATTTCGAGGGACGTATCGCGCGCCGCGATGGTTACTGTTATCGAGAGTCGTGTCTTGCGTCGCGACAGATGCATGGACAGATATGTCCCCCATGGGTCCCGGACTGAGAGACAACGGGTGTGTATCACTAGGTCAGACATGCATCATTATACTTGACATTGCATTCCATTACATTGCACATACTTATCATTAGTGAACTTGATATTGTGTTTTGCTGATCTAGTGATTGCCTTTTTGCGGATCTTGTGATTGTTGAATACTGAGCTTATTATTGAGGATATATAATTTGTTGAAGTGTTGTTGTTGAGGATATGTAATTTGTTGAAGTGTGTTATTGAGGATATGTAAATTTTTGGAAGTATTGCAATTGAGGATATCTAATTTGTTTAAGTGTTATGTTGAGGATATATAATTTGTTAAGTGTTGTTGTGGAGGATTTCCTTTTGTTAAGTGTTGTTGTGGAGGATATGTAATTTGTCTAAATATTTTTGTTGAGTTACGTTCTATGTAAACTGTGAGTGTTAGGTTGGGTTGATGTTTCTGCAGGGTTGTATTTGTGGAGGTTCGGTTGGGGTGGTAGGAGTACCCGTATTTCATCCCTTAGCTTGTGTTTAGAGGTTTACTTGCTGAGTACCGTGTGGTTTGGTACTCACCCCTTGCTTCTACAACAAATTTTTGTAGGTTACTAGCCCGGACTTTTATGATATATTCTCTTCTTTTCCGAGGCTTCCTGGAGATTTTGTGAGTAGTTGTTGGTCATCTCAGCACCCTCCTTACTCTTGTTTATGATTTTGTTCTACTCTAGAAACAATATCATATGAGACTTATTTTTCTTTTGATCCGATTGTATACTTTAGAGGCTTGTACACGTGACAACCAGGTTTTTGGGGTATAATGTAAGTTGATAGTAAATTTTCCGCTTTTTATTGTAATAGTTGAGTTTTAGGCTTACTTGTCTTGGTGGGATAAGACGAGTGTGCCATCACGTCCATTTTTGGGTCGTGACAAAATGGTATCAGAGCCCCAGGTTCATAGGTCTCACGTGTGTACAAGCCGAGTCTAAGTAGAGTCTTGAGGATCTGTACGGAGACGTCTTACTTATCTTTGAGAGGCTATAGTGCCTTTTAAGAAAAATCTTCACTCTTGAATCTCAATCGTGCTTACTTGGTTTAGTTTTGACTATCATCGCTTCACTCCATTCACTCTCATTTATGTGATGACTCGTGCATAGTTTCTCATGTGAGTAGTTAGTGTGTTGTGTATAACTTTAATGTTAGACCTAATACTAAGGTGAACGTGATATACTTATGAAAAGAATGTAGTTCGATAATTGAAAGTGGACGAATTAAAATGATTGCAAGATAACGAACAATGTAAATTGAGAAAACACGGTTAGCAAAGTTGCCATAATATGTATGAGCTATTTTTTTATACGATCTTCTCGATGGGTATGATGTGTTTTAGTGGTGGATTTAATAGACTTTCACGATTTGGTACTAGTGGTATATAAAAACAGATACGTCAAATTGTCAAGTGTGAATACTACTTAAGGATTTATCAATTGTATCACATGCTCATATAATAAGATTTGGTGTTGTATTTATATTTGAGAATCTAACTAGTTTTTTTTACTACGGAAGAATGAATTAATAATTATTTATAAGGAAGCTTTTAGTGGTGGATCTTTAGTACGGTATTGATGTGTTTAAGTCGTGAAGTGTATCTCAAAGATTTTAAATGAGTGATATTCCATCGTAAGCTCCATGGAAGTGGATCGATATTCGGATGAGAAGCTTAAAGGTAAAATAAGTCTGAATGAGTGTGTTTGTGTGATGGTAACTGAGAATTTTAGTAAGGAAACACGTATACATTGGGTTAGCCCTTTGGATTTTGAATTGGTATAGCTAGTTTTGGGGTGTCATGTGGATGACAAGATTGACTTCGTGATGATGAAGAAACTAACTGAGCATTACGATAACAAGGGATCGTGATAAATTGTGATTAGGATGCAATTATATGATAAAGATTATTGGTTAAACAAATTTTGTATTGTAATGACAAATTGTGAATATTTAAGGATGAGGTTTGATACTATTTAATGAGTAGTTTGATTGCAAGGAAAGTTATAGGAGCTGTTAAAGCACTACTCAGATAGAATTTAAAGGAGCTATAGCTATAATGAAATAAATAAGTAAATTAGCGGGATATAGTTTGCCTTCGAAAGGAGGCGAGAACACGAAAATTTACTCTAATTGTAAGGGCCAAATTGGATGTATCTTCAATTAAACTGTATAATCGGATTTAGAGACATGTGATTTCATCTATCTTGCCTAGATTATTGTGATGGTTTTTCTAAACATCATATTGGTTAAAAATAAATAATGGATAAACCTTGAGAAATGAGTATTTAGATGTTCAACTAGAGTGTAATTAATTTATTTTTTTTGTGTGTGTGGTTTTCATTTTGGTAATTAGTACGGATTGAATTTTTAGCAAAAGATATGATAAGGTCGATGGAGAGACGATCAATGATAAGCTAAGATATGTGAATTCAAAAAAAAAATTCAAGTTATAAGCTAATGTTGATAGATATAGGAGTTATGTAACATAGTTTCAAAATTCAAGTTTTTCATTGTGAGTTTGGGTTTGTAGTAGTGTGTTTTATCAAGGTATGTATTGGTAAGGTAAGAAATGATTTGTATCGGATATTGAGCATTTGGAAGGACTTGTGCATGATTTAAGTCGTAAAGTTGATTTCTTTTGATTGAAAAAAAAAATCTAAGGAAAGGTTTCACATAAGGTTTTGGTTTAGGTATAAGGTTAAATTTTATGGATTATTGATCAATTATTAAGTGATTCAGCGAAAGAAATAATATTTTGGTGTATTAAAGAGTTTAATATATTTAAAATTATTCATTATGGAAAGAATTTAAGAGATGTAAAGGAATAAGACCTCTTATATAGATTTTTGATTTGAAATGAAGGTTGTATGAATTTTCATATATAAGTTCTATGACTATGAACGTGAATTGGTCTAATATAGACTTATTAAGGTTCTATCAACGATTTTTATAAAGGTGGAGTTTTAGATTGGGTGAAAAGTAATGATGTGTGAAAGATTTTATGTGAATATGTCGAGCTAGATTATTCAAAATATAATAGGTAACTTATGAATGATCAAGGGTGTGGACCTACCGTTCTACATGATTAATGATGATTTCGAGGAAATTGAAACTACTTTGTTGATGGGATGATACAAACTATTATGATGTGTTACATAGATATTTAATGGTAAATAGAAGTTATGTGCTCATAGTTAATAAAAAATAAAGGGAAAATACCCAACTACCCCTACCCCTCAACCTATGCCCGAAGTCCCAGAGACACACTTATACTATACTAAGGTCTATTACCCCCCCAACTTAGTTTATAACCATGAACTTATTTTATATTTTTTTCTACCCCTTTTAGCCTACGTGGCACTAGTTCGAAAAAAAAAGTCAACCATCGTTGGACCCACAAGATAGTGCCACGTAAGCTAAAAAGGGGTAAAAAATTATTAATAAAATAAATTCAGGGGGGTAATAGGACCTTAGTATATTATAAGTGTGTCTCTGAGATTTCGGGCATAGGTTGAGGGGGTATTTGGGCATTATCCCAAAAATAAATGAGGTGACCAAGAATTTCTCTAAATTATTACGTAAGGTACATGATAGTTCTAATGGTAGTTAAAACTTGATTGGTAAATTATTATTTTTTTGTACAATTAATATTTGACGTAATTCAATAGTTTGATCTCAATGGATAGTACACTCAGATTTGCTTGAGACCTGCATCTGTCATGAAATGACTACATAAAAAGAGAAGGAGTCATATTTTGAAATTTTTAGAGATGACAATTTGCTTTATATAAAGACTTTGATATTAATAGCGGGTGAGAATGAAGAAATAATTAGTGGTGGTTAAATTGTTTTGTTAGTATTAAGAATTGTCTCTTTTTGTTACCGTACTATGATAGTATGTAGAGTTTTATAAATTGAATATGTATAACAATTGTAATGGAGATCAGACTGGTTGATTTTGGGTGGCTAAAAAAAATAATTAAGGTATAGAGTCAGATGAATGGAATTTTATTTATATAGGACCAATGGAAGGAGTATCTAGTGTTATTTGACTTTGGTTCTGGATATTCTTATGTGACCAGCTACTTCATGTTGGATATGATTTGGAGTGTGATTAGTTGTCTATGCCCATACATATTTTCACTTCTATGGGTGCACACCTAGTGGTGGATCGGGTGTACCGATCATGTGACGTCCTTTTGGTAGGAAAAGATACTTGGAAAGATTTAATTACTTTAGGTATGACATATGTGGTGTTTTCTTGGGATATTTGAAGTATACAAGTAGTTCTGCACGACTTTGCTTATGAGAACTTATAGAAGAGCTTCCGTGAATATTTATAGTTATCTGATAGTGTTGTTTAAGGTTCTGCATCCTAGAGTGTATCGCTTGTTGGGTGTTTACTTGAACTTGTTCTTCTTTGGGTTAGATAAGTTTGATTCTCGCTTGATTAGTACTTTATGTCTAAAGATCATATTTTCATAACTTAAGTCATGGAAAGATTGTGTTGTAAAAAGAAAATCTTGATAAGATGTGTGATGTTGTGTGCATTATAAGTATCTGCTAGTTGATTCAGGCTCACTTCTTGTTGTAGTCAATATTGATTCTGATGGTTATGTGGAAAAAAAAAGAATATTCGTAATGCTGGTTATGTTAAGGTCCAATGAGTTTTAGTTTAGATTGAGTTAATTTGTCAGTCTAAGACTTAATAATCACTCCTGATTTGTAAACCTTTCAAAATTTGATTAAAAAAAATTTAGTTCTTAATAGTTGATCTTGATGGAATGGTTTTAAGGATGAGCTTACTTGGAGCAATGAACCCAAACTAGTAGGTCATAACATAAGATTTCGGTAATATGGTTATATTTCCTTTTTCTTCCTTATGTTCGAGGACGAACATAGTTTTTAGTGGTGGATGATATAATGACCCAAAAAAAATCAGCTTTTTTGAAAATTCTAAACTATTCTTTTAACTTTAGTTAATTTGTTGATGGGTAATTATAGATAATTAAATTAATTAAAAGTTAATGGACTAAAGTGATAATTTATTTAAGACCATGTACTATTTAACCCTTATATATTAAAATAAGAAGTAGGGTTTGTCAGTTTAGTACATAATTTAGAGAAGAGAATCAAGAGGAGAACATAAATCACCTGCGCTAAGAGGCGATCAACGTGGGAATCCAAATTTCACTTTCAGGTAAAGAATTACTCGTATTCCGTTACTATCCTACGGCTTAATTTAAAATTTTGCATATGAATTGTATTGACAGAAAGAAGGTGAAATTGTTAATGTGCAACAATTTCTGGGGGACAAAACAATAGCCTAATCATTGGCTAATTATTGCCTAATGATAAATGCATTGTTAATTCTAGCATTTCAACATAATGAACCATATTATTAACCCACTTATTTTCTTTTTTTTATATGCCTTATAATCATTATATTTTAAATAATTATTTAGTTCGATACATATTATGTAACTAAATATGATGGTAAAGTTATATGATAACAATTAAATTTATGATAATGGAGAAGTTGAAACTTAACCCTAGACTTGAAATTTGGGAATATGAGAATTGATATGCTATTGACATCAGATTAGGAAGGAACTTGATTATAGATTTGATTGTTGTTAATTAGTCTTGAATTCTTATGTAGGTCATTTATTTGAATAGATTACTTTGAGTTGAAAGTTCAACGAAAGAGAAAGGCTCAAGTTCAGTTTGAATTCTTGATTGATTGAGGCAAGTGGATTTCTAAACTCTTGTTAAGTGTATGGAATGCGTGTATTTCGTTGTGATATATGTTTGGGAGTAAGGGGATTGGTGATGGATTGACTTGTCCACATTGATTAATTCTAATGATGAAATAAAAGGGATAACAAAAGGCGATGTGATTAATTATTTATGTGTGATGTGTTGAGAAAAGTTTGATGGCTTGTTGAATCATTGTTGATGTGATTTCATGTTTGTGTGGTTGTGAACTGTACAATGTTATGAAAATGGTCATCTCCTCATTATTTGTGTGAACATGTCATTGCATTATTTTGAGACATGGTTGTGAAAGTGTTATGTGCATTGAGAAAGAATGATAACTTAAAGAGGATGTACCATTTCGAGGGACGTATCGCGCCTCCGCGATGGATACTATATTTCGAGGGACGTATCGCACGCCGCGATGGATACTATTTTTGGAGGGACGTATCGCGCGCCGCGATGGTTACTGTTATCGAGAGTCGTGTCATGCACCGCGACAGATGCATGGATAGATATGTCCCCCATGGGTCCCGGACTGAGAGACAGCGGGTGTGTATCACTAGGTCAGACATGCATCATTATACTTGACATTGCATTCCATTACATTGCACATACGTATCATTAGTGAACTTGATATTGTGTTTTGCTGATCTAGTGATTGCCTTTTTGCGGAACTTGTGATTGTTGAATACTGAGCTTATTATTGAGGATATATAATTTGTTGAAGTGTTGTTGTTGAGGATATGTAATTTGTTGAAGTGTGTGTATTGAGGATTTGTAAATTTTTTAAGTGTTGCTATTGAGGATATCTAATTTGTTTAAGTGTTGATGTTGAGGATATATAATTTGTTAAAGTGTTGTTGTGGAGGATATGTAATTTGTTAAAGTGTTGTTGTGGAGGATATGTAATTGTCTAAATGTTTTTGTTGAGTTACGTTCTATGTAACTGTGAGTTGTTAGGTTGGGTTGATGTTTATGCAGGTTGTAGTTGTGGAGGTTCGGTTGGGGTGGTAGGAGTACCCGTTTCATCCCTTAGCTTGTTTTAGAGGTTTACTTGCTGAGTACCGTGTGGTTTGGTACTCATCCCTTGCTTCTACAAATTTTTGTAGGTTACTAGCCCGGACTTTTATGATATATTCTCTTCTTTTCCGAGGCTTCCTGGAGATTTTGTGAGATGGTTGTTGGTCATCTCAGCATCCCTCCTTACTCTTGTTTATGATTTTGTTCTACTCTAGAAACAATATCATATGAGACTTATATTTTCTTTTGATCCGATTGTAATACTTTAGAGGCTTGTAACACGTGACAACCAGATTTTGGGGTATAATGTAAGTTGATAGTAATTTTCCGCATTTTTTTAGTAAATTTTGATTGTAATATTGAGTTTTAGGCTTACTTGTCTTGGTGGGATAAGACGAGTGCCATCACATCCATTTTTGGGTCGTGACAAGGTCACGAGAATTTAATTAGTTCAAGCCTGTCGTATGCCCCATCGAAATCTTTATTATTTTGGGACAACAAATTATCATCCTCTTCTAACCCCAAAATAATATTCAATACTTCATTTAATTGACTATTCGGATCCATCTTGTTAAAATTATATAAATCTAACAACGAAATAAAATCTTGAACACTAATGAGTCAACAATATAAAATCAAACTGATGAGTTGAAGTAAAAAAGGAAAAAAAGTAAAGAGAGAGACAGTAAATAAGAAAGAAAAGTCAAAAGTGGTTTCCTTTTTTGGAGGGAAAAAATAAGTGGTTTTGGAGCCAAAGGGCTATTTGGTCATTTACCCCTGTCTTGCCTATTCATACCAAAAAAGTGTCTTACTGTTTATCAATGTTCTTAAGTTAATGTGTGTCAATGAAATTACAGTCATAGTTCACGAGGGGTACTTATGCATAATCAAATATGAACTTATGTCATACTTTTTAAGTCTACGTAATATCTACTAATAAAACGTACTACTTGCTATCATTATATTTTTTTGGTTACTTATTACTCTAAAGTACTCACGCATTTCTTGTGTTATTTTTTGCTGAATAATAAAGTTAATTGTTGGTATAACAAAGAATTCTAGATACTTCTTACAACTTCAAGAAAGTTTGATTAAAATATCTTTTGATATATTTTTATTTAATAATATTTATATCATCTCAAAATTTAGATATTTAAGGTAGATGTTTAAAAAAGTATGATAATATTTTAGATTTTTTATATCTAAAACTATTTACATACTGGTGTAAGTATGCTTGACCTTAATCATCTTTCACCAAGTCAGTACAAAAATGCTTTCTTCCTTTACAAAGGTATCCTTCAAAAAATCATCATTCTCCTTCATGAATACCTCTCTTTCACTACCCATAATGTAAAAGATTTATAAAACAAAAAAAAATCTCATGTTTTTATAGAACTATTCCTGGTTAAGAAAAAATTAATCAATGTCTTCCATTTTCCAAACTATTAATCAATTTACGTATTAAAGTCACTTTAACCATAAGTCTATCATGTTTCAGTAAACCAAACTCACTAACGTTGAAGGATTAAGCTTTTTCCTTTCTCTGATGACTATGATGGAAAACTCTAATTAAGTCCAATTGATGAGTTCCGTTTATTCTTTTCTTCTATAATGTCTCGCGGGTCAAAATTTATTTTCAATGTAATTAAATTAAATGGAATATTAAGGTACCCCTTTTTCACATGTCACCTGCACTATTATTATAGAACAGATTGGTTTAGTGGTAAAAACCAAATCCATCTACATTATTTTGGACCCAACCAATTACAGCTTTTGATGTACTATATAGATTCAGAGATTATTCTGAATGTTTCAAAAAATATGATGCTAAGGATAAAATAATAAAGTTATCGGAAATGTCACCACTTAGTCCAATTAATTTTCGCTTTTTTGTGTTTGATCTTAGAGTACCAACTAACCAATTAAGTCTATGAAAAGACAAATTGAAATGTTGAATATTGAAGAAAATCCAAAAGTTCTTGTGAACATTTTGATGTTTTGAGAATTATTGTCACACCCCAAGCCTACACCCTGGATGGGCCGACACTCGAAAACTATTGTTGTCCCCAAAAGAATCCTTGGCCTGGCTCAATACTCTAAGCAGAAAATTTTACTCAACATTTGAAATAAATCAAAAGATAAGCTTGTGTAATTAACTCAAAATGTTGTAAAGGAACATTCAACTGGCCAAACAGGCAACTCACATCCTTAATAATTTAAAACTGAAAATGGAAAAGACGCATGAACTTCTATCTACCTATCTATCTATCTTTGAAGCTTCTGCTAAATAAAATAGATGTCGGGACCAAACTCATGACATCCTAATAATAAAATAAAATAACTGAAAGTAAATAGGGGATCCTCCAAAAGCAAAGAGACTCACCAAAAAGCTCTAAAACTCAACTGGATCAACGAAATGTTGGATGCTGATCCTCGTTACCTATATCTACATCATAAAAGATGCAAGCCAAATGGTGTCAGTACATGAAATGTGCAATCATGCGAGGGGAATCTAAACATGACATATGGTTGAGCATAACTGAAGAAACAACTTACCTCTCAACTTAACCTCAACTCAATTAAATATAAAGAAATAACAGTATTGCATAATAAAGAAAAATTTTGAAATACTAGATGGTAACTCAATGTATTTGTAAATACATTATAACTCGGTTTGTATGCAAAACTACAAAGTAAACTTTGTTTGGGAGATTCTCTAATCGATAATCATCACTATGAGCTATGTGATGATACATCGTCTAGCCCATGCTGCCAGAAATGTTATATACTTTGTCGGGGTATAGAACTCCTCAACTAAGTGAATCCACTAGCCAATGCTAGAAAACAAAAAGGAATCGTCTAAAAAGTATGACCCTTTCTACCCATGTTGGCTATATGGTTTATGGGGGCTTTGAGTTGTTAGAACTCCCCCTCCCCATATTGGTGCTCAATACTACTCCCAAAACATAACTTAGCTCATTGTGTTTCAATGAAAACATTTCATCTTCCTCAACTTTCATATTATTAATCAAAAGT